>LPNX010028645.1:91394-183170 GCA_001517045.1 Pseudotsuga menziesii
ACTCACTTAGGCACCAACTTGCACATTACATGCACTAACCTGTAAGGACGCCAATATTATGCATAAGCATGGACTTGTTGATTTCAGGCATCAACATGAATGGATATCAATCCTTTTATGCAATCTCCAACTTGTTTTATTCAGGTGCCAACCTGATTGAATACTGCAATCTCCTCTTCTTGTTCTTCAACACCAACTCCATCTTGTATTCTCCAGCACCAACTGGAAGGAAGCACCAACTCCCTTTCCTTGCCCCTTTATGCCTCCTTGAAATGAATAAACTATAACACAACTACAACTCTTGTGATCTATGTCTTCTCTAATTTGTGCCTATGTCTTTTGAAGTCTGCATTTCATGTCCTCAGATATCCGTGTCTTACCAATCTGCAATCTGTGACTGCGTCTCTATTAATGTCAACACTTTTCGGCTTCTGCGTTCTGCAATCAACACCCTTTGGAATCTATACATCAACACCTTAACACTTACGTGATTTCCATCATTCACTGTGTATTTTCTTCACACATCCTAGTACATGGCATGCTTTTAATTTGCACATTGTCTGTTGTTCTTCTTCATCGATTTTCCAGAATCAACTCTTTGTTGTATAAACTTATTCTAGATCAATGAGCCATTGATACCTCATAATTATAAGCTTGTCAAATCAAAATATCACATCTTCTTCATCTTCAAGCTTACACCAATACTTCCATCTATTGCTTATTCATACTCTTCTTGCTCAAGATATGTGTCCACAAGTTGGGATTCATTTCATTTGGTGATGCCCCAACTCTCTTACTTCTTGGTCATGCTAACTACTTAATTCCATATTTCTTCGGTGTATCCCTTATTGATAATTAAACCTTGCGGGGTTTTGTGCACTTGAGTGTAATGACTTGGTTGTATTTGTGCACATGAGTCCCATGTCTTTGTGGGATTTGCGCACTTCCAAGTCTTGCACATTTTTTCTCTATGTACTACTTCAAGATGGCTTCATGTATATAGAGAACCATTTCCCGATGGATCTTGCACGTTGTTGAGACTTGCATGTACTTCTATATATTTCTTCAAATTGGATTTTTACTTAGCGTCATTAATTATAACAAAAAACTTCAAGACTTTATGCTTCTTGACATCAAGCTTGTTTCTTGTTTGACATCAATGACAACACAAAATCCAACAATACCCCCCTTTGGCATCAATGTCAACAACAATTGAAACTAAGCTCCCAGTGAATATAAGCTATTCTTTTATGCACAAAATACTCCTCTTGTGTTCATGTCATCTAATCCTTCATCTTGCATTTGAGCGTATCTTTCCTCCTTAGCGTTCAGTCTCCAATTAGCATTTATCCCCTTTTGACATCAGTGACAAAGGGATTCTCCTTCTAAGTATTGGAACCCCCCTGGCTTCATGCTTCACAATTCATATTTTTGTTACTTCTACTACACCATATATCCTGCCATGTCACGGGTGTTTATTTTTGCGTCAATTACTAACTTCAAATCACTTATTTTTATTGCTTTCTGACCATGTCTTCATTAATGTGATTTTGCACAATTTGTCACGTGATTTTGCACACGAGAAAATATTACTTGGTGAGTGTTATTAAATTCACTTGCTGTCACACATATTTCCATTTGTCATTCAACACGAATTTGACATACTCGATGCAATGATCTTTCTTGAGGTGCGATATGTCATTTATGATCCATGTACTCGCAATATTCTCATTTAATTGACATATTGTTCGTCAATTCAACCATAAATGCACTTCAATTTTGTGTCCCTTCACTAGCTTCAAAGTGTGCGAGTTGGTGACCGTCCAATCTATTTATGAGCTGCTCGCCATGTTCATAATCATCAACATTTCTTGTTTTATTATTATTATTATCATTGTTCTTTACTTCTGTCACAATGGTTAGTTCTCCTCAACAAATCAATGTAGCGGTTTTTAGACTTTTTGAATTAGTCTAGTCTCAACGACAGGAGTTCACAACTAATTTGGAGAGTTGCATGTCACAAGTTAAGGAAGCATATGCAGAGGAGTGATGTGCTCAATCTCAAGTAAATCACAAAAATGAAAATGAAATTGTGGTTTTAAAAGATTGAGTTGAGCGACTAGAGAAGGAGCGAATCTTGTTGCAGTCACAAGTGGATCATAACAATATCAAATCTACCAACCAGTCTTCACAAGAGCTCGCCTTCTACTAATTTCTGCCAGCTTCCGATTTTGAACAGTCTCAAACGGTTCACCAGTTTATGCAATTTATTGATTGTTCCAGTTCCGCATAACCATCTTCATTGGACCTTGAACTTTGTTTGTTTGCACAATCTAAGGAGTCTTCATTAGATATTAAGCTTCGATTGTAGGCACTTAAGGGTTAGTGTCTATATTTCACTAATATGCCTATTATAGCTCATGCATTAATGTTATTGCTTTGTTTGTGCGACAAGCTCTCTATATGTATTGTCTTCAATTTTGTAAACAAATATTCCAGCTTAGGAAATTTTGACCAAAGTACACTCGTTACAGTGTCTTGTTTACTTTTCTTTTTGTCTTGAACTCAAGTTTTGGCTTGGCCATCCTTTTATGTATTTTTAGCTTTGGATCTCCAAATTTTGTAAGCCAGATGAGTATCTTGTAATGACAACATCTTTATAATGCAAATTCGAAATAGTGTTGTATTTGTGCACATATATGTGATCAATAATACAATCAGGCAATCCAATGTTGTTTTTATCCTCAAGGAATACTTATTTGTCTACTGATATTGTTATAGCAATGCTTTGTTGATATGAGTATGTGTTCTCCTTCCTTTGGAAATCACATCTAAATGAATGTAATTTTTTGTGCGACAATATTTTTTAGTTACAATGCCTATTACTACTTTCCTTGATTTCCATAAACGACATGTTGAATTCAAGGATCTTTCCCATAGCTTCAATGATCAATAAGAAGGGAAATGGTATTATGATGCTTGTGAAATACTTGGATTGTTTGTTACAATTGCACACGCTTGGGGAGATTTCTTTACCCATTTCTTGTTATGCGTAGAACCTTTTTTATATTATCCAGGACAATTATCTTCTTCCCTCCATATTTTTCTATCAACATTATATGAAACAATTCTTCCTAATTGTCTCACTGATCCAAGACAATATTGAGCCTTATGCCCAAAACCATCATAGGTATAACATCTTACAATGTGATAGTACTTTGCTATATGGCTAGTATAATTACATTCCCAACATTTGACTGTATTATATTTATTTTTATAATTGAAATAATGTTCATACCTGAATCCAACTTGTTCTGAAGGTATACAAACCTCTTCTGAAATGTATTTGGTTGTTTTGAAATAGACATGTGATTGTTGGCGCAAACCGTTTCAACTGTTCCATCATAACCAATTCTTGATACCTTTGACTACTCAATATCTCATCCAAGATTGTCGTGTTGTTGTTGAATTTCGCTTTAGTTTTTGCGTCAAAACACATCTTGACTCTTCTTAGATTTGTGTAGTCTAATATTTCATGTTTGAATAATCTTTGACTTTCCAAATATTGGTTTTCTCTTTTTACATCAACCACTTCATTTTTTAATTGTGATATATTTGTTTCCTTTTGTACAAGATGCTCTATTATCAACTCATTTCTCATTTAGCGCACAATCCAATTGTTTTTCAAGCTCTCTTTCCTTCTTATTCGTATGTTTTTCTAATGTTTCTTGAGTGACCTTGGCCTCCTTGGCTTGTTCTTTTGCTTTTGCCAACTGTTCCTTTAATAATTTGTTCTTCCTTCTTGACTTTTTTAATTCTTCCAAAGCACTAAGCAGTTCACCTTTAGAGTCAACTTCTGCATTTTCCTCATCTTCATATTTGTAGATTGCTTCAACACCACTTGATCCCTCTTCCACTTTTGATGTTTGAGGGTGATATATAAGTCCAATTGTAAGAATTCTTTCTTAATGTTTATAATTGAATTATGTATGTTTCTTCACCTAATGATCCTTCCTTGATAAAAGAGCAGCAATTGTATTCATCTTTTGAGTCTTCATCCTGAATAATTTCCATAAAAATTACTTCTCTTGGACTATCATGACTGATATCTTCTTTAGATGAACAATTGTTTTCCTTGGAATACACGCTCTCTCTTTGTTTAGGAAACTTCTTTTTGCCTTCAAATTTGTTTTGTTCGTATACATTCCTTTGTTCTTTATGAACAAGTTCTTCATCACTGTCACTATCTATGATTTATTTAAAAGGGCACTTGGAGGCAAAATGACCTACTCTATCACATTTGAAGCACTTAAAAGGTAGTTTGCCTTTATATTTTCCACGTTTCCTCTTTAGCTTTCTCACAAAACTCACTTCCTCTTCATCTGATACATCAAATGGGTTCTTTTGCTCATGCTTTCACCATTTTTCTTTATTTGTGGCTTTGAAGGCGACTTATTTTCTAGAGGGATTCTCCTTTTCAGTCCTCATTTCATACATAATAAGAATTCCATGCAGCTCGTCCTTTGTCAGCTTGTCCATATTAGCTCTGTCTTCCAAGTGTAACACCCTGGTTTTGACCCCTTAGTATTGAATTGTACATGATGTAAATATTGTATGGAAATCATGGCGAGGAGCTCAAGGCCAAGGCCCTGCCATTGATTTGGTGTTTGTGTATAGGTGATCAAGGTTGATGCCTATGGTTATTGTGTTGGTCATGCATAGTATATTTTGAATATCATGTAAATGTACAAATTAATAAATACCACATATAGCTATGGAACTGCAACGTGAAAGAGATGGGTGCATGATTCCACAAGGGATAGGGTGGGGAGTTAGTTAAACCCCCCGATCCACTAGGGCGTGACCACATGTCAATGGGGAAACCCATGAATCATCAACTACCTTTTGTCCTTTGTCCTCAATCATTAATTTATTCCAAAAGCTGGATGAGGCAGTTAATGCCTTGGGAAGAGCAAGGCATGGAAGTATGATTACTTGACTGAGCAAGCCTATAGTCTGGGGAAGCTGCATTTTTGCTTCTGTGGAAAGAAACCACGTGATGTGTGCTAGTTTGTCCTTTCTCCCCGGTGCAAGAAGGTTTTGTTGTTTCTGAGTGTCGTGGTGGTTAATTATTCTATCATTCAGACACCATTCGTTCATTAACGGTTAAGCATTATTCATCATCCAGAGTCGCAGAACATTTTTGCTTTTTAGTAGAGTGATACTACACATTTCTGCAAGTATTCCCCTTTGCTAAGAAATTGGTTGATGTGTTGTAGTGTTATCCTGAACCACAGATTGGTATGAGACCCTGTTTTTCTCTGTGTTACAAAGTGAATCCTGTGTGTTGTGTTTTCCTTGTGGATTGTTGTGATGTGCATCCCTTTTTGGTTTAAAGACCAGGGAGTGGAAGAGGCCCATAATTGGATGATAAACCTAGTGAAGAGGGGGACCTCACAGACAAATCAAGAGGAGTTGGAAAATCCTTTCTGCACACCCAGGAGAACATTAGAAGGGAAGGTATGGCCTGAGGGAACTGTGTAACAATGAAGGGAATACTTCCTTGTGTTGAGTGGTGTAGGTATTGGGGATGCCAAGCCAGATCTTGTGTAGGTGTCCATAGCTCCGTGGTTGGGATCACTAGCTTAGCAATTCTACCTTTCTATTGCATTAGCAGTATGAGAAACCCAATCGTAAGTTGGTTTGACTGTGTTTTGTTGTGAATGTTGGCTTGGATGAGTAAGCCCAAGGAAACCAATTGTTACGTGGCTTGTTGCCTTAATAGCCTATGAAACCCAATTGTATATTCGCTTGGTTGGGCAGTCTGTAAAACCCAACTATGTGTTGGATTGATTGTGTGTGTTATAATCCGATTGTGTGTAAGTCTGTTGTTCCCTAATTCCTTGTGGAAATCATGCCCAACTCGGGGATGCCAGTTGTATTGAGAGATTGATGAACACAACTAGTCTATGGTTGGGTGGAACATTGTAGCCACATAGCTAGTTACAGGACAACTCCATCATCAAGATAAGTATTCTTTGTCCTTCTTGTTTATGCAATGTATTTGTTTATGAATGGACATGCTGAATATTATGAATTGATTATGATGAATGCTTGTTTATGCCATGTATTTGTCTATGAATTGCTATGTTCATGTTGAATGCTTGCTGATGGTTTAAGAGGTTTACTTGTGCATGTTTTCCTGCATTTTAGTCCTATATATATGCCTTGTGTTTTTGCAATTCATTTTGCTTAAGTCCTTGGAGGCTAAAATCCTGGTGGCGGGATCAAAATGCATGTGATTTAGTGTTTCCGCCCCTTAGAATCCGCTTAAGGAAAGCGGAAGGTGGAAACCAGAAAATAGAAGTGGAACAAGGAAGAATGTGATTTTTCTACACCTTGGGATCCACCTGCGGAAGGCAGAGGGTGGAATTGAAAAAGTGCAGAAAAGTCCTAAGGCAAAGTTAACTTTTTGATTTCCGAAGTCCAAGGTCAGAAAGCGAAAGCTGGGAGTGCAGGAAAGACTAAGGTCAAAAGCTAAGTCTTATGATTCTCGAGTTTCACACTAGACGACAAAAATGTGGAATGCAGAAGGCGGAGACGAGGTTAGAGGTTCCGTCATTTAATAGTTTTCTGACTTTCGAGTTCCGAAGGTGGAATAAATGTCAACGTTTCGTCAAAGGTTAAACTTTCGATTCCTGAGTTCTGAGGTCGGAAAGGTGGAAGGTGGAAGACAGAAGAGTGGTCGAATATCTGCGTCACAGATGGTGTTTCTGATTTTCGAGCTGCACAACGAAAGGCAGGAAGTGGAAGTGCAGAAAGAACAGGTCTAGTGCGGAAATGGTGTTTCTAGTCGGAGAAGGGACCTATGAAGGGAGAAATTACTGTTACAGTGCTTTATAAGCCTGAGGATGAATGTTGAAGAGTGCGTTAACATCCATGCCCTTTGTTTCAAAGGTTCTTGAAGCAAAAATTTTCAATTGTCTGCATTATGGGGTATGGGGATGTTACATTGTGGAATCAGAGCTACTGGTTGCAGCACTAGGGCCTAAATGGGCCAAGTTGAATAGCTAACAAAGATGTTGGATATAACATTGGGCCTAGATGGGCCAAGTTAAATGTTGTAGAAGGAAAACTACAGCAAGACATAGCACTATTTTAGCATTTCTACTAAAGTTAACTAATTGGCGGACTTCAAATTGACGATGAACTTGATTGCATAGAGATTTCGTACCTCAAAAAGTGTTTTGTATACCCCCCCGATCTCTGAGCGCGATATCCACTAGGAAAAGGACTTGTCATTTGTGCATGTTTCCTATCCCGTGCAACAAAATTTTCTTTGTTCGCGCTAGTTCACCCAGCGAAATCGATGACAGCCATTGATTTGTTCGAGGATCAACCTCGTCCATTGATCATAACCTCTCCCATGGCGACTAGTTTCCATTTCGCCACTCAGCGCCTTGTTTATCCTTCTCGTTCTTTTATTTGCGAAATGAACCTTGACCGTAGATATGGGTGATGCCATGATCTCAACCGTTCATACCTGCAGTGAACAATTGGTAAGTGTTTTGAATTTCCGAGATTGTCTAACAATGTGTTTGATTAACACATTTTTGCAGAGTCATTGTGCAGTTGAAGAGTGTGTTTTGGATCAACCATGAGAACCTACGGCATGAATTATGCACAAGATCCCTATGAGCATGAGGAAGATGCTATAGGGGAAAATGTCAAAGTTGGAAATGCTGATACAGAGTCCAACGAAAGGAGATTTCAAGAGACTCCACCAGATATTGCAGCCACCATGAGAAGCTTAAGGGTGGAGATACAAAGTTACAGGGAAGATAATGAAAGATTAGTTAAGGCTCAAGAAGAGCATAATCATCTAAATGCATCCATACTGCAGAGTTTGGCAGATATCCAGATGCGGATGAACTCTGAGCATCGAACAATGAATCCAGAAGGAAGTAGGAGTCGTGCTAGAAGAAGAAAGAGTTATTCTAGTGGATCATCCGACTCAGGAGGACCCACTAGGGGTTCAAGTGCTTCTTCTCACAGAGATAAGAGAAAGAGGCGCGGAAGGAATAACTCACGTGATGAATTCATGAAGGCAAGCCCTCCTACCTTTAATGGTGAGATAAAGAACGGTCAAGAAACTGAAGCTTGGCTTCTTGGGATGAGAAAATATTTCCAAGTCCAGGACTACTATAGAAATATGAAGGCTAGGGTAGCCATCTTCAATTTGAATGGAAGAGCATCCATATGGTGGGAGCAATTCAGGAAAGTGAAGAAGACCAGTGAAAGGAAGATTGTGTGGAAACAGTTCCAGAATTTTTTAAGGCAGAAGTACCTCTCTGATAGGTACTTCGATGATAAGATTAAATATTTCCATGAGCTGAGATTGGGGCAACAGACCATGGAAGAGTATGCCAATAAGTTCTTGGAACTATTGAGGTATGTCAGGTATATCAAGGATGATAAAGTAAAAATCCATCATTTTCTGAGTGCGTTGCCTTAGTCTTACAAAGACATGATTGAGTTTGATGAGCCTAGAACTCTATAAGAGGCTATTAGGAAGGACAAGTATTGTTATGATCAGAGCAAAGGAAAACATGATTACCATAAGACATGGAAGGATAAGAAGAATGAAAAGTTTGATCAGAGGAAGAAAGGTTTCAAGCCCTCTAACTTCCAAAATCAGCAGAAGTAGACATCACAAGCTATGGCTAAGCCAACCAGAATGATGGGAGAAAATCCAAGAGATCCAAAGAAGATCATAGAACCACTCCAATGCTGGAGATGTGGAAGACCCCATCTGCGTAGGAATTGTCCACTTGAGAATGGGAATGTAAGGCCAACTTACAACATTCAAGAAGTTGAAATAGTGGGTCAAGTAGCAAGGACCGTCCCTAGGATTTATGCACCACTGGAGGACCACCAGGCATATCATCAGTCAATTGTGGTTGAAGTTGCACGTAAGATTGTTGAGCAATCTATTTTTGTTTTGATTTACCCTGGATCTACTCACTGTTATATTACTCCTATAGTTGTTGATATATATATTTTTAAGAAGTTAAAGCATAACAAATCATGGTTAGTTCAAGTAGCCACTGGAATTAAGAGGAAAGATAGTGAAGTGGTAAGGAATTTCCCATTTGTCATGGATATATTAGTCACTTGTGTAGATCTGAATGTTTTTCCACTTGGTCCCTATGATGTTCTCATTGGAATGGAATGGTTGGAAGCACACAGAGTAAAGCTTGATTGTTACAAGAAGACTTTTGAGTGATTGGATGAAAAAGGAAACTTAAGGGTTGTAAGAGGCATTCCAAAGGTGATTTCTGTTAGCCAGATTTCAACAATGCAGCTGAAGAAGTTTTGTAGGAAAGGTTTATGAGTGTATGCAGCCCTTGTGTTGGAGGCAACAGAGAATGAAACTCCTAGGTTCGAGGATTTTCACGTGTTATTGGAATTCAGGGATGTTTTTCTTGATGAAATTCTAGGGCTTCCTCTAAAGAGGGACATTAATTTCACCATTGAACTTGTGCCAGGAGAAGCACCAGTGTCCAAGACACCCTACAGGATGAGTACACCAGAAATGCTAGAGCTGAAGATGCAGCTGCAAGAGTTGTTGGAGAAGAAGTACATCAGGCCGAGCGTGTCTCCTTAGGGAGCACCAGTTCTATTTGTGAAAAAGAAAGATGGCACACTCAGGTTGTGTATTGATTATAGACAATTGAACAAAGTCACTGTGAATAATAAATATTCTTTACCTCGAATTAATGACATCTTTGATCAAATGAGAGGAGCAAAGGTATTTTCCAAGATTGATTTAAGGTCTGGTTACCATTAGGTAAGAATCAAGGATGAAGACATTCATAAGTCAGCCTTCAGAACAAGGTATGGACATTATGAGTTAGTAGTGGTACCGTTTGGTCTCACAAATGCACCGGCTACATTTATGTGCCTTATGAATAGTGTATTCAGCAGGTATTTGGACAAGTTTGTTCTTGTTTTCCTTGATGATATTCTTATTTATTGTAAGAATGAGGAAGAGCATGAAGAACATCTAAGATTGACATTGCAATTGATAAGGGAGCATAAGTTGTATGCAAAGTTGAGCAAACGTGATTTCTATAAAGATAGGATTCACTATTTAGGTCACATTATCTCATATGAGGGTAAATCTGTAGACCCTGAGAAGATTGAAGCCAGTATGAATTGGCCAACCCCAAGAAATGTGATAGATGTAAGATCTTTTATGGGCTTTGCAGGTTACTACATGAAGTTCATTGAGGGATTCTCCAAAGTTGCACATTCCATCACTTCTTTGCAAAAGAAGAGGATGAGGTTTGAATGGAAACCAAGGTGTGAAGAAAGCTTCCAGTAGTTGAAGAATCTTCTCACAAGTGCATCAGTTTTGAAAATTGCAGACCTAGAGAAAGATTTTTGTGGTGTGTACCGATGCATGCAGTTAAGGACTTGGAGGAGTTCTTATGCAAGACAACCACGTGGTATGTTATGAATCAAGAAAGTTGAAGGATCATGAGAAGAACTATGCCACTCATGATTTAGAACTTTCAATCATAGTACATGCTCTCAAGATATGGAGGCATTACTTAATGGACAAAAAGTTTGAGTTAAGTACAGACCACTGTGGTCTGAAATATTTGTTTAATCAACCAACTCTAAATGCTAGGAAAGCTAGATGGCTGGTGTTTTTATGTGAGTTTGATTTTGAAATCAAACACATAAAAGGAAAAGAAAACAAAGTGGCTGATGCACTCAGCAGGAAGGTGCATGAAATGCATGTGGCATCTCTTAGTATTTTCCAAGCATATTTGAGACAATAGATTGTTAACCATACTGCTGAAGATGAATTGTGTGTGCGGATCAAGGACAAATGGCAACAACAAAGTATTGAGAAGAGGTATGAGGGATATAAATTGGAAGAAGATGGAATTATTACTTATAAAGACAGAATTTATATTCCAAATGTAGTAGATTTGAGGAGAGTTGTTATGGATGATATCCATCAAGCTCCATATTCTAGTCACCCAGGATATCAGAAGACAATTGCTACAACCAGAAAGCAGTATTTTTAGCTAGGAATGAAAAAGGACACTACTGAGTAGATTTCAAAGTGCATGAAATGTCAGCAGGTGAAGGTTGAGCATCAACACCTAGCAGGTTTGTTGTAGCCTTTTCGAGTTCCAGAATGGAAATGGAAGTTGTTTCCATGGATTTTATTACATGATTGTCAATGAATTGGAGGAAACATGATTCCATCATGGTTTTGGTGGACAAGTTGACAAAGGCAACACATTTTATACAGGTTAAGTCCACTTATAAGACCGATTCCATTGCAAAAATATTCATGAAGGAGATTTTCAAATTGCATGGATTTCCTAGGGCAATAGTCTCTGACATGGATCCTAAGTTCACTTCCAATTTTTGGAAGGGTTTGTTTGCAGATTTGGGTACAAAGATGAACTTCAGCACTGCCTACCATCCTCATAATGATGGACAGACAGAGAGAGTGAATCAAGTGCTTGAAGACATGCTTCGCATGTATGTGATGGATAAACCAACGAAGTGGGAAGGTTATCTACACTTGGTAGAATTTGCTTATAATAATGTGCAACGTCAAACATCCTTAGGGATGAGTCCATATGAAGCTTTGTATGAAATAAGGTGTAGGACACTTGTGACATGGGGTCATCTAGTGAACAGGATTGTGCTTGGTCCATAATTGATTAAGGAGATGGAGCAAGAGGTTGCAAAGATCGGGCAGAATATGAAAGCATCCCACGACAGACCAAAAAGCTATGAAGATAAGCATAGGGTGGATAGAGAGTTCAGTGTTGGGGATCATGTTTACCTCAGAGCGAGGGAAAGGAAGAGTTCCTTGAATCTTGGAAGTTGTGCCAAGCTGTCACATAGATACTGTGGGCTATTTGAAGTGCTTGAAAGAATAGGGCCAGTTGCATATATACTTGTATTGCTTGCTAGCACTAGAGCTCGTAATGTTTTTCATGTTTTTTTGCTTAAGAAATATGTACATGATCCTAACCATGTGATAAATTTGGATGTGATTCAGGTGGAACTCGAGGGAGAGTTCCAAACTGAGCCATTGCACATCCTCAATAGGAAGGTCAGAGTGCTCCAGAATTGAGCCATTGGATAGGCGAAGGTGCAGTGGGAGCACTATGATCTTGAAGACGCTACATGGGAGATGGAGGATTCCATGCGATTGGCACATCAATTTTTGTTCAATTTTGCAGAGCACTGATGGCAGTGCCAGTGTAGCATTTTTGATTAATTTTTTAAAGCATTGAGGACAGTGCTGTTGAGGGGGGGGGGGGAATGTAACACCCCGGTTTTGACCCCTTGGTATTGAATTGTACATGATGTAAATATTGTATGGAAATCATGGCGAGGAGCTCAAGGCCAAGACCCTGCCATTGATTTGGTGTTTGTGTATAGGTGATCAAGGTTGAAGCCTATGGTTATTATGTTCGTCATGCACATTATATTTTGAATGTCATGTAAATGTACAAATTAATAAATACCACAAGTAGCTATGGAACTGCAACGTGAAAGAGATGGGGGCATGATTCCACAAGGGATAGGGTGGGGAGTTAGTCAAACCCCCTAATCCAATAGGGTGTGACCAGATGTCAATGGAGAAACCCATGAATCCTCAGCTACCTTTTGTCCTCTGTCCTCAATCATTAATTTCTTCCAGAATTTGGATGAGGCAGTTAATGCCTTGGGCAGAGCAAGGCATTGCAGTATGATTGCTTGACTAAGAAAGCCTGCAAGTCTGCAGTCTAGGGAAGCCACATTATTTCTTCTGCAGTAAGAAAGCACGTGATGTGTGCTAGTTCGTCCTTTCTCCCAGGTGCAAGAAAGCTTTGTTGTTCTTGAGCGTCGTGGTGGTTAATTATTCTATCATTAGGACACCATTCATTCATTCACGGTTAAGCATTGTTCATCATCGAGAGTCGCAGAGCATTTTTGGTTTTTAGCAGAGTGATGCTATGCATTTCTACAAGTATTCCCCTTTGCCGAGAAATTGGTTAATGTGTTGTAGCGTTATCCCGAACCACAGATCGATAGGAGTCCCTATTTTTCTATGTGTTATAGAGTGAATCCTGTGTGTTGTGTTTTCCTTGTGGATTGTTGTGATGCAAATCCATGTTTTGGTATGAAGACCAAAGAGTGGAAGAGGCCCGAAATTGGCTGATAAACCTAGTGAAGAGGGGGAACTCACAGACAAATCAAGAGGGGTTGGCAAATCATTTCTACACACCCAGGAGAACACTAGAATGGAAGGTATGGACTGAGGGAACTGTGTAGTAGTGAAGGGAATACTTCCTTATGTTGGGTGGTGTAGGTACTGGGGATGCCAAGCTAGATCTTGTGTAGGTGTCTATAGCTCTGTGGTTGACCTCATTGGCTTAGCAATTCTACCTTTCGATTACCTTAGCAGTTTGAGAAACCCAACTGTAGGTTAGGTTTACTGTGTTTTGTTGTGAATGTTGGCTTGGATGAGTAATCCCAAGGAACCCTAAGGAACCCAACTGTTATGTGGCTTGTTTCCTTAGTAGCCTATGAAACCCAATTGTATATTGGCTTGGTTGGATAGCCTATGAAACCCAACTGTATGTTGGCTTGATTGTGTGTGTTATGGTCCAATTGTGTGTAAGTCTATTGTTCCTTAGTTCCTTATGGAAATCACGTCCAGCTCGAGGGTGGCAGTTGTGTTGAGAGATTGATGAACACAAGTGGCCTATGTATGGGTGGAATGTTGCCGCCAAATAACTAGTTGCTGGATAACTCCATCGTTAAGATAAGTATTCTTTTTCCTTCTTGTTTATGCAATGTATTTACTTATGAATGGACATGCTGAATATGATGAATGCTTGTTTATGCCATGTATTTGTCTATGAATTTCTATGTTCATGTTGAATGCTTGTTGATGGTTAAGTAAGAGGTTTGCTTGTGCATGTTTTCCTGCATTTTACTCCTATATATATGCCTTGTGTTTTTGCAATACATTTTTCTTAAGTCCTTAGAGGCTAAAATCCTAGTGGAAGGATCAGAATGCCTGTGATTTAGTGTTTCCACCCCTTAGAATACACTTAAGGAAAGTGGAAGGCAGAAACTGGAAAAAGAGAAGTGGAACAAGGAAGAATGTGATTTTTCTGCACCCCGGGATCCGCTTGCGGAAGGTGGAGGTCGAAAGTGGAAAAGTGCAGAAAATTTCTAAGGCAAAGTTAACTTTTTGATTTCCGAAGTCCAAGGTTAGAAACTAGAAGCCAGGAGTGTAAGAAAGAATAAGGTCAAAAGCTAAGTCTTCTGATTCTTGAGTTCCAAACTGGAGGGCGAAAAGGCGGAATGCGGAAGGCAGAGATGAGGATAGAGGTTTTGTCATTTGATAGTTTTCTGACTTCCAAGTTTCGAAGGTGGAAGTGCGGAAGGATGAATAATGGTTGAACATTTCGATTGAAGGTTAAAGTTCCAATTCTCGAGTTCTGAGGTCGGAAAGGCGGAAGGTTGAAGCGCAGAAGGCAGAAGACAGAAGAGGGGTCGAATATCTCCGTCGCGCATGGTGTTTCCAATTTTCAAGCTACGCAGTGAAAGGCAGAAAGTGGAAGTGCAGAGGGCGAAGTGTAGAAAGAATAGGTCCAGTGCAAAGATGGTGTTTTTGGTCACAAAAGGAACCTGTGAAGGGCGGAAGGACTGTTATAGTGCTTTCTGAGCTCGAGGATGAATGTTGAAGAGTGTGTTAACATCCATGCCCCGTGTTTCAAAGGTTCTTCTAGCAAAATTTTTAAATTATCCGCATTATGGGGTATGGGGACGTTACACCAAGACTAATACATTTGAACTAAATATATGTGGAAAGGTTCTCAATATTTTACAATCCTCCGATAGAATTTACAATCCCAAATTTCCTTGGTTGAAGTGAACTGCATGACTTTGGTAGATTTATAATCTTCTAGACCACACAACATTGCATTTCTCGTCCTTGCATTATATTCATACAGTCTTCTTTCAGCCGCATCGATTGGAGCGGTTTTAGGAGCATTGTAGCCATTTTCATTGACTACCAGGTGTCGACTCCAAGTCATTGCAAAAATACTTCCATCCTTATTTCCTAGAAGGTGTAGTTCGACCCATGAAATCTTGTTTCTCTATTAGTAGAAACACCTTCCTGTTTATCCGTATCTGTGCAAAGATCTATCTCTTAGTGGTTAAACTATTATTGAAGACACCTGCTATGATACACATTTTTTAATTCTTATTTAGACTGAGAGGGGGGGTGAATCATTATAAATCATATATTACACAATTTTCACTTAACAAATTATACTTCAAATTTTTTTATGTCAAAAATAGTAAAGGAAACAATTGCACAAAGAATATGCAAAGAAACTTTATATATATATCTATATATAAAAATATTGATTACATGGATAGGAGACACCAATCTCCAACATATGAGCACCAACTCAGTCGGGCACTAATATGATTGCAACTACCAACTTGTTGATTACATGCACCAACCTGTAAGGACTTTAATCTTTTGCGCAAGCACCGACGTGTTGATTTCAGGTAACAACATGAATGGATATCAGTCATTTTGTGCAAGCTCCAACTTGCTATAATCAGACACCAACCTGATTGAATACCACAATATCCTCTTCTTGTTCTTCCACACCGATGGAATGGAAGCAAAGACTCCTTTTTGTATTCTCCAACAACAACTAGAAATAAGTACCAACTTCCATTCCTTTCCCCTTCTCGCCTCCCTGAAATGAATAAATTATAACAAAATTGAAACTCTTGTGATCCGCGTCTTCTTTGATTTGCGTTTTTGTCTTCTAAAGTCTGTGTTCTTTGTCCTCTGATATCTGCATCTTAACAATCTGTGAACACTTTTTTGCTTCTGTGTTCTTTGATTGACGTCCTTTGCAATCTGTACATCAACACCTTAACACTTATGTGATATGCATAATTCACTATGTATTTTATTCGCACAACCGATACATGGAATATTTCTAAATTGCACATTGTTTGTTCTTCTTCATTGATTTTGTGCAATCAAATATTTGTTGTATAAACTTCTTCTAGATCAACGAGCCGTTGATACCATAGAATTATAAGCTTGCCAAATCAAAATATCCCATCTTCTTCATCTTCAAGCTTACATCAATATTTCCATCTCTTGCTTATTTATACTCTTCTTGCTCAAGAGAGGCCTCCACAAGTTAGGATTCCTTTCACTCGATGACGCTCTGACTCTCTTACTTCTTGTTCAAGCTAACTAATTCATTCCATCTTTCGTCGACCTATCCCTTATTGATAATTCATCCTTGTGGGTATTTTTGCACTTGAGTCTAATGACTTGGTGGTATTTGCGCACACGAGTCCCATGTCTTTGTGGGATTTGTGCACTTCCAAGACTTGCACATTTATTCTCTATGTAATTCTTCAAGCTTGCTTCATCTATATAGAGAACCACTTCCTAATGGATCTTTCACATTCCTTGAGACCTGCATGTACTTCTATATATTTTTTCAAACTAACTTTTCACTCAACATCATCAATTACAACAAGAAACTTCAATACTTTAAGCTTCATGACAATCATCTTGTTTGTTTGACATAAAACTTGTTTCTTGTTTGACATTAACGACAACACAAAATCTAACAATTCTCCCTCTGAAGAAACTGCCCAAACCATGTATGTGAAGGCACTTACACTGGCGCTTCCGAATTACAAACCACATCATGATGCAGTCACCTGTGAGTAATGGCTAGGATGAAATTGAAAGCTCACACGAAGGAAGAACATGCAATCATAATGTCATAAAGGAGAACCCCATAATGCTTGTACAAGATGGATGAACAACCATGATGATGAGAGGGGAATTTGTGCTTTATAAACCTTGGGGTTAATTCATGCATGCATGCATGTTCTGCTCCTCCACATGCTCAAAGGGATAGGCATGACCTCTTCATGTGGGCATAAGACAATCGTACCTGCCATGGGGAATCATTGGATAAAGAATTGAAAATTTCATCTTCACTATAATAACCCAAAAATTCATAGAAATTTAAAAATTTTCATGTAACATAAAATGTTCGAGGATGTTACTGTTTATGAACCAATATCTGCTAGCAGTTACTCAAACAATAGTAATTAGAATTGAGCATTGTAATTCTTTAGTTCTATATAATTTATTTGTTTATCTTGAAGTACCATGTTACGGATGTTAAATTCGGCAGTTTATGTTAAAAAAAGATCAGGAAAGAAAACTACATCTGAATCTGATGCTAAGTGTGTTATTACTGTCTTATGTCAAGAAGGAAAGAACCTTAGATGAGATTGGGGCTTACTTAGCTTACAGCTAACGTAGTGAAGTGATGCTTCTTTTACAGGTTCTAAACAGGTAAGCAGTTTTTTTACCAGTAAAATTTGGATCGAGAATAACACTCAACTAGCATAGGATAAAATGCTAGTTAAAATGTTTATTTTGTAGCTTGTCCGCGTAAAAGGTATTGTTGGTATTTCTATTGTTAGAAATCTGCATGAATCTTTGTAGCAACACTATTGTAAAAGAATGGGTTTAGTGTAGTTATGTTTGCTGCCACAGTACTTGTTCCATTAATCATCCTCCTTGTGTTTTCAGTTATAGTCTTGTGTTTCATGTTTAGATGGTGTAATTTAAGGACAGTTCTACTTCTACCAATAAGAGCATAGTGGCCTAAGAAGTTTATAAACGAGAGGATATGTTAAACATTTTTGTGACCAAGACTACATATCTATCATCAGTGTTTGGTATAAAGTACTGTTTATATTTGATTGAGTTCTTTCTAACATTAATCATTCTAGGTTAATGCTTTTCCTTAATCAAGTATTTGCACATTAATTTTCTTGTATATAAAATCTCTTTTTATATGAGTTTTTGTTGATTAAGCATATATTTGAAGTTCAAAAACTATGCTTAGACTAAAACCTATCTTAAATATTTATATGGTTATGTATTTCTATGGAAGGTTAGTTCACCTCCATCGTTGGTATCTTACTATTATCAAAAGTAAACGTTATTTTTAAACAATAAGGAAAACATAGATAATTTTAAGTTATGCACATGACCCTAGTGTAAATAAACATCTAACACAAAGTCTTTAATTAGTGAAACAAGAAATCAAACAACGATAACGATACTTATGCGATGATATCATAAAGTTTTGACTTGTAAACCAAATGATTGTGCAGGTTAAAAATGAGACTTTCAAACTATAGCTTGATACCCATAATTGTAAATAATTTCGGTGGACACGTGGTTGGTGGTTGAAGCTTAGGGTTTAGTTGACTTTGGAGGCATAAAAAAGGCTTGTCTTAACCCTAAAATCACATTTGTTTATCCTTGCTGTGGGTGGTCGAGCTGCGAGTTCATACCCGCCAGGCTTGTTGCCAATCCTTCCATCGTTTGCTCATAGGCCATCGTGAGCCATATCGAGCTCCTCTGCAAGTTTGTATTTCATGATCTGGTGTAGTAGAAGTGAGCATGAAGTTTACTGCTGTCGTGAGGTGGTTCTGACTATTGTAAAGAGTATTGAAAGTTGAGTTGTCTTCACCTTTGTTTTTACTGTACAAGTTGTACTCTGTGAGTGTAAAGAGTGCGAAGAGGGTTGTTGAAAGAGTGAGTTGTGTTCTTGTTTACTATTCATTTCCTCAACGAGGGTTTGGTCCTTACCTCGCCACAGCCTATGACTTCACCTTTAAATACTACACACTGCATTTTCATGTCTGTAGGGCTCCATTTCAGCTCGTGAAACTCACGAGGGAGGCTAGGGTGAGACTGCAACTTCCAACAGCTGCGGCATTCCTTTGGTAAGAACTAAAATTGGTTTTACTGTTCTACATAAGTATAAATTTTTAATTTGTGGAATTATGTATTATCATTCATTTTGTTTTGATTTTGTGCAGGCTCCTCAATGGTGGCTCGAATTTCTGTTAAACTCCATCAACAGATCTTTCATGAAGGCATTCAAACCGGTAAGCCTCAGTTTCACCTGAGGTACTCCTGCAAGAGTTGTATGGTGTTTTTAGGAGAGTTCTACCGCGTGAAAGATGGTTCTGGTTCGGTCGTGGATTTTAGATCCTCTGTTTCTTCTTTTGTTTTTATTTTTATTTAAAAATCCCTAGTGGTTGTTTTGTAATGGTTGAATCGGTCTCTCTCAGCCAAGACTTGAAGAATTAGTTTTTTCGAGCCTTTTCGGCCATGGTTAAATTATAATGGTGTTGTTTGGTACTGGCCTTAAGACGCGACTCTTATTGAACATGGCGTTGGGTCATTGTTAAAGGATTTGGTTAATATTTGGAAAACCCTGAAGGCTGTTCTTGCGAAACTTCCATTTTGGGAGGGTTTTTATACCTAAAACAGATGTTTGGTTTTTAATAAAAGAACTCTGTTTGTATTTAAAAAATACTTTTACTTTGGCTTTTAAGCCTTGTCAGATAATATAAAAGGCCGTAGGCCGAGACTATGTCTTGTTCAGTTTGTTTTTAATATTAAAAGAACCTTCTCAGCTTAAGGCCGAATTATCAGTAACTCTGTTTAGTTATATTTATATAACGTATTTATATTAACTTATTTTTTTTATTTATCATTTACCTTTCAATGGTTAGGGTTAAATACGTTATTAAGAAATTTTGTTTTCTCTTTAAAGGAAATATGATTTGAGGCCTCTTGACATGGGAATACTTTGATAATAGCATAATTATTAACATAGCAATGAAATTTTGGAAATAGGATAGAGAAATGATATTATTGAATTTAATGTATTTCTTTTCTGTACTTTCTGGAATATACTGCTAGGTTTGATATTATAAATTTTGAATTTATTCTATTATGAAAGAACAGATCTTTTGTAAACCCTAATTCTTCTTAAAGGTTTACAGAGTTAGTATTTTTGTTTCAGTAAACCCTAGTTAGATTTTCTCATATGTGAGCTAAATGGGTAAATATTTAACCTAGTTTACTGTTTTGCTAAGTTTAATTTAGTCTAGTTAATTTACTATTCCTACATTATCTATTTAGGATTACATACTAGGTTTATAATATGTAACTTTGCTGGTTTTACTGTGTAAAATATTATACAAACTAGTGTGTACTACTTAGGCTTTTTCTTCTATCTTTATTTAGTTTATTTAAATACTTTAAGTAAATAACAAGAATACAGCTGAAATTCTATAAATAAATTATATAAAAATCCTGTAGAGAATAACCATTTACATCTTCATACATATTTTATTGAATCCACTGTTTAAACATAAACAAACCTATTGTACTAGAGTACTGCCTTGGAAAAGGTGTGGAAAAATACAATTTAGGTATTTTCTTTCTATTATCAATTAACTCAGAAATTTCTCTACTAATTTACCCTAATCTATCTAGTTACTAACTTTCACAGCATAAATAATTTTCCTATTTATCCTTAACAGAAATATACTATATTATTGAAAACTCTTAAACTTTCCAGATACAGTAAACAATTTAATGACTGAACTTAAACAAGTAGAACCTGTAGTATAGATGAGGTGACAACAACTTAAGGAAGTTGTTCCTCCCAACCAACTCCTAGAGAAGAGCTGGGCTGCAATTCACAAGACCCTCGATCTTGTCTCCTGGTCCTCCCATTAGAAGTACTGGGTGAGAGATGTAGTCTTGAAATCCTCTGCAACTCCACTGAGTGTTCAGCATTAACTCAGTTTTGCTTACAACAGTATGAACTTAGCTTAGAATAGCTACACTAGTTCAGGTCTTCAACACTTATCCCCTCAAACTTACTTCATCTAGTCCCCTCCATCGAATTCACATGTGCACTTCATTCACTCAGAATGATCACAAATCCAGAATGAGCAGCCTCAACTGTCTTCAATGGGAATTTTTATTAGCATGCCTAGGTCTTTTGGGTCAGTTTTTACTTAATGAGCCACTTGCTCCTATTCCACTTTCTTGGGGAATCATGACCACAAAAATAGGTAATTTTCCACCTGCAACAGCTAGAAGTAGTTTTAGGATGTTGCCACATCTCAATCTGCTCTCAACCCGGCCTCCTCCACAAAGTGACCAGTAAACACTCATTTAACAACTTCCCTAAGCTGTTGTCTCATCTTTCATTTATTTATTAATAAAATATTCTGCAATACATTAAATTATCCTTGACCCCACTTGGTCATTAATTATAAACTTTAACATAAAATATAACATAATGTTCCTCAAAAACATAAAATTGTTTTGCAAATTGGAGCATGTGACATTCACCCATTGTCTAAATAAAATCAAATGATCAACTAACTTTACTCATTTGTGTTAATACTAATGTTTTGAATTTTAAAAGAAACCAAATGTAAAATACATTAAAATCTCAAAAGAGAGTAAAAAATAAGTATAAGTTGTGCAATGCATGTAATACAACCAATCAACCATACCTCAAGTTTCTAGTTGACAACCCGAGCATTCCATATATCATTATTACCCATTACTCTTCATGGTAGAGCACCTCCACAATCTTCCATAATAGTAGATGCATTAACACCAGGCACTTGTGATAAAAACATTTACATCAAAATCACTTAATTAGATTAGTGGTTAATTCGTGGATTGATTTAAATTCAACTTATTGGAATTGATTTTGGAGGATTGCAATTACAAATCGAGCTAACTACCCTGCGTGTAATGAGTTTAGTCCCATTGCCTAAACTACCATACGATGCAATGATGTTGCAAAATTTATAATGTGGAAAATGGTGCCCTTGTTCATGTTAATATGGGTAGTTCCCGGATGCAATCATATATTAATGATATTCACCCAAGCTGGTAATCAATGTTTCTTCTCATAAGGCAACGAGGGATTTGTGAAGTCATTGTCAAAAGCAATTTGTTGTACTAGAAACAAACCCAACACACTAAAGGAAATAATGAGATCAACAAAATCAAAATAACCATAAAGACAAGAATATGGTTGAAAATGGTGAAATCCAAATCAATATTGTATTCACACATAATGTGCATATATAATACAACATCCAATAATCACCATGTAACGTGTAACCATATAACGATAAACCCCAATACATAACTAAAGTGCATAATACTTAGGAAAATAACTATATCCCAAGATGCACATGTCGATGACTTAGGACTCAGAATTAGGGACAAATTGCTAACAATGCCCCCCATTAACCATAAATCAGTGCAAGTGTACCAGCTAGCAACAAATACTAGTGCAGTAACTGATAACATGTCCAAGTCTTCAATTTGATACCCATGTTCTAAAACCTCATGAGTGCTAAACCTGCCAAAAATGGATGCCAAAAACTAATTTGAAAATCTCATTATGTAATCAATGAGTGAGATAACCTGCAAGTGTTCACTTAAGTGAACCCAAAACCGATAAGAGAAAAACATAAAGAGAAGTGAATTGGTTGCAAGTTCAACACATCCAAAATATTGAAAATGCCTCACAATCTAATGTGCCAATAAAAATTCAAACTTGAATCAACTGTCCTTTGCAAGGTCAAAAGACCATCCCTATGAAGTCTGAAGACTATCAGTTGAAAACATTGTTCACAAAACTTCTCTTAAATACCAACACTTAAAAAATTTGTCAATAATCCAAACGACAGAAAAAGTGATCAAGATCTAAATCATGTATCCTATAAAGACCTATGCATGAAATCCTATAAATGACTCAACAATGAGTGTATGATAATTGTTTAAAAAATTTGTTGTGAAGTAAACTAGGTGAGTTGCTGCTCCAAATCCAAAAACCTGAATGTTGATCAAACATGTTGAATGATCATGCATGTGACAAATTTACAAGTGACTGAATCCTCAAATGCCAAAATGTGGCAAACCATCCATCCATACCAATATCTTGAAAAAAAATCAAAATATCATCAAACTCTTGAAAATCCTTAAAATATTAAGTATTGAAATAAAACTGACCAATCCAAAACTCTATGTGAGTGATTTGTGTCAATATCATTAAAGCAAAAAACCATCAACTCCTCAAACTAACCAATCCATAATATTGTCGTAAAACAATCCTAAATCCATAATAATCCTCTTAAAACCAAAGTAAAAACCTCAATGCATCATCATATCTATAAGCATTCATAAATATATAATCTTGAATAAACAATAGTCCACAAAATCACTTAATAAACTTTAAAACATGAAGTATGACATCATCATCAAAATATTCCCCACTGCCAATTGAAAGGCAGGAATTTTCAGGACCTATAAATCAACAATATCAATATACCCCCCAAAAGTGGAAAATGGTAATTATATTGTCTTTGAGTGGATTTTGGAGACTCAATATTCAACTCAAAAGACTACATCAAGTGGGCCCTGATCATGCCCTGAATCATCAATTCCCGAATCAAAACATTCATGTCCATCTACTATAGAAACCCCTCTGATTACACTTTCCTATATCTATGTATGAATCAAACAATAATACTATTCCAACAAATTGGCTTCCAAAGTCCAACACCAAGCACCTAACCATCCAAAATTTACTTGTTTTTTTTAATCTTTGTTCGCTTCTGACACCTTTTTAAAAAGTGACTTGTCTTCCCACAAAAAATGCATGTTCAGTAAGATCAAAACAATGTAATGTAATAAGGTCAACTTGATGACAGTGTTGGCACTATCTAGTTACACCATGCAAATTAGCAATATCAAGTGCAACATCGTCATCATCATCATCATCCTTATCCTCATCTTGTTCATCATGATATTCAAGTTTTGGTACTTCATCTAACTTATTAACATCAATAGTATATCTTTGCAAATCATTGTCAATAAATCCAACACTCACAAAACTTCACAGGTGTCAAAACCCCATAATTTCTGAAAAATTTAAAATTTTGAAAATACAGATAATTCTCATTAATGCAGTCAACTGATTATTTTAATTAGTTATACGTTAATGATTTTGTAAACTGAATTATCTACTTGATTATGTTTATCTTATAAAATAATTCTTTTTCAGTTTAATAACTTGTTTTTCTTTCCGACCACAAGGTGGAACTGTTTTGGTGATCTGGGGCTTACTTAGCTTTGAGCTAACGCAGAAAGTTTACCTGCTCTTACAGACTTACAGGTAAGAAGTTCGGGTGCTGCTTGTCAAAAATCTTAAAGCATTCAGATATAAGTTCGTCGCAAAAATACTAGCTCAGTAAAAGAATATAAATGCTAATCAATTTCAAGTGTTTTATCTTGCTGGGCTAGTGACTGCAATTCTCTGTCGCTGAGGGTCGATACTGTATTAGTAATACTTTCTTCCTTGCAGCTGATGAAAGGCTTACTCTTCTTCGCGCTGGTGGGTGGCTACGTTTCGGTGAAGCTTTGAGGTAAGAAAACCATTTACAGTTTTGATTTTCTTTATATATTTGTTTATTATTCAATAATTTGATTTCACTGCAAGATATTAATAGTAATATAATTTATGATTTACAGGTGCAAACCTGTCTCTCTCTCTCTGCGTAGTTAGTGTGGGGGCTGTGGCAACAGCTTGCACGGGTAAGCCTTGGATACCCATGGCTGTTCTTCCTTGTTCGGTCCCTTATGGGGCATATGCCGGTTGGTCACCGTGGCCTGTAAAAACCCTTGTGGTTTTTGGTTTACCTAGTTACTTGGTTTGCTGTTTTTAGTGGATGTTAAAACCCTTGCTTTATGCGGGGTTCTCCGGCTCAGGCCGTGACTGTAATTTTGGTTTTGTTCAGTTATTGTGTAAATATGTGTGAATGAAAAGAAGGCTGTTAAAGCCATACGCTGTTAGTTTTGTTGGAAGCCGAGGGCATTGGAAGAGCTTCAGACTCTTTGTTTATATCTCTATTGTATATTTTGAAGTAGTAGGGTTTTTACCCTAACTTGGCAATATAAACAAAATATTTACAGTTTCTTTAAATTATCTTTAATTTATGATGCACTACTGTAAATTGTTTGATTGTTATTTATAATGTGTAATTATTGGTTGAGCTCAGTAAATCGAGCATGATATTACTCTGTTGGTTTACTCCTGCGCGTTAATGCATTTGATTCTTACCCCGTAATATTATTTAAATATTACTTGCTAGGGTATCTGTACATTGTTTTTATAGTATTTAATTACTCTATTCTAATAAAGTTTTTATATATTGTTTTATACTTGTTAACCTTTCGAATATAAGTAATTTAATGTTCTTGCAGTGTATTTGTGTAACTGATAGTTACATATTTTAAGGTAAGTAATTTATATTTAATTAATATTTATTATATTGAGATATGAGTGTTGTTTTACCTACAACAAATACTGTTTTATAATTATATACATTATCTATGTATTTAGTTTATTTATAGATATATAACGAAATAATAATTTTCTTATTGTTGTATTCTATTACTTTCTGCACTAAATAATTTATAGAAATACCTTCTATATTCTATATCATCCTACTTATATTATAATACCAGTATAAAAAGAAATAACAACTATTAAAAGAAACAAGTTAATAGCTGTATACTTATTTAAGTGCAGTTAGATAAAAAGAAATAGTTATTTATATTACAGCATAATTAAAAGTCTTACACCTATTAGTTTCAGTTTTTAGAAATAAATCTAAGTTGGTCTATCCTCTCTCACAGTTTGAACGTTATAAGAGTAAAATAGAGTAAATAATTAATCTATTCAGGAAAGAAATAACCTGTAGAGATGAATAGCATTTTAAAATAACCTGTCACTACATATTTTAACTTTTATAAACACTCTTCCTTTTTTGGTTCAAAGTAGATTAAAAAGATTTCAAAAGTGAATACTGTAAAAGAAACTGTTTCATCTACCAAACATACTATTATCAATAAAAAGATATAGCTTCTTTCTCCGCTTCTAACATCTGTCATTCTTAGTCTAGGTCTAACCCTAATCCTTCTCCATGTACAGAGTGCTATTTATTCTGATAGTAAAATAAAAGTAATCATTCTCTTAATCAAACTAATATTTTTATTCTATAATTGCATCATACTTCCTTTATATAATTTCACCACCTGTGCTGGAGTACGATCTGGATCACTCTAGATGAGGAAAAACACAGGTAGGGTTTGTCTCTCATTAAACATAATTTCATTACTAAACAAATTGAGTTATCCCATCCTCTAAGTTTCTACATCATAAACTGCAAATGCATCATTCAATCATACACAGATAATAACACAGAAATTAAATAATAACATAACTTGTTCTTAGAGCTTGGACGACAACAACAATGGGAGGTCGTTCCTCCCTACCAAATCTTGGAGAGCGCTCAAACAGCGACTCCTCAAGATCCCCGAGCTTGCTTTGGTCTCCCTGGCTGGAACTAGGTGCAACAAATAATAAAGTACTAGTCCTGAGACTCAATACCAGTCCTGAAGTTATCAGTCAATTTCTCTCAGCTAGCAAGCTGTATCAGACCAAGTTACTGCAGTTTTTCTCTCAAAACACCTTCCTTACAGTTTTCCCTTTTCCCCAATGAATTCCTTGAAGTGCATTCCTCCTGAATGATTCTTCTCTTGGAAAATATCTGAGCAGCCTCAGCTCTATTCATTGGGTACTTTTAAAAGATTGCCTAGGTCTTTTTGGGTTAGTTGTCATTAATTGAGGCACCTGCTCTGATCCCACTTTCTTGGGGGATCATGACCCCAAATGTAGGGAAGTTGCCACCTGCAACATAGGAAGTGTTTGAGGATGCTGCCACTTGTATTTTGCTCTCCACCTAGTTCCTTCCACCAGTTTGACCAGTAACACTCTTATTAACAGCTCTCCCAAGCTGTTGTCTCCACTTTTTATTTATTAATAATAAAATATTCAGAATTACATTCCACATCTTTTGACTCCGCTGAGTCATCAGTTTCTACTTAGCATTAAACTTAACATAATGTCTTAGGAATCAAATTAAAACAAATAACATTATTTTACAAAATTGGGGTATGTGACAACAGGTTTGGAGTAATCAAGAATATGAAAGAAGTCAAACTTTACCCTGTTATATCCTAAGCCAAGTTTGCTCCTCTTGAATTGCAACCCTTCCCAAGGTCTGATAATGTGAAGTTTCGTATCCTTCAATTATCCTTATTTTCTTTATCCAATTCATCCATATAAATGTTAATTGTGTGTTGTTTGAGATATGCTTGTTCATTGTTAAGAGCTACACCATCACCAACAATCACAACATGAATGACTACTAATCCAAAGTAACCTCTGAAGGATTAAGAAATAGGAGTATCATACTGAAGAATATATCTCGATTAAAAAAAAGTTTTAACTCATTCATTGATAACATGTTTTAAAATTGAAGTAGATATTTTTTTCGTGTGTGCATGATGTGCATATATATAATGGCACGACTTAGTGAAATTTTACAAATATGAATAGTTTGTTTTTGTGCAGTATGAATTAAAGTGTTGTAGAAGACTAAATAAGTCTTCAATACTTGTCATCCTAATACAAATAAGTGCTTCAAGTACCAAAAACAATGTCACTGTTAACGCTTAAATTTCACACATAGGCGACATTTTAACCATTCTCACAGTCAAGCGTCATCAATATATGGCATGCAGCACACTGAAGACATCCTCATCAAGATCCATAAATCAATGTGAGTAAAACATGCCAAAAACAGTCAAACATAAAGGTTGTGCGGTTAAATTTATGTTTACTTATGCTATTGCACACATTAATAGTTTTGCACTTGCATGAACCTATCGCAGATTTCTTAATGATATCCACGCGACTGTTAAAACGATGAGATCTTAGATATCCGTTGCACATTGAAGGATCATGAAGGATCCTCACCAAGAAAAAAACAAACTTTTCTCTTCATATGATGCAGGAGCATTGAATAGCCCCCTTTGTGTACCTTCTAGCTAGTTCATGAGGTGATGGGGTTCACACTTGGATCTAGGTGTTTCTTGGCCACTTCTTTTCCTATAAAAGGATACCATGGGCATCCATCTTGTAGAAGAAGATACGAGCAAGGTTATGATGCTGGAATTGTGTTGGAACTTCCTCATAGTCCACCTCTTCCTACATCTATTAGCATTCCCCAAGCTTCCTTGCCACCTTCCTCCAAGGGGCAAGTGATTCTCCCATTTGTTCTTCCAGGTATTTGGCATTTAGTGTGGACAAAATAGGCCTCCCTAAGGGATATTATTGGCTTCCCTTTGAATTCCATACCTCTTATGTGATACTACATGTATTTGCTTGACCATTGGGCAATCAAAATTAGTTCTAGCATTGGTTTATTATTATGGTTTGCATTCCGTCATTCCCTTTGTTTATTTCAAGTTATTTTTGTTTTTATTTTGTTTTGTTTTACTAACAAGAGCTTGCAGGATCAATTTGGGGTTATCACATTTGCTTTTTGTAACACAATACTGGGCCTTGTCAACAACCTTAATGGCTTTCACCCAACGTGGGAGAGGTTGCACACCTTTGTGCATAATTTCCCACAACAATCTAACAAAAACAACTAAGTGTCACAAATAATAAACATCGAACGTCTTTGATCCCCCTATTCAATTTTGAGCAAGATCAAGAATAAATGATGCCAAAGAAAGATTCCAAAGTGACAAGTATGCCAAGCATATGATTCTAAATACAAAACCAAGACTAAATGATGCCAAAAACATATTCCAAAGTGATAAGTATGACAACCTTCGTAATGGATCCTTGCAACTCCACCCTAAAGTAAGAGTTCTAAAAACTCAATGAGAGACTCAAACTTATAGAATTGCAATCAAAGACTTGATGCAATTCATCCAAAGACTTTACAAAAGAAATATTGTAGGTGCTTCAAAGTTACACAATTTTTCTTTAAGTGCAAGTGGTTGTTTTTTTGCTTAAGATCATTTGCTTGCTTTCTTTAAGAATATAGTGCCTTCTTTATATAAGAGTGTATGTTTCCATAATATATTAATGCAACAATAGTACCACCATGCATCAATAGTATCAATAGTCACAAGACCACAAGACTCAAATATCCTTAAACCGCCTTAATCAACTTCAGGTGGGCCTAAGACAAAAACATTTTGTTATTAAATTTTGAGATCCTCCAAGATCATGAATCCATTTTAACTTCAAAACACCTTATGCCCTTCAAATTTCTAACAGACACTTGATACCCTTTATATATTCTAATAGACACCTTATACTTCCACTTGATGATACATATTTTTCCAAGTCATTGTAAATAATGCACATGAAATCAGACTTACAACATATCCCTCACCACTTGATTTTCTGAACTACTAATCATTCCGATTCTTGTACAATTGTTATATATCCATTTACAACAAGGCGTTCTTGGGCATATTGATTCTTCTTTTAATTCTTGGTAGGATTCAAACTCCATTAAGGTTCTCCATTTTTTTTAAGATACTGGAGAAGTGGTTGATATTAGGCTGGGTGCGTGGTATGACCAATATTGCTAGTGTGTTTTCAAACTATTAACACTTCGAAAGGTTTGATAATCCACCTTTAAATCAATGTCACCAACTTAATCCTCACCATTGTATGCAAGATCTCATAAACACCAAGGCTCACATGACACAATGCTCCATTAATATACAATAATCACTTTCAATTTAAAGGATTGCATTACACTAATAATATAATAATAGTAATAATAAAAAAATAATAATCTATTTTTAAGGTTATAGTCAATCCATACATCAATGTGGCGTATGAGATCCGCTTGTTTGTAGGACAAGGGACCTCTCTACCCAACGAAGTAATTGTTAAAGTTTACAACTACCCCCTTTCAGATTTGAACCTATTACATCCTAGGAGAAATACACATGTTTTTAAGCATTAACTTGTTTTTCTCAATTAGTCTTTCGACATGAACAATGTTATATGATAGTACCCTCCAACAGAAAACAAGCAATAGTGAAATCAACAGTCAATATCATAGTACCCTCTAATAGAAAACGGGCAATAGTGAAATCAACAGTCAATATGCTATGATAATAAACAAATATAATCGTTGCAATTAGTTTCATTAGGATCGCACTGGCTTGTGAAACAACTAGCTAGCATAGAGATCACTTGTATGGTCTATTCTTGAACGCACACACTAATAGGCCGTTGTATGGTCGCTTGTCATTTGTCACTTGGCTAGTACCTACATTTTGAAAGTTGCTTTGATCGATGCCAATATCATTTTAAAAAGTTGCCCTTCACTCTTCAAAATGTCTATAACTTGGTCACATCTCTCCATGATTACAATTTTGTATTCATCTCTTGAGATCCCATGCTTGGATTTTTAGTAGTGCAACTCGAAAGATTTTAACATTATCCACAAAAAGTTTTATATTGCATAACTTTCTCATTTAGATAATATACCTATAACTCAAGGATTAAACACAAATATACGATTTTAACCATTAAATCTATTCACTTATAGTATAATAACATCAATGTAACATGTGTAATATTCTTTTTTTTAAGAAATATATAAATATCCTTTCCTTCCCCTAAAATATGTTTTTTTGAGTTTATTTGTTTCATGCATAACAAAACTTTGAATTTATTTCGAAATCAATATTTCAAGTGGGCATTCGTTGAAGGTTAACTATGGTTAGAAAGAAATCGGGTTTTGATAGAGGGTTTGGAGCCCATAGTGATAAGTCTTGCTCCTCTTATTCAACCTTTAGGTTTGGAAACTCTAGCTTCCAAGGCGTGTTCCATTTATTTTATAAAACTCTTTATTTTGTGTTGATTAAACATTTGCTTATTTGGGAGGGATAGAAGTAAATTTTCATTTCATTCATGATTTAGTGACTAGGTCCCCTACCATGGAAGGATTGTGTCTTTTTATGTTGGATTTTTCTTACTATAGGCACATGCCATCCATGTTGGTTGCTACTTTTTTCTTTTAATTTTACTTTTTTTTTTCTCTCAATTCATTGTTGTCAAAGTTTTTTAAGGCATTTTTCTCTTTTTATGCTTTTCGAAGTGCCATCTTGGACTCATCTAACTATTTTTCAAGCTTGTATTATTTTTATTAATTAAATGCAAATTGAGTGGTTAGAAAAACTCTTGTTATACTTCCCACCCCATTCAAATTTTACTATATAACACTTTATGTAACTAATATGTTCTTCTTAAATTGTATTTTTGAATGTAACAATGCAAAATTTTCTTATATGTAAATAGCTTCCTACCCTGTTTGCTAAATCTTAACTATTCAATAATAATATGAACCACTCATTCAGTACAAGCTATATATATATCGAATGATGTCGGAATCTAATTTAGAAATATCCAACTCTTGTTAGAGATGCCTTTGTTAGAGATGCCTTCTGTCGACGCAAGTCGTTACAAAATCTTCAACTTCAACAACAACCCTTGTAAGTTGGGTTTCCTAAAAAGAAGGGTTTCCTATAAACTTTGTGCCATACATAAATATGTTAAATACAGTTATCGTGTGGGCAATTTATTTTGTAATATGCAACTTAAGCCTTCTGTTACAGCAAATTGATGATTTATGAGTTTGACCTTCAATCCACGTACATATTCTCCTTTACCTTCAATTTTGTCAAGGTGATTTTGGAGAATGTATTGGGCTGTCAAGTTCGGTGTGGGTGTCGTGGGTTTCCTGATTTTGTTCTGGAGTATTCATCCCACACATGTTCCAGCAAAGGCTGCTGGACTGCTTACTAAAAACTTGGGTTTCTCTTGTGCCAATTCTGCCTTCAGAATAGCAGTGTTTGCAGACTTGCACTATGGCGAAAACGCCTGGACAGACTGGGGTCCCCTGCAAGACCAGAATTCTGATCGTGTAATGGCCAATGTACTCAACATGGAAAACCCAGGTGATACTTGTTTTGTGTTCCTTCAATTTGAGATGAAATACCAACTTCTGTTCAAGGCTTCATTCATGCTCTTCATAAAGCTGTGCAAATTTATCAATAACTGAGAAAATTTAATGAAAACCAATTATACTGGGCAAACAATTGCTAAATTATAATTGATCAGAAGTATTTTATAACTATTTTATGATATAAACGTTTGAATTTATTCATTTCTTGGCATCACCATGCGGTGTAAAATAAAAAGAATTGGATATTGCATTCTGTTCTCATAGTCCAGTCCTAACGGGCACCCTTACCAGTTCGATGTAAAGGTGTGGATTGCTACCTTGAACACCCTGTAAAGCCACACTTTGGCTTAGGCCTCCTAGCCACTGCTAACCTACGTGGCTCTGATACTATCCTGAAAATTCCACAGGCTAGGAATCAAATCTAAGACCTACCCCTAGCAGGTAGGGTGCTCTACCTTTGAACTACATGCCCTTTCATGATGTGCATCCTCACTGGATCAATCTATGGGTATAGATTGTTCAAGCTGTCTCCAACACCCCTCCCTAAAGGCTAAAACCACTCTCTGGCTTAGGCCTTCTAGCCGCTGCCAACCTACCTGGCTCTGGTATCATGTTGAAAACTGGTCAGGTTAGGAATCAGAACCCTCAACTGGTGGGCTGCTCTACCTTTGAGCTTCATGCCCTTTCACGATGGGCATGCTTACCAGTTCAATCCGAAGGTGTGGATTACTAATTTGCTACCTACAACACTCCCCTTCAGCTTTGCTCTGCATCAGGCCACCTAGACACTACCAACCTACTTGGCTTTGATACCATGTTGAAAAACAGATAGGCTAGGAATCAAAACCAGGACCTGCCCTAAGCTGGTGCGCTGCTCTACCATTAAACTACATGCCCTTGCATACTGGACATCCTTGGTGGTTTGATCTAAGTATGTGGATTGCTACTTCCAGAGCGTCTCCTAGCCATCACCATCCTACCTGCCTCTGACACCGTGTTCAGAATTGAACTAGTGAGGAACTTATAATTTGAACCTAAGACCTAGCATTGCCAGGTGAGCTTCTCTACCACTAAGTCACAAGCCCTTCCATCATAGGCCTCCTTCCTGGTTTGATCTAAAGGTTTGATTGCTACCTCTAACAACGCCCTTTAGAGTCTAGCCAAACTTTGCGGCTCAAGCTTCCTAGCCATCACCAGGTAGGTTGCTCTATGACTGAGCTTCATGCCCTTTCATGACACATCCCTACTAGGTTCTAAAGGCGCAGATTACAACCTCCAACCACACTTTGTCTCAAGCCTCTTAGCCATCACCAATCTACCTGGATCTGATACCATGTTGAAAATTGGATATACTAGGAATGGAACCCAAGACCTGCCCCCAGCTGGTGTGCTGATTTACTGAGCTGCTTGCCCTTTCATTCCATGCATCCATCCCAGCTCGATCCAAATGTGTGGATTTTTACCTCTAACATTGCCCCCACCCCCGCCAAACACACTTTAGCTCTGCTGTCCTAGCCACTGCCATACCATGTTAAAAATTGGACAGGTTAATAATTGGGCATGTGACCTACCGCGAGCAGGTTGGCTGCTCTACCACTAAACTATATGTCCTTTCATGATGGGCACCACTACTGGTTTGATCTAGAAGTGTTGATTGATGCCTCCAACTCTCCCCCTTAAGCCACACTTTGGTTCATGCCTCCTAACCACCACCAACCTACTTGGCTTTGATAACATCTTGATAATTGGACAAGCTAGGAATCAGATCCAGGACCGGCCTCCAGCTGGTAAGCTGCTCAACCATTGAATTACATACCCTTTCATGATGGGCAGCCTTACTGTTTTGGTCCGAAGCTGTGCATTGCTACCTCTAACACTATCATTTGATCATTAAATTGTTAAATGCTGCTTTAAAATTGCTTTCCTGTTTTTTAATATGGGATTAGTTCTTTGCCTGAAAAGGGCTGAAAAATTAAAATATAAATTATGAACCTTTATTTATACCAAGCACTAAGAATTTTACAGCTACATAAAATTCATGTGTGGTATTTCTATCAAGAATAAATATCAAACGAGAACGAGATATTGATCAAAATTAGCTGAGTCATTTTACTTGTTGGTGGCTCTTTCCTCCAACATGGGTGATTCTTTTTCGTATAGATTATTGGTTGAACGTATAATACTATAATCCAAACTTTTTAATATGCATTTAAATATAAGATTTTTTAGTTAAACTAGGAGGCAAATCTAGTTCTTTCTTTGTTTGAATCTATGTAAACAGCTTTGGTAGTTTATCAGAGTTCATGGCAGTAATTTAGATAGATTTAACTTTGAAAAAAGAATGAACACATAGTAGCTGTAAGTGGGTATTGCAGATTTTGTGGTTTATCTGGGAGATGTCATTACAGCCAACAATTTGCCGATGCCGAATGCAAGCAAGTATTGGGAGCAGGCCATTTCACCCACCATGAGTAAGAGCATACCTTGGGCTTCTTTGTTTGGTAACCATGATGATATGGCATTTGAATGGCCTGAGGAATGGTTTGGAAACTTGGGCGTTCCTAGCATTCAGTGCCCGAGTTCTGAATTAGCAACAGGTAATGTCTATTTTTGTGACTACTCTCATCTGGGCCTCTAAGGATAGAAATGCTTTATGATTTTACTTTTTCGGGTCATCCATCTGCAATTAAACCTTTATCCTTGTAATTGATCTGGGTTCCTCTTTCTTAGGTTTTAAGGCCTCAAAACCCATTTGTTGCTTTTGGTAGAATGAGGATCTCAACTTTAGAGCCCTTGAATCAGATTTGCGTTTCTCCCACCAATATTTTTTACACCTGTTTCAATACCAGGCTATAAGACAGAGATTTATTAGAACGGCCATGCAAATTCCTCATACCCTGAACTTCTACACACTGCATGTGAGTTTCATGCAAACCCTCTTTTAGCATTGTTTTGCTTTTCATATATAACAAATTTTTAGAAGTAGACGGCTAATTCTTTTGGCTGTTGAAATCTGATGCTTCATCCAATGTGTTGGTGCCCTGATTTTCTCTTGAGGAACAAAGCATGAGGCTCTCATATCAGTCCTCCAAAATCATTGCAGTTTATTTTTTGGTGTTATATGTACTCCTTGTATTGGCTAGATCTTGGAAGGATTCACAAGTTTCATGAAGTTTGAAATATAATAAAGCACTTTGACTTCAATTTCCATTGTTTCTGCTCAGGAAGTGAGCAAATGGCTAATTGCTATTTCCAAAGGACAACCCGTGCCGAGTTAATTCAGTTGGACCTGCAACACAATTTGTCTCACTCGTCACATGGACCTAAATGTCTCTGGCCTAGTATCTCAAATTATGTGCTTGAAATTACCTCTTATAAGCATCCTGAGTTGCCGGCAGCCTTTCTTTACTTCTTAGATTCAGGTGGTGGGTCTTATCCTGAAGTAATTTCAGCCAGTCAAGCAAGATGGTTTCAGCAAACGTCGGCCCAAAGGAATCCCGGTGCAAGGTAACAACAGATGTGCATAAGTAGGCTTAATCACAGATGACAAATGCACAAAACCAGTTAACTGTGTTTATCTTGGATTCTATTAAACTCATAGGACAGCAGCTTTCATTGAACTCAAACATGATGAGGTATTTGTAGAGGTATTTGTAGAGCATGAGTGGGCCTAATGGTTAAGAGCACGTGTTTCCTCTTAGGAGGTCACAGGTTCAAATCCAGAGGGGGTAGTGTATGTATACCTCTATAGACTTTAGCAGTTAAATCGCTGTGCAGAGGGGGGTCCCTAGTCCCACAAACAAGGGGTCTCATATACCAATTTGGTGTCTCGCTTGGCGGCGACTTTAAAAATAGATTATTATTATTATTATTATATAGAACTAGTATTGAATTAGCTCGCTTCTTTTGTATAGAATTCCCTTTTATCTGTTTAGCTATTCAAGTGTGTTGTTCATTGTCTTAATACAAGCATGTCTGACAGTAGCTATTTGCTGACCAGCATAGATCCATCTTAAACCTAGATCTATTAGGCACTGAGAGGGATCGAATTTATTGGGGTGTAATTTCTTTTCTTGATGTATAAAAAATTTAAGATAAAAAATTTACACCTCAAAAAATTTGGTCCCTCTTAGTGTTTGATAAATCTTTTACCTTTTGTGTAAAATTTAAAAAGCAGACATATGCTACCAAATAGATTTATTTAATTTTGTTGCTCTCACATACATAACCCCATACTGGGTTGTAGAGTATTTTGCTACTCTTGGTGCCTCTACAACATCTACACCATACTGGGTTGTAGAGCACTTCGCTAATCTCAGTGTCCGTACAACATCTACCCCATACTGAGTTGTAAAACACCTACTGAGTTACGGAGCATCTCGCTACTCTCGATGCAACAAAAATTATGCTGACTTAAGATTAACCATTTTCTAAGAGATCCTTCTTTGAAATGGTGTCGATGATATGATTTCTAGTTCATGATTGATGCTTGTGCAAAATACTATCTAATTGTTTGCTATGGATAGGAATGCCAACATCTGTATTCGTCAGTTTCTCATTAAATTTTTTGATTTAATTGGCTGTTGAATAGTCTTTGACAACTTAAAACTATAGATTATTATGTAAATGCATTGCCCAAATTTGATGATTAATTGCTAGCATTTTCAACTGAAATGTACAACATGATTACGTTGGAGGCTACTTTTATTGATTGCAGGATTCCTGAACTTGTTTTTTGGCATATACCTAGCCAAACCTATAGCGAAATTGCCCCTTCTCGTGGCAGCCCAATAAATAAGCCTTGTGTGGGTTCCATAAATCTTGAGGCAGTTGCTCCCCAAACAGCTGAATGGGGGATTATGGATATCTTGACAAATAGAACTTCAGTAAAGGTATGCATCTACATATCCAAAGTTCCAAACTAGTCGGTTTCATCTTTCCCACACTTACGAATTTTATATTCGTCGTTTCATTTGCTATTTGAGAAAGTTGACATAGGGCCGCTTTGCATAGGAAGAAAAGTCTCAGTAAATTTGGGACTATATTATTTTGTTTTCTTCAGTTATGGTTAAAATCAGATGATTTCCAACATTATAGTGCTTTTGCCATATCTTAAAGAACATTAAAGAACATTGTGATGTTTTTTTAAGAAATTGTACTTTGCTTTATTATCATATATTTCTAAAACATATTTTGTCTTAACTTATTTATCGGATTGGATAGTACAGTCTGAATGGGCCTAACAGTTAAGAACATGTGTTCCTTCCTAGGAGGTCATAGATTTAAATCCGAAGGGGTAGGGTATGTACATTGTAGACTTTAGCAGTTACATCACTATGCAGAGGGAGATTCCTTGTCCTATAAACAAGGGGGTTTCTTACACCATATTGGTGTCTGGTTTAGCTATAACCTTAAAATAGATACCATATCATACAAAATGGACCTTAGTGCCATCTGGATTCTGAAGGTTGCATCTCTTTCTCTTTTACATTTCTTTAGTTATAAATTTTTTTGACCGGCTAAGAGCATTGAACATGAGGCTAGTGAAGCTTAAAAGAAAGAGTTTATTTCATAGCCATTGTTTTCAGTTGAGTAAAGAGCTCATTTCTACTGGTTTTTGCAGGCTGTTTGAACATGAGGCTATGTAAGCTTAAATGAAAAAGTTTATTTCATAGCCATTGTTTCCATTTGAGTAAAGAGCTCATTTCTACTGGTATTTGCAGGCTGTTATAGTCGGCCATAATCATGGTTTGGACTGGTGCTGCCCGTACAAGAGTCTATGGCTTTGTTTTGCTCGACATACTGGTTATGGAGGTTATGGCACCTGGCCAAGAGGAGCCAGGATTCTGGAGCTTGTTGAAGAACCTTTTGAAGTGAATTCATGGATTAGAATGGAGGATGGGACAACCCACAGTAAGGTTAAATTAGCTTAAGTTTCATGGTTCATTTACTTATTCAATTGATATGGCGATGGGTAAAATCTGTCTAGGAGTGCTGTTAATCAGTCGTTTTCTTAGAATCTGAGCTATATAAGACTTGCCTTGCATTTAATTCTGCTGATAAATAAAATTTTATCTACGAGGAAAATTTGATTGTTCTTTTAGGATGATCTCTTGTTCACTCGCCTTAACAAAATCTCAATAGTCCTCTTTGATTGTGGATTTAGGATTGCTTGACAAAATTGTTTACACTTTCTGTGGCTAGGAGACAATAGGGAATATGGGAATCCCAAGGTTATCGTATGAATGTTAATATTGACTAAATTGCAAATGCAAGTAAAACAATTGACTATAGAGAAAATACATACACAAAAGAATGAGGCCTTCTGAAGATATATCATCTAAATGATCAAATATTATTACAAATGCTTTATTCAACCATTGTATAAGATGTTGTACACTAGTTTCCAATCCTCGTATAATCTATCCATCAGTCCCTGTCAAATGCATTGCTGTGGGGTGCTTATTGCTCACCTCACAGAATGAACATGTTATTGTTAGCCCTGTAGTATCTGGGGTAATTATACCTTCAAATATCCAAGCTGCATGAAGAGGATAATCATCCGTACTTGTATTTGCATTAGAGGTAGGCACGTAAACTGTGTAAGAATGATGAAGTGAAAGTAGTGTTTTTAGAGTCAAAGGGGAAACATCTGAACTAAAACAAAGATTAGTTTTTTAAGAAAGAATATTTTTTTCTTTGGTGTGGGTTTTCATTATAATTTTCAGCCGATGTAAATTTGGAATGGATAAACACTGTAGCTAGAGAATCTTCCTATGAACTTGGCGAGAACCTTGGATATGTACCTAGGTGATTCAACAAATGGACATAATTCCATAATGACACAATTAGGATTAATGCTATCAATCCTCATAGGTAGAACATATGAACAAACTACCTATGAACAAATTCAAGGAAGCATCTTTATTGGTAAGATATTGTTTTAGTTTTAAAGTTAGAAAACAATTTTAATTATTTATAAATTAAGTTGAATTCTTATTTAATTATGTTAAAAACATAAAATAATAACTAATATTGATAGTTTTAATAGCAATCTATTTATAAATGATATTGAAATCATACATCTTGAATATTGCTATCATTCTTATTCTTAATTATGAAAAATATGAAACCAAACATTGTTAATCATTGACTTACAACAACATGTTAAAAAACCAACATATTAATAAAAATTAGTGGAATGAAGAGATTGTAAATATCTACTAAAAGCCCCCAAAATTATTGGAATGAAGAGATTGTAAATATTTACTAAAAGTCCCCAGCCTTGATGCATTATTTTGTAGATGCATTTTCAAGTGAGGGATATTTGTTCTTTTGTTTAAGTGAAATATAATAGATATGTAAGTGTATTTTAATATTTTAATATTTTAATATTATTAATTTATATGTGTTTATGTATTATTATTATTTTTCTATTTGGTTATGTTTTTAAGAAAACGATAAATATTGTTGTGTTGAGAAACTTTTTCTATAACATAATATGAGTGAGAAGTGTAATTCCATGCTGAGCCTGAAGTTGAAATGCGACACTTAATAAATAATAAAAATATTATGTACATAAATTTACAATGTCGTCACTAACTTAAAGTTCAAAATAAAAAAAGATATATTTCAATGAATTAAAACTTTAAAAAATTAATAAAACTTGGATACTTCTTGCTATACGATCCTTCGTGTGATATAGGGAACATTCTATGAAGTTCTCCCTATTTTCAACTACATGTCATATATTATCAAAATTACTAATTGATATAGCTTTTGACGATGCAAGTTTGACTATATCCAATTAATTACTTGATATGGATATTATAGAATTTATCTATCCTTGCCTCTTTGCATTTTACATTGTCTTTTTGTTTTCTTCTAAAATAATGGTAATGGCATTCATCTTTTATGATTTGATTTAATAGAGTTTTGTCACTAGCTTAGATCCGTCTTAACTCCAGATCTATCATGCATCGATAAGGATCAAATCCCTCAGGGTGCAAACTTTTCCTTACATTTTTGCACTCTAAAAAAGCTTTGTACCTCTAGGGATTTGATCCCTATCGATGCATGATAGATCTAAAGTTAAGATGGTTCTATGTTGGTATATACATTGGGAGTGATACATATTAACACAATTTTACTAAGAAAATAGTCAATATTATTAAAGGTATTCAATATGATATGTAAACGTGAGTTTGAAGATGTCAAATCTTAGTGTACCATGGAAAATATTTCAAAGGAGCTTCAACCCACATTGAAATGGTTGTTTGGAATTATTACTTCATATAACTTACAAAAGTAGACGAACTAATGGAAGTGCATAGTGATGTCCAAGAAGAAAGACACATTTTTTAAACCAAAAATATATTTATTGAAAATAATGAATTTGACATATTATTTATTATTGATTAGTTTTAAGACGTCATTAATTAAATGTTCAATCTAACATATTATTCATATTCTATTATTCATATTCATAGTACATTTTTAATATTTTGGATATTGAGATTTTATATTAATAATAAATATATGTATGGTTGTTTCGTGATTCTTTATCATATTATTTGGTTTATTATTTTGCTTCCATTTTTATGTAAATCATTACTTTAAATAAAATAACATTAAATGTAGTCATTTTTATAATTGAAATACATAAAACCATTTACAATTTTTTTTTCGATTTCAATTATAATAATGTTTATTTGACATAGTATTTTAAACAAACAAAAACTTTTAAAATTTATATAATATTTTAAAATAGATTTATTTAATTATATTTATCAAATATGTATTCAAGCAAAGCTTTAAAAATGTTTAAAAATAATATTTTCAAATTGTATGGCATTAATATGTATATTAAGATTAAAAACACAACTTAAAAAAATAAATTATATAATTAATAATTTTGAAAATATAAAAAGTTAAATTTTGGGTTTTAAAAAAACTGATATTTAAAAAAATTATAAAAGATAATAAAAACTAACATTTAAAAAAATTTACCTAGAAAATTCAAAATAGCAATTTGTTTTAAAGAAGTTGTTATCACTTTTGAAACAAAAACAAAAACATCTATCACCAATCTTTAAAAATAACCTTTAAAATTCTTGTCAAGTTGGTAATATACTAACTATAATTAATTATAAGTACAATGTTTAATCTTGTAGGCTCATACTATTTTTGTGCCCAAAACGTGACATTAAATTAATTATGATAAATTGATATAAACATTTCAAATTGGATTAGTTGAAATGATAAACTAATGATTAAATGATTTATTTTATTATTTGATTGATAAAATTTAATGATTATTTAAATGATAGTGTCTTAGATCATGTTATATATAATATGGAGAACTTGTTTATTTTGACATCTTCAATGACCATGAACATTACTCAAATCACATTTCCATTATCTGCACTAAACATTTACACGCATAAAAATTCCATGGAAGAAAATTGAAATAATGAAAAATAGTTGGTTTTTTACTAAAAATAAGCTTGCATTTTTCTAAAATATATAAAAATAATAAGTGAAATATCCTAATAAGTAACAACAATATTGAGAATTTCTATCACAACTTGACTATAATGCTCTCAACTTGTATGAACAAAGTTTTTTGATCTTTGGTAGTTGATGGTTAACTTGGGTAAAACTAAGGTCGTGATTACCAACAGGTCAAAGAAGGTCACCTCAAACTATCATTTCTTTTCCAAGGGAGGAGGAGCTTGAGACTACCAACACCTATGCTTACTTGGGGGTGTAATTCTTAGAGCCTCGTTTTAGTATAAGGCATGTTTTTTTTAGCTTTGGTTCAACAAGGATTACAGGTCCTCACCCTTCTTTAGAGATAGTGTTTTTTCACCATTGATAGAACATTTTGTCCATATGGCTCTAATGGACCCCCTTATATAGCCCACAATTATTTATGGTTCAGAGGTTTGGGGGGCTTATTTACTAGAGTTCGATCGATCCTCAGGCAAGAGAGTGTAGACCTTTCTCCTTCAATGCATTCTCAGATGTAAATACATAATCACTCTACCCATCATTCTTGCATAGTTTGGGGCCCGACCCTTTCGACTAGAGAGTATGGCTAGCCTTGTTTCATTTCTACATCATGTTCAAATTTTTTTCGACTTAACGAAGGGGCAAGATTGGTATATGTACTTGAACTATTGCTCATTGGAGTCCTGATTGCTTTGGCAAGCCTTCCAAGCCATGCTTGACATTGGCTTATAGAGACCTTAGATCTTTTGAGTTAGTGGGTATTTTAATGTATCGACTTCCTTTGTTTAGATACTCCCTTGATGGATTAGGTCGCCTCTCACCTACTATTCAAGGATTGATTAGGGTCATTTGGGATCGCATCTACATACAAAACATACAGGTTCCTTGGATAAACCTATCTGGTGGGTTATGTTTGAAGATGACTTTCTACGGTGAGCACTTCTTGGAGTTGAGGGATAGATTCATTATTTGTCCTCCTTACACAAACTATCTTTGGATGGATGCTCTTTGAATTTATCTAAGCCAATTTGGAGTAAGCTTACATAGGCTTCAAGTGGAGGTAGAGTACTAGCTCAACTGATCAGACACGATTTGTTAGTTGTTCCATCTTCAATAGGTTGAAATAAAGGAAAATTTCATCTTCTAATGCCTCATCTATTATGAGATCCAAGGGTTGTAGCAATTTCTATTTAGGGATTTATAGACCCTTTCTAGTTTCTTTAATTACCTCGACTAGAGATGCTTGGCCTTATACATTTAGTAGGCCCAAAGGATTTGTTCTCATACTTCCTAACCACCCGATAGACCAATGTATGAGGAATAATTGTTTCCTTTTTTAAGTGCTTCATTATGCTAGGGGAACTGAGAGAAACTTGGATTGTGGCCCTGATTTTGATTGCAAATCAACGTGGTCACGTGGGGTTATCCCTATCTCTTGGAGGCCTCAACAACATTGTCAATCTAGATTTTAGTCCAACGATTAGATTAGATCACCCAAGCCCCAATAGTGGTTGACTTATTCTAGGTAGCAACGTAGTACATAGTCCAAATCCTCCTGTAAGTCCTCTTCTAGATAGTCTTCTATTCCAAGTTTTATCCACTCAAGCTCAAACATTAGGGTAGATAAATGTAGCAGGCCTTGATACACTTGCATTGTTATTATTTGCACTCCACATTTTGGATTCATGCCATTTGTACATCCTTCTTCAATATATTCTCTTAGCTTCTAGAGTTTGGTTCTCAGACTTTAGCTTATATCAACACTTAACTTTTTGCAACTTTCTTTTAATAGTAGTTGTCTTTGCACTCCCACTTTGATTGAGATAATTGTACTTGGTATTTCCATTGACATACTTGGTGGTCATTTGTTGGACATTAATAAAATTATCTTATCTTATATTTGAAAACTTCATGTAAAAAGGAAAAAACAAATGGCTAACCCTTGGTATGAAAAAGATTGTAAGATTGCAAGAAAAGCAATCAAGGAATCATTTTACAAGTCCCTACAGCATATCAAGATAAAAGTGACAAAGTACTAATTACAAAAAAAAAAAATTATAAAAATAGAAAGCGCAAGAAGTTTTGACACACTTCTAAAGTCAACCCTATAAAATCTTAGAGGAAAATTCTAAAGTAAAAAACTAAAGAAACTAATATGATTTCTATGAAGGATTAGAATACATACCTTTAAAATATTTATGAATCCCCTAATGTTGTTGACAACATTCATACCCTTATTACAAATCAAGAGGTTTAAGAGGTTTTTACTTTGGGTTGTTTGGGGTTAAATACTAAAGGGAAAGAAAATGATATCAAAGTTATCAAGCAAAAATCTTGAAATTTGAAGACTTTGTTCTTATCCCTCACATTTATAAGATTTTCAATATAACAATAAGTAAGTTACCCCTAAACCTTTAACTCAAAGCCTCATTGTTCATATGTTTAAAAGTACTGACAAAAATAACCTCTTAGTTGTTAGACCATTATGATTAGTCTTCTTCCAGCCCAAGTTATATGGAATTATTTTGGAGAGGAAGAAATTTAACATATGGTTAGAAATTCAAGGAAAAAGAGCTAAAGGTCAAGCTAGTTTTAGAAGCTATCATTCAATAAAGGACCTCTTAGTTACTCTTACATCATCGAAGAGAAATGATGAAATAATAAAATCAATCTTGTGTGTTGCTTCATTTTCTTTAGGAAATATTTTGATATTGTGCATAGAAACAACCTTTGAAATAGATTAGAAGATCTGAAGGTTCATTTTGAGTTGAAAGTTGATGTGATAACAGAGTATGAGAAAGTTATTGCTAAGTTCAGGAACAACAAAGGTTGGTTAGAATAAATTGATAGGGGTTAAATAAGGTTTCCCCTTGTCCTCTAACCCTTTTGAAAATTATATTTTCAATTGTTATCCGATGAACTAGTACTATTCACCGACCAACATATGAAAGGAAAAATAACCACTATCACCTTAGCCACTCTTCCCAAACTGCTTTGGAATTCACAACCTCTCAGGGGAGAGCCCTATTGTAACTTTGCAAGGACACCAAACACTAAAAGTGATCTCCTTCGAAGAATTTTAGTGACCATTGCCTTATTAGAGTTAAATGAACAAGACATACCAATACACATGGATATGAATCATATAAGTGTAGTTAATATATCTACTTTAGTAGTGCATTCATTAAGATAAGCAAATAACCAAAAATGCATATATCATATAAGTGTGTAGTGACATTCATCAAATACAAATGCTTTCGTCTAGTCAATAATGATCCCTAAAGAATAATAACAAATGTGTGATGTAAGAGTAAAAAAACAATAGTTATAAGGCTTATCAAACATCTGAACCAATCATGCAACAACCCATGTATAGCAACATTACCAGAGATACATTAGTACATTAATATAATGTGAATTGTGCAATATACCAGTCACTAAGGCAGTAGCAATTATCCATTTGTTTAGGCATCCATTACAGACTTTATATAATTTGCATAAGCAACACTTAAACAAGGTATGGAATAAAGAAATAATAGTAGTAGTATTGTATTTCAGAGTTCAAACAATGACCACGTTTCAACATAAGTGTGCATATGATGTGCAAACACAAAGTGAGCATATAAGGTTTGATAATAACGTGAAAGTGGAGGTGTGAACAATCCTCTTTGAAATACAAATCAAACTAGCAGTCATGGAACTAATTTACCATTGTTTATTTGTTTGTATGTAGGGGTAAAGGGGCAATGATGGAGAATAAAGGCACAACATGCCTTAATTAGGGAGGGATACCACTGTAAAGGCATCCCTAAAGGTTGGGATTTGGGGGTGGATAACGTCATAAAGAACAGACCTAGGGTAAAAGAGGAAAGGGAGTAGGCCGAACTTTTAGGGAGGGCCCGAAAATTTATCGCACGAAATTTTAGGGACCGAAAATTTAGGGAGCAGGATTTTAGGGCACGAAATTTTAGGGTTCGAAAATTTATGGTATGAAATTTTAGGGAACGAAATTTTAGAGCTCGGAATTTTAGGACCCAAAATTTTAGGAGCTGAAAATTTTGGGAGGCCCTAAATTAACCAAAAAATTGATTTTTATGAAATTTTATAAATTTTAGGGTTTTTTAGATGAAAAATGGAGACCTAAAAGTAATCTAGAACTAACCCTAGAAACTAGGTTTTGAAAAAGAGAAAGGTTTGGGACAAAGAGAAAAAAACCTAGCAAAACCCTATCCTAATCTAGGGCATCTAAGGAGTGACTAACCTACCTCTAGAGAAGCTTAGCCTAAGTTTTACGACTAACCCTAAAGTCCTAAGGTTCCAACTCTAAAAGGACGTACTTCTACAATCAAGTTGATTAAGAGTTGATGAAGGATCTAGCCAAGACAAATGCAACCCTAATGGCTACCATTCCATCCAAAAAATTTAAATCATTCATCAACAATCAACAAAGAGAGATCAAGCAAACCTTTGAAACACTCTTTGTGCAAGTGTTTAGCCAACAAATCATAGCATCACCCTTGTAAGAGCATTGAACCAGAGAAAACTTTAATAATTTCTCATCAAAACCCATAAAACATCTTGCTCAAGAGGAGGCGCCTCACTTCAAAGAGCCCTAGTTGGGTAGAATAAGTGCATAATGCTTTATCCCAATTGTATTATGTTAAAAATAAGTAAGAAGATCTATTTATATGATCTCACACTCACTTTTACAAAAAATATCTAGGCCGACATGCCTTTAAAGTGTCAATTTGAATTTATAAAATGTCAACTTAAAATTAAAACAAATTAATAATAAAATATAGCCATAATGTAGGCTACCTAGGGTATTTCCCCCTTAGGTGCCAAAATTTGCTAAATTAAGTGAATCACTCTGAACAAAGCTTGGAGTGAGTTGTAAGGAGGGTGTTATACCCCATCTAACCCCTAGAATGCTTTAAAATCCCTCAACGCCCTCTTCAAAGCAACAAGAAGGCCTGGGATGGAGGACATCTTCCTCTAAGGAAATAAGGCTAGGGGGAGAAGGCACCAACTGACAGAAGGGCCAGGAGGGTGTCCTAAGTGGTAGTGAATGGAGACGAATGTCTTGCATTTAAAGCAAAGGCCACTAAAGCAAGCAAATAAGATATGGGGCCATGTGACCCAGTGATCAACCCCTAGGAGCCCCAGACACCAACCCCGAGGTTAAGAACCCCAACAAAGGGTAGTCAATAGTGTCATTAAGCCATAATACTCCTAAAGGAAGGACCAAATATCCTGACCATGACCACCATTACTCAATAATACCTCTCCTGATAAAAAAAATGGCTCTCTCTCCCTAGGTAACGTCTGAAGGTGCGCTAGGTACATACGTTGATGATTTATTAATTATTAAACATACGATTAATTAATTTTAAAAAACTACTATCTTAGTTAATTTATCATTCCAATGCAAACAACAAATGTTCAGTATTACGATTCAAAATTGTCACACATGTGAAGCGTAAAAAATACACTATAGAAGAATAAATATGCTAATCACAACATATTTGAAACAAACATTTCCATGAGTAAATAATGATAAACAATATATGACAAAACGATATATGCAAGGAAATAAAATTGTAAGTCTCAATTCATATAATATGTATCATAGCTAGATATATTGGTGATATATCGTGGGCCATTCCTCTTGGCGATATATCGCCCCTAAAAAATCATGACATATACAACATTTTCAATATATCGCTATATATTGAATATGCCATGATATATTGGAAATATATCGCAAAATTTTGGAAAATATTGTCCTAAAAAAATGCATGGAATTTGGGAAATAACACTATGGAGATTTGAGAATTTTGGCAATGTTATTAGATTAGGAGTGGAGCTAGTTGGTCCAATTCAGTAATAAATGGTAAATTAAATTATTAAAAGTAAAAGTGGCATCCTCCTTATCTTTCATTTTCTATCATTTTACTTAAATCTTTAGCATGACAATTAATTGTTTCACGATGTTTGAGAGTGGTTCCAACCTCATCCAACTTCATATGCAAAAAGTGAAAGTTTAGAACCCATTCAAAAGTCAGCAGACTTAATAGTTTTCAAGATTTCAAGATTGCAACGTTTCCAATGGATTCTATCATGTATGATGTTATAAGACTGATATTTAATCAAGCACATCACATCAACCCCCCTATGTACCTTGATTTTGGTGCTGATTGTTGAACTCCTCTGTCATGACCTTAATAAAAATGTACCCTTCACTCAAGTAAAATCACTTATTAAGCATTGGAATCTTTTTCTACCTTAGTTTAATGATTGGATTAGGAAGTTTTATCAAAATGGTATGGGTTGATTAATGTCCTTGGAGGATCAACTTCAAGATTTGAGGTAGATGCAAGGGCAAGAATCTAGAAGAGGGGGACATAGGGTGCTATTGATGAATAAGATCATGATATAGGAAACGATTTTTATTATATGTAGTTATGGGAGGAGACAACTCACATTGGCTTCCATCTCAACTCCATTACCTTCCACATAACCCAAATAGTTGGAGCTTCCAGTTCTATCCCTAGTTCATCTAGAGCACCGATAGGACCACTTACAACTTCCAAAGGAAAAGTGGTGCCCCTTGCTTGTAAAAGGGGTAGAGAGGATTGATGATCCCTATTATTTATCATTTTACCATGTAGTATCTAGAACCTAGATGCCTCATGAGTCATGATAATTAATCTCACGAGATACATTTATTTTGATAATTTGATTTGATTTTCTATCATTTTATCATGAACATATTTCAGTGTTTTCGGTCTAATGTCAATTTGTGATCATGATCCACCATTTGACATCGTATGCATCTTATACATCTTATATATTAGTTGTATTTTCATATTTATGTAGCAATGCATTTATTTGATGTTGTTGTCGCATTGGATGGTAATTTCTTTTTTAAATGGTTTTTTTTATAGGTTTCACGACATATGCCAATCACCGTTATTGCCAATAAGTTACATTCTGGACCCTCAACAATATATTCATCAACATGATATATATAAATTTGGTATGTATAATATAAGCAATAAGGCACACATGCATATATAGGAGTTAATTGTCTCAACCATTTTCAAGACTTACTAGGACCATCATCGATATTATGATCAACATTGGTACTTCAACACCCACCATGCATATCATCACCACCACTATCACCACCCTCATGGCCATGTTGATGTTTCCTCTCCTCAATTCTCTGTAACATTGAATGATGTCTACAAATTCCTCCACCCTAAGAATATACCAAAACAGTTGGATTATAACTCATGAGATTAGGGAGAGGATAGCTACATGTTCATTTATGTCCTTGATCATCGATTGTGTTGCATGCACACCAAATCCCATAAGCATTTCACAAAGGTGATCAACACCATCATATTCATATCTAGGAGAATGAGCCAAACGGGCCCTTCCAAGAGTTCTATCATCCATAGTGGAAACATATTTTAGTTGGTTGGGTTCAAGTGCCTCTACGCCACCTAATGGGTCCATATCTGTAAAGTAAATTAATAGAAAATTAGTTTGTAAAAAAATGTATTTAATACATACATGCAAATTAAAAAAGGTCTATCTTATTCTTTTTCCAAAGAAAACCTCGCAAAAAATCTAAGGGATGCTTTCCCACATCCGTAGATGATAACTCTAGTGAACCCATCAAAGTAAACTAGCGTGATTTATCTAAAAGGATTCAAATCGAGCACTTACAAATGCAAAACTTGCCAAATGCCCAACAACATTATCGAAAACTAGTTCAACTAATTCCTTGAATCAAGTTTAAACTTAATTATCCTAAAAACTATTATAATTATATTGATTGCTATCATCTGTGGGATCAACTCAAGTTCTTAAGCCACTGCCAATATATGCATATTGTACCTGATTAAAATCACACTAAAGTGAATTGGAATATCGATGAAATACAAGGAAACGTTGATGCATGGCTATATCAATTGACTAGTTTTTTGGATCAACAAACCCCATACCCACATATGAGCAATGCCAGGGAGGGAATGTACTGAAAACCTTGGAAAAGTGTTGGGAAACCTATTAAGGAGTGTCCTCAAAACCTTAGGGTAAGTGTTGGAAAATCTATTAAAAAATAAGAAACACGACTATAAAGTATAAATGAATCTTTCCCTACCACTTATATGATAAAAACATGTAAGGTCTCCACCTTTATAAAGGTGGTGTCACCTTTTATCAATGTAACGTAATTATATGCAATCATTGGAATCGATGTCACTAAAGTAACATAATTGTTTGCAATCATTGGAATCGATGTCACTAATTTATTGGACACGTGGATTCTCAATACTGGATGTCGCTAATTTCTTGGGCATGCGGATTCTCACTACTAGATGTCACTAGCTATCCCCTTACACCTCTATGTACCCATGCAACAAACATGAACATGCTACATTAGTGAGGAAAACAATACAACTATGATCACGCATGCACACCATGATTTCAATATGGTTTTTTAATCCATCTTCATTCAAGGTTTCAAGGATTGTATCACTTTTTAGTTCAGTTTATTTTATATTACGAAGAGTATAAATTGCTTAGATATAACATACTACTTACATATTATAAGAAGATGGAAAAGGAAAACTACTTTGATTTTTAAATGATCTTTTAAGCTTACTGCTCATGAAATTTCAATGAATATATGACTTTATAGAATTCACTTATTAAGAAGATTATAAATTGCTTGGATATAAAATATTATAAAGGAAAGGGAAATAGATTTTATAATTGTAAACACTATTTTAACATGCATGTTACTAAATAAATGTATCTCATTGTAATTATTTATATATAGTTTTTCTAAAGGAGGCATGGTTTCTAAATAAATGTATTTCTCTGTAATTATTTACATATATTTTTCCTAAAGGAGGCAGGGGAATGTCAAGCAGGTAATTAGGGAATGTTGAGCAAGCATAAGTACCTACGACCAATCAATCATTATGTTAATAAGAAATCACTACCTTTGAATTCTCCATTAATATACAAATTTAAGTTCATGATATACTAAAATTAATATAAAGATTAAAGATCATGGTATTACTAAAACTAATTCCATTAACATAAAGATCATGGTATATTAAGACTAATTCCATTAATATAAAGATCATGGTATATTAAAACTTATATGTGATGACAAACCAATCCTTACAGACAATATGGCATAGAAAGAAAAACAAAATAAAAGAAAGAAAATAATTACATTAATATCCAACAAATGCCAAAAAGATTGATCCATGGGATTGAAGAAAGAAGAAAATTGTGTGGTCATAAACACTATTCCAAATCACCATTAATAGGTGTATCAACTATTATTATGTCTAACAATATGGCATAGAAAGAAAAACAAAATAAAAGAAAGAAAATAATTACATTAATATCCAACAAATGCCAAAAAGATTGATAGATGGGATTGAAGAAAGAAGAAAATGGTGTAGTCATAAACACTTCCAAATCGCCATATAATAGGTGCATCAACTATTATTATGTCTGTTATCATTCAAACATGGAGGCCATACAGAGAATTGAACAAATCTTAATTAAATTCTCTAAAATTCCTACCGAAAAAAACAGTGTGGTATTAAAACAAAATATACTGCTAGATGCGTGTTTTGAACTCCAATCTAGTGAAGGTGTTGTAAGAGTAATTGATAACTACTCTCCATTCTTGTCAAGTTGTTCTTAAGAGTAATTTACAACTACACTCCATTTTTGTCAAGTTGCTTTTAAGAGTAATTGATAACTACGCTGCTGTCATTTGGAATCTCACTGTTGAAAAACTCTCTGAAAAATTGCCAACTTTTTAAAAAGTTGCAATTTTTCCCTTAAGCCAAAAAAATGACTGGAAAAAATCACGATTTTTTCATTCCAAAAAATTGCAATGGCTGAAATGGCAAGTCCCGAATATTTTCAAAAAGTCTCGACTTTTTCCAAAAAGTCTCAATTTTGGCTAAAATGGCTAATTTTCCAAAAATTAGTCATTTAGCCATTTTGTTGTATACTAGCACATTTTTTCTACCGTATAAATATTTCAAAACTTTATTGTATTTGAAAATCAAACTATGCAAGGATAAGCTCTATATAATATGTATCCATTTATCAAAGATTACAATGGTAATTGAATTATTTTTTTTCACTAACAGAAATTTTTTTGGGCAAATATATTTTGAGCAATCATCATAGCACATTGTAGGAAAAAGAGAGCAATGTTTTAAGTGGTAGATAAGTCAGGGATAAATGTGAGGCTCATGTCAGAAATTCAATTTGGGAGGAGTGAAAAATAGTGAAAAATACATCTATGATTTATCACAAATTCAAAACAAGAAATACATTCAATGGCTGTCAACCAAATCAATAAAATATACATTTCAAAAATTAGGTTTAAGTCATAAGATGGAGGGACAAATAAAAAGCATTTATGAAAACCTTGTATAAACCTTATCATTGGAGTAGGGAAAAATTCTAAGTATGAATAGAAAATAGAATAAATTGTGAAGTAAAAATATAATGAAATCGAGAAACAAGTAAGAAGTAAAAAAGAAACTTGGGAAGAGAGCATTGATATTAGATAGCTAGATGCTAGTTTTCCTCGGATACATTTATATATGTGATGTCATGTTGTATTGGTTATCCACTTTTGAGTCTTTGATTGGACAACTATGATGATTCAGGATATAATATCGACTTTGATGTATCATTTGACACTTGGCATGACTACATGATGATGATATATATCAGCAATTTCTCCATATTTATGTTCCAATGTGTTTCTCCGCGGTTATTGTTGCTTTAAATGTTTAAAATTCTGAAAATAAATGAATATATTTTGCATTTTTTAATGTTTGCCAATTTTTACCGTTTTTATTGCCAATGTTGCCTAGAAGTTGTATTTGGGACCCTTGCCGACTATTTGCTGATGACTACTTTTTCAACTTCTTCATATTTGTTTACTCCGCACTGGGACTTTTCAGTGCGGAGTGAATGATACCTTGATATATTGTACACAATCTGATAATCCCTTTGATATATTGTACCCACCTGACACTACCTCATACTGCGTAAAGACAAAATAAATTTGTCAACGGTGTCCTAACCTTGGAAACAAGATACATTTCCAATTTGTGCATGGGATCGTAGCGATGTTTTTATCGATTTCAATGGGAACCAAAGCCTTTAGTTGACTCATATATCAAGAGTTAGAACTCATAAATGCAAGCGTTTGCAGAAACATAAATTTCTAGAGTTAATACTCACCAACGTGGAGAGTTGGATCAACTCTGGAGTCTAGACTTATATATAGCACATACCTGGCTCTTCCTTCCCACCTCAGAATAAGTGTTGGTCTAACCTTGCTCTCCCTCCCCACTTACGAATATGTGTTGGTGTGAAAGTTGCTTGCCATGCTCTCAACTCTTGGAATAGTTGAGAGATTTTTGACAAAGGCATGATAGTTTAAATGGTTTCCAATGGGTATAAACTGATGGCATCATACTTGCCCCCAGAAGAAGAGTTATAGAAAACCATGGTTTTTCAAAAGATAAAGCAGCTACAAATGGGCTTCCGATCTTCTTCTTTTTTAATTTGCTTCTAGAAACATGCCCCAAAGTTGAATGCCGCAGTGTATAACACAAATCCCCACCTGCTGGATCTGAGAAGTATATATTCTACCAAGTTCGTCCAGGACTTGCACCCAGCTTCATCCTTTTTTGACATACCATTGGGATGAGAGCAGATCAGATTAAGAACAAAACATTGAAAAGTATCTATACTGCCAAGTTTGTTCAGGACTTGCACCCAGCCTCATCCTTTTTTGACATACCATTTGGATGAGGGCAGACCAAAGTACAAACAAAACCCCGGTGGACAGCTTAATACTTGTCAAACTACCCAGTGAACCAAGGCCCCCTTGCAGGATTTTCTACTGTTAGAATTGAAATTCCAATTTCAAAATAGAATTATATGCATTTGATACACATCAAACAGTGGCCGCTCTCCATTAAGCTGTGGACATCGATCACCATTCAATATATACATAGCGTAGAAAATTAATTTACATAAGCCTCTTCCATTAGGAAGAGATTCAGAAAATTAATCTACATAAGCCTCTTCCATTAGGAAGAGTTGGACAATCGATTGTACCATTATTGAGCCAGGTTATGCTGATGTTGCATGTAGCTTGCAATGCTATTGTAATAGACGATCATGACATATACGATTCCTGCCTTTAAAATATCAAATTTCTATAACCTGTCATTTAATATATCCACATTAAAAACCATCAATAACAACAGCAGTGGCACCGGAATACTTACATACCTAGGATTTATGAGAGCTGCACATTTCACATTATCTATCTGGTACCCTTGCATGGTAACAGGGATCTAAATAGCTTCATGAGTTTCAGTAGTCCCTTCCATTCACCATGGCTTCCATGGAGTTGCAATTTATTTTATAGACTGAATATTCAAACTAATTTGTGGGCTAAGTATAAGACAATTACCAATACACTAACAGTTAAAAGATCGCAGCCAGTGATGCCAGTACCAACTAAGTGAGATGACAAAAGAGCGATCTTTCAGGTCTCTAATAACTGAACAATGTACCATTAAATTGAACCAAAATATCAACATCTAATCCCCTTGTTATGTTGCTCTTTGAAAATAACTCACTCTAAAGTTGGTCAGAAAAGACCCCTTCAAGGCAAATCAGTTGCTTTTAGATGTAAATCAAAGCTCATAAATACTTAGCCATACATCAAAGGTTCATAATAGTAATTTCTATCGATATCTTTACATTTCTGTGTATTTTGCATAATATCCATTCCCCCTCTATCTGAAGGTAGCATCGATTCACTAATTGAACAGAGGACTTGGTAGTAATCCATGATGCCTGCTTCTAGTATACAATGGTTTGCATTAGCTAAACCAAAAGTGACTTTCACATTATCAATTAAAGCTAATGTTGGACAACTGTTGAATGTACATATGTAGGTTCACTTAGAGCTTTGTAGTGCTTATGTTACATAGATTTGTTAATAAATTCGATGCAGTCTCTTTTCTCCAAATAAGGCCATTTCAAGCTCCTAAGCAATTGCCAAAACATAGCAGCAGTCGTCGGGATGAATTTTCTAACTCTGCATTTATATTTTGTTGATTCCTCTCCTCCACAGAACTTGTACCAGGAGATTCCATTGGAGAGCTGGTAGCTTTGGAGGCAACAATCTGTGGTGGCGGTGTATTTTCAGGAGCTGGAAGAGTTGAAAGAAATGCGCTAAGCATCCGTACTATCTGAGTGAAGTTAGGACGGAGATTTGGATCCTCAGCCCAGCAGCATTGTATAATGAAAACCAACTCTTCTGGAAGATTCTCTACACTTGGCCTTACATTCTGGACAAAGAAAGCAATATTCATGTCAGCTTGCTTTAACTTCCTTTAAGATTGCCCTTAGGCTTTATCTATAGCTGTCATTGCATATTAGTATAATATAAAAGACAAGGGCACTGCTCAAGAGAATCAAGCCTTCCTATCACTCTTCTCCTCTCAGCAACGACAGACTTCTATGTACCTATCATATGCATACATAACATTAAATACCTTGAAAGCAGCAGCATATGCCGCTTGCAGATTGGACATGCCTTCAAATGGCATACGGTTGGTCAGTAGCTCCCACAAAACTATTGAAAAACTGTATACATCTACCTTGTTATCATAATGTTTTTTTTCTCCTCGTCTTAGTGTTACAGTACTGTACAACTGCAGAGAGATTTAATAATTCTCAGAATGTTTAAAACACAGAACAGCCAAAGTTATTACAACCAAGAAACAAATCCAAGTAATAACAATGCACCTCAGGAGCCATCCATCGGTAAGTGCCAGTTTCTGCAGTCATCATTTCAGTTAAGGTCTCCTCTCTTGCCAATCCAAAATCTGCTAGCTTAACTTTCTTTTGGTCAACAGTCAAAAGAAGGTTATCTGGAAAAGTAAAACACATTTAATTATTTTATGTAAATAACCATATCGAAGGATACCAGAACAGATATGAGTGACTAAAGAAAATAAGATAGCAAAGAGAACAGGTCAAGCAGGTTGTGCTCAAGTACTTAAATCAAAGCACTTCCAGTGCTCAGACCCAGGTTCAAAACCCCACAGAAGACATATTGCCCCATTAATGTAGCAAACAGAATTAACAACCTCATCTGGGACCAGGTGGAAGAACCAACAACATTGCAGGCCATGGATGCAGTGTATATCAACAGATGAGACCAAGTTCCAGTCCAGAATAAATATTTTGAAAGAATGCAAGGGAACAGTATAAATGATCAACCAATGTGGCCGGAAATAAAGTTCCATATTAGTTATACATTTAATAGCTTTACCCAACACACATTCAAAAGCAGGGAAATCTTGTGATAGAAAGAAATACGAATGATCTAGAAAGTTGTCTTGTAAGCAGGTATTTTCAGACCTAAAGTCATGTTTAGTTCTAATTTATAGGTAGCATCTTCTCACTAGAAAAGCAAAAGCTACAAAGAGAGGTTCTATATAGGAAAAGTGGGAAAGCTTCTGATATCACTAAAATGTGCATCTCTAGTCTGAGTAGTAGCATTATGTAAATATATGTTCAAGTCCTGGAAAAAGTTAAAACACCCATGATTGTAAAAAGCTGCTGCATTTCAGATCTTTCCAGGTATGTCCATGACAAAAAAACAAAATAGAGTATCAGAATTAAAGAACTAATAAGGCAAAACACTTCATGAAACTCATCTACAATGCCCACAACTCTTGTTGGAAATTAACATCATTTTCCCTCTCACCAAATCTTAGTTGTTCATCATCAGATAGGATTATATATAATATATAGGAACAATCTCTAAATCATGCTTTAATGTTAGCTCCAGTGCAACCTAGTCAATACATTTCTAGATTGACACTTAACAAACATGTAGATTAAACGCTGGCCACTAGTCAAGCTCAAATCAAGAAAGTAGAAAAATTATCTTTAATCATAATAAGACTTACTCAGAAAGTGGGAAATGAACAAATATCTCATTTTTCAAACTTTTTTAACTACCCAAACTTCTAAGGGATATCTCTTTCAATGCACACTTATAAAACAAGTGATGTATCTTTAACAATTCCTTCCAAAATTTAGGAGCATTTTTTCAGATACATGTACTATCTTGCTCCACGAAAGACCTACAGACAGAAGTCATAACTATTTGCCAAACATGTTGATGTTTGGGGCAGTTGTGGGCAGACATCCTCTTGTACGTAACCATTGTGTTTGGCTTGATGGGTCATGGTGGTTTGACCTATAGAGGATGATGATGGTTCACTCATTGGTGTATGTGAGGCCCTTGGATGTAGCCTTTCTTGGTCATGGTGTTTGGCCAAGTGGTAGAAAGCTTGGATGCTTGCATATCTACTCTCTGGTTCTAAGAGGCCCTGATATAGTCTTTCTTGATCATAGTATTTGGTCAAGTGGTATAGGACTTGGGTTGCCCATCACATGCCTACCTGGCTCTGGTATTCCTTGTCATAATAGAGTGTACTTGACTTGCTAATTCTCAGGGATTAGCTACCCCTGTTGGAATGGTCAAGTCTAGTCTAGTGTGGGTGCACACACACTAGATCTCTTTTGACATGGGTGGACGTGCATGTGAAGCAAGCTCATGGAAATCCTTCTTGGGATATGAAGACTAAGTTTTTAGATTTCGTTACGTACATTAAAGGATAGTTAAGGGTATTCAAATAAATAAATATAAATAATATAAATAAGAGAAAATATTGAATTAAACATTAAAATTAAAAGATAAAGAAATAAAATATCATGGGCCAATACCATGGTTTTATTAAACCATGGGAGAAGCAATAATAAAAATATGATATAATAATTAATTAATTAAGCATCTAAATAAAGAGTAAAATGACGTGCCTTTTACATTTGAAAACACATGATGAGAACTATTTAATGGTCCATGTATTGTATTGTATTCATCAATTTCTCATCAATCATTCATTTTACATATGGTTGAATCTTTCAATGTATAATTATTTTATGAAGAATCTGTTGCTTAAAATTCATAAAATTCACAAAATTCACAAGGGAAATAATTATAAAATCTGAAAGTGTAAAAAATCAACAAAACACAGTCCTAGTTTCTGTCTGCCAAACACAGTTCTAATTTCTTTCTGCCAAACACAGTCCTTTCTGTCTTGAGAGTATAGTGTGTGAGTTGCATGAACAAATCTAATCCCAAGTTTTTTACGAACTGTTTGAAGAAAAAAACTGTAAAGAAATACTAGTTATATATTTGCAATAGGCATTCATATTCCTTTTTCCACCAGACAAACAACTAATGGGATAATCCTTCCATATATATATATGTAGATATTTAATATTCATTATTCACCTAAAGGATTTAATTCAAACTACGTCTTGAGTTTGTTTAGCCACATTTTTGCTTCTTTACATTTTCTACATTGAACTTCAGAATGTTTAGTTTGTCATTAAATCAATAGAACCATGCTTTGACTTGTTAATGCCTTGCTAGACATAATGTACCTGCTAGTTGTTTGGTGGTTGTTGGGTTTTGCATCATTCTGTTACAAATATGACCAAATTATTGATTTCTATGTTCAACTTGTTAACTTCTTTGGTCAAATTGATTTCTTTGTCCACTTCATCTCTCATTGTATTATTGATTTTGATTATGAGCTGGTTAGACTCAGAAGTTCAAACATAACTCTAGACTTTTTAGATGCCCATGTTTTCACCATGGCTTGGAAGGTCCACACTCCACACTAATTGTTTGCAACAATGAATGGTCCTGATGAACTAGGGCATGTTCTAGATTGTCTTATCCCCAATATGGGCCCCTGGAAAATAAGTCGATGTTAAATACTTCAAGTGCACAAGAAAAGGCCAAGGCCCGTCATGGAATGGCAAGACAATAAACATGCAAGATGGTGGAGTCTTGTGAAGCAAACATAGTCAGTCTGTGTTTAGTACATTACCATTTAAATTGAGTTGAAATTATAATCTAATGTCAATAAGGTAACATCAGCTTAAAAGTTAAGGTCAACAACATCCTAAGAGCACCATGAGGTTAATGTGGCAATGGAAGGGGAATAAGGAGGTGAGTGACTTAACCCATGTGCCATCTTGTTAACAAGTGGTAGTCTAAGAACCCTTTCCTTTTGAATCTTGATACTTGTCTTCTCCTAAAGATATTTTTACCCTTGCTTTGGCATGCATGCAACAACTTCATGTCAGCATGCAAGAGCCTTCAAACAAAATGTTGGCATCTATTTTTTAGAATAATACTTCACCATTCCTGGATTGGGGGACCATCTCTGTTAACTGGGGGAGGGTCAGCTTGTTGTTACTCCATCCCTTTATCTGGTACACTTATAAGAGGAAAGGCATGGGGAAACACCGCGCTGCTGTCAGGGACAAGGAATTGCTGAGAGATGTAGAGTTGAGGACAATATTATCCTTGTTGCCAAACCATTACCAGGATTCTCAGCAAGAGAATTTGAGCTAGAACTCTTCTCACACTAAGATGTTTGGCCAGACTGGACTCCTAAGCAGTGTTTGAAAAATCAGTTGACTCAAGCTCAGGCTCATATGAGTTGACCGAGTCAACCATCAACCACTTTGACTTGGACTTCAAATCTGTTTGGGGACCTGTTTGGTACTGAACCGATCGAGTCAGTGTACGACTTGGCCAGTTTGGTACCAAACCGGTCCAACTCAGCCAATTTTTTTACCTACTTGGCCGAGTCATACTTAGTTTTATACCTACCGCCCCCTTTTATAGGAGTTTGTGCAGGTTACCTGTATTATCAGTGAGATGCAGTAGGGGATGGTGTTGATCAACACTCAGCAATTCACTTGTTCACTGACACTGTCTATGTTAAGCAGCCTTGTGATTGTCATTGTGATTTCAGCTTGCTTGACCATGTGAACATAATGTTAAGAGTAGTAACACTTGTGACTCAATAGCTTTATGTTTACAACTGATTAAAGGTTATGCCACATAAAATGTATAAGTGACTTGTGACTATTGTTGTGTAATATTAATATTTATGTTAAGATATTAGGTGGTTAAAACACTTAATCACCTAGAGATGATATATATAAGGCTTATATGATCAACTACAAGTGCAAGATGTAAAGATGCAATACACTTAATATAATGTTTTTTTTCTGTGTCCTCATTGTATGATATTTCCATACAGAATATCAGAGTGACATAAGCAATTGCCGAAGGATGTTAAAAGAGGCAAGTTTTTTTTGCATATTTTGTCTCTAATGGTTTGGCATCTTTAAAATATTTTTTTATTAAAATTTTAATGTGTTTTTTAGTAAACAGAGTCATAAAATCAAATCAACCAAAGTCTGAGCTGAGTCCGAGTCCAAGTCCAAGTGGATCCCCAATTGAGTCTGAGTTTTAAAACATTGCTCCTAAGGGACTGTGCACCAGAGAAGGGCATGCCTGGGCCTGTATGTCTGTAAGTACTGGAAGGAAAAGGTTCCTGAAATGTTTGAGCACTGGTTGAAGTGCCTGGAGTTAATGCTATATGATAGCAAATCCCAGTCATAGTATAAACTGGGTTGGGGATGTGAGTGAATGCTCTAGCTGCCGATTCACCTTTGCTGCTTCACCTCCTGGCTTGCGGGTAGCATTACATGCACTGGTGCCTATGGTTGGGAGGAAAATTGCGCCTATGGAGCTGTTTTCTCCAAGTGTTTCATTAACTGATAAGTAATCTGTCATTAATCTTTATATGTTGATAATTAATGTTAATGTGTCTGAATGGTGAATGTCATTGTGATTATGCTAATGTCCCAGAAATATGTAACGGGCTCTCCATTAAATAAATATATGCAGAATCTAAAGCTGATACAGTCATCAATTCTCACTGAAGAATGCAAAAGTCAGCCTCTGTTGTGTAAATTAAAGTACAACCATGACAATTGTATGGAATTAGCATTGTGGATATCATTGATGGTGCAACATCAATGATAGGAATTGTTATTCTTGTGTGAAGCTGAAAATGACATGTAATTGTTGTGAGAAATGCCATTGGTTTTGAACAATTTATAAAGAAGATCAACAGAGACGATTTATAGGGTAACAATCTCACTATGGAAACTAATTGGAATGAATTTCTGTATTAGTCATGCATGGAAATTAATTCTTGTTGAGCAATTATAGAAATCACTGTGTATTTGAATTAATCCCACTACAAATGTTGAATGGATAGACAAATATGAGAATGGAAATTCTATTAGCAGTATTGTTATGATTTTTGTCATGATTTCTTTTAAGATGTATGTAGTTGCAATTTTGTTTCCGTGTTGGTATTGCATAGGAATCTGTCATGAAGCTGTGGGAAGCCCAACTGGACTCACAGCTTGGAAAACTGAGATACAAAATAGAGAAAATTTTAAATGGAGTGCCCTGACAGCCAAAGGAGGTGGGTTCGGGTATGCTACAGTCTTCCCTTGCTAGCAGATAAACAGTAAAAGCCATTAGTTCACCTTTAAATGCCCTGAGCTGAGTGTGGGCATTATCTGTACAAGTAAAAACTCATGAGCTATTACTTGTTTTGACTAGACATTTGCCATAATTTTCAGAGCTAGAACTAGTCACTTTTATTACTTTCCACTGCTTATAATCATACTTTTGTACTTCAAAATTACAAGTCTATTCTCAAAACACTACTTCCTTTCATAGAACGAGACTTTGCTGCAAAATATGACATTGAGGTGGCCAACATAAGACTAAATCAAAATACCAAGTTTTAGGGCAGCCAAAGGTGTCCCAAAAATTGGGTGAAAGGTCATCATTCAATTAATGGTTTATGAAAAAAACACTAAAAGGAAAAGAAATAGGGAATTCTAAAATTAGCCAACAGTCATTGAATCCTCACAGCAAAGGATGGATCAAATATAAATGTTAATGATGCTTCTAGAGGAAATTTTAAGACAGCAAAGGCAGGCTGTCTCTCTGGGGATCATGAAGAGTGCATAGTGGGCAATTACTTTTGAATTCAGGGGTCATAAATCAAATAATCAAGTAGAATTGGCTGTGCTCTGACCTGCAACTCCAAAGACAAGCTGAAACAAGGATTCAGAGAGTTGTCCTTGAAGATGAATCCAAATTTATCAGACAACCTCAATGGAAAAATTCAAACTACCTCTTGGGAAATTAACAGCCACATCACATGCATTAAGTCATTTCTAGAGTCTCGCCCCAAGGGTTCGATCAATTGATTGAACCATCCACCAAAGGAATGTTGTCAATGGGGAGGTCATAGGTTCCAATCTGGTAGAGTCCCTCAGAGTTGTGGCCGGTGGTTAATCTGCCTTCCATCTGGAAATTCTAGGAACAAGGGGGAGCACTCCGCAAAGAAATGATTACCATCCTTTAGGCTGATAATAAGGCTTTGGGCTGACCAAACATGATCCATTCCTCAGAAAAAAAAAGTCAGCTGTTGAGAATGTTGATGAATGTGAGTTTGTCTTTCTAAGAAGAATCTCTAAACAACTAGTAGACTGGCTAACATATTAGGGCCATTTCTAGAAAAAAGTATAAAATCTTGTTTTCTGAAACTTCCACCTTCATGGAAGAGAACAAATGGAAAGTAACCTCGGACAAACTCCTAACCACAAAGGACCATGGCACCCCCTCTTCCGTTTGTGAAACCATAGATTTGAGGACTTCGAGGATCTCCACCCTCTTTACAACCTCATAAATTCTGCTCCCCTCCAGATTTCTCCCCAAAAATGCTGACAGGATTTGGAGGGGCAATCCTAGGCAGGCCAGCAGTACAATCGGGCTGGAATTTCTCCATGACAATGAGGCAAATTAAAAGGGAGTTCCTCATAACCATGGAAATAATGTTGCTTGCCAACATTCTGTCTTAAACTTCATCGTTGACTTGGTTTTCTTCGTGTGTTTGATAACGACAGATGCTTCTATCTATGGATAGGATGACCCAGGATCAGGGCCCAAGTAGCAGAAGCTTCCCATTACCCAGTGGGAGGACAACCTGCAAATCATTTCAATACTCTGAAACAGTTTTAGTTTCTGGAACTTCGTGGAACAACAGGGTCATGAAACTCACAGCAGCAACCCTGAAAGGCAATCACAAAAGTTTCAAATGAGATAATTCTGGGATCCTAATTTATGTAAGGGAAAGATATGAGATGCGAGCCCAGTAACAGACAACACTCAAGCAGAAAGTGTTAAAATCCCTACACCATCTACATTATGCAGTTAGAATCTTGGACACAAATTACTACTGAAAGGCTGATGAAGCAATCAAGAGACAGGTCATCCATGGCCTGGAAACTTTGGTGGAAGATGTTTTGGGCCACCAGCCACCTATGTACATCAAGGAGGAACCAGGTCCAACTCAGCTGGATCAATCTACTACTGGGAGTAATAACTTCACAGGTCTCAGAGAACAAGACAACCCATTACATGTCTTGTGAGATTTTTGCTAATTTTTTTTGTTTTGAGATTCATGCATAGGTTACGACAATTAAGTCAGTAGTTTTTGACGTCTCAACATGCAAAGCATAGGCAAAGGGTATCTGAACTATTTTCATATTTATGCTCAAATGAACTACTACACATGGCAGAATGCACCCTGCCATTCTGAATGTATTGGATCTCTCATCTAAAATATTTTTTAAGTTTTTTTCATATAAAAAACAAATTGACTCTCTCTGATCAGGTTAAAAAGTTAATGGGCACAATTGTCTTGATGCATACATTGAAGTTATCTTCGGTTATATATTTAGTGCAGAAAAGTATTACCCTTTATTCTTTTTCAAATAGGGGAGATGGGTCTTGGGTCCCTGCAATTGGTCTCCCACAATACCACAGCTATAATCATAGGGATTATATTATGTCTCATTGTTTGTTAACTTGTTCTAAATGTAAAGAATCCCAAAGGTGTTTTGGGTTGTCTGGCATACTGTTCAATCTCTGCCTGCACAACAGTTTAGATGTCATACATGTTCTATAAGATAATTGATCCATGCAAGCAAGAGCGTCTAGGCTCCTTCAACCAGTATCCAAATTTGTAAGCCATACAGTTTAATGGGTTAGACAATATTATCAAACAAAAAACAATCAGGGTGGATGTTTTTAAATTTAGTCACAAGTACTATTTTTAGAAACGAAAAAGAACCTTGTGCCATATAGAGTCAAAATGAGGTCATTGACTCCAAGATAAATAGGGACAACAAGTTATACATCAACATAATTTAATGATGAGATATCATGCACTGATTTACCTAGGAAAGTGAATAATTGTCATTATGTGCCATTGCAAAGCCTGTGGAAGGGCATGACATTAGTTATCTGAAGTTTCATCTGTAATAAAATATCACAACATATGAAAAAAAAAATGCCTTTGTAACCTCTCCAAGGTGGAGAAAAAGGAACGAGCAGAGCAAAATAACATGATGTGTATATAGAAGAGATCATATTGATACACCATATATGATGCATTCATATTCTATGGGTACTCTCCCTGATACTTCTCTTTCAAAATATGCACAAGTCTGGGAATAGGAGAAAAACTTGCTTCACATTGACAAATCTACGTATACCTCTACGCGCTCCTGTGAAGTGCAGTCCTAGTCAAACGCCCTTCCCATTAAATGCAATTGCTACTAATCTGGTTGGGAAAAATTAAAAGAGTAAACCTATTCAAAATTAGATGCTTGGAACATGTCATATTCTGAAAGCTCATGTTAAAGAAACGCTTCAATTAAATTGCTGGGGCGATAATGACCTCAGAACAGGGGTGGAAGAAAGTATCATCGTCAGAGATTGGGACGTGCTTTCCCTCCCAGAGTATATAGGGCCTTTCGGAGAAGGGTCGTAAACGCGAATAGCCCGATGAAATAGCAAAGGCCTCTGGTGGGTTCTTTCCCTCCCAGAGTATATAGGGCCTTTCGGAGAAGGGTCGTAAACGTGAATAGCCCGATGACATAGCAAAGGCCTCTGGTGGGTTCTTTCAAACTTAATTTTGATGGCACTTCAAAAGGGAATCCGGGCCCTGCAGGCTTTGGCAGAGCCATTAGAGATAATTCTGGCTGTATTCTGTGTGTTTTGTGGGGTTATAAATTATAATGGAGAAGCCACTAATAATGTTGCGGAACTCGACCGTTTGATAGAAGGGATCTGCTGTGCCTTACAAAGAAAATGGACTCCTCTCGTCATAGAAGGAGATTCGAAGCTCGTCATTAAGTGGGACATAATTGGAGACTGGAGGTTTGATTGGGCAAATTGGAGCTCCTCCTTCAAAGCATCCCTGCAGTAATCTTCAGTCACATCAGACGCCAAGCCAATAAATTGGCGGATTGTATAGCAAATGAAGGAGTTCAAAGCAGGGTCGGGTACCAGGAATGACAGTGGGAGGAACTCCCAGAGCAGGTGTTTAGAGATAAATGTAAAGACTTAGCGACCCGGGATGAGGTGGGGCCTTCTTCAAGGTCCGTGTAGTCCTGTTAATTCTCAATCATGTCTGTTATATGCATAGTTTTATGGATAATTTATATGTGATGGAACTGATATTAGTCTATAGGAGCTATTACTTACAATACTGCAAGTTTAGAGGCCAGAAGGGTTGAAGTTTTGTATCTTTTTGCCTATAACAAACTGTTGAAGCAAGTTTTTCCCTGGTTCCCCAGCAAGGGCAAGGAGACAGTCAGATACAGTAGGCAACATTTGGTTGGTGTCTGGTCTCCTTTAGCGAGGAGGTGCAGACTTGTATTATATGTACAGTTCAACAGATATAGAAGGATTTGGACATCTTACTCACAAAAAAAAACAATAGATGCTTGGCAATTGTGATATATACCCCTCTAATCTATGAAATGAAATTGACAATGAGTAGTGTCCTCAATGATGTCTCTGGGGTAAAATGTGGTCTAGGGTCTGAGATTTTGCAGATCTCTCCTGAACATCTTGCTGGGATAAAAAGTGGTCTAGGTTCTGAGACTTTGCAGATCTCTCCTAAACATCTTACAGGAAACTTATAGCTTACAAGTATCTCCAAAAATGAGTACTCTAAGAGATTGTGTTGCCTTGCCAAAGTATGGTTTTTATCTATGGTTAGTTTGTTGTTTATAGCAGTGTTGCCAACATCGCCGATAAATCGGCCGAAATCCGAAAAATCGCGATATTTTTCATGCCCCGATTTTTCTTTAAAAAATCGCCGGAAAAAAGCGGTCCAATTTTTTCCAATATTTTGCCGAGTTTTTGCCGATTTCTCGGCCCGAGAAATCGTGAGTCGACCGAAAAAATCGGCCGGCCGCGGACGGGGGCGAAAAAGTGGGTTTTAAAGTCTGTTTTTTTCATTTTTTTTTTCATTTTGAGTCCAACAGTGGAGTAGGAGGTGAAGAAAGAGTTTAGGAGGGCAAGTGAAGAGGGTTTCAAGAGATCAACAACAAATTTAGCCATCATTTTCTTTGCCATCAAGCATCAAATTGAAGATTGGATCTTGCCATTTGGGGTTTTTTCCACAGCTGAAGGTAAGTAAACAATTTGCCCATCATTTCTCACTTTTCTAAGAGGGATTATTGGTGATTTAATTTGCCATGTAATTGTCTATCTTTAAAAACGATTTTTATGGGGTTTTAAGCATTTTTTTTCCAACTGTTATGTATTTTTTTGTTGCTTGCATGCCAAAAAACGTTTTGGCATTTTTTATCTTGCCGTAGATTCCTTATAAATCCTCATAAAAATGCCTATGTATTTTTCCTCATCAAATTAATGGTTGAATGCTCAATATTTATTGGAATTCTTCTTGTGTTTTACTTTTAAACTTTTACATTTTCAATAATCACATAACAGTTGAGGTATGGAGGTAGCCCCTGATAGCCCCTGATAGCCAATCAGGGGCTACCTCCATAGTGTGAGGAGCCTGTTATGGAGGTAGCCCCTGATTGGCTAGAGGATGATCATGCTACTGATAGTGATCATGGTGAGACTCATACAGTCTCAGAGGAGTTGGATGAGCATGTTCCAGTTCCAGAGGAGTTTCACGCCGATTCTAGGAGTGTGCCACAGTCAAAGATAGAGGGAGACAGACCTGGTGGTAGCACAGGCACCAGTACTGGTAGAGGAGCAGGAGCTGCAGGACTAACTCCTCGACCTTCTCATTCTTCAGGACATCAGTTTCGGCCACCTTCTCCAGTTTCTAGAGGACGTCCTTTTGCAGGGTCTTCTTTTAGAGGACGTCGGAGTCCAGTAGGAGGCCCACAAGCCTCAAGGGCACCTACTTCTAGTTCTAGAGGAAAGGCCATTTGCACAGCGATTACCTTTTCCCGTAAAAGGGGTAGAGGGAATCAATAGTTTATTTACTTTACTTCATTGTAGATGACTCGTGAGTCATGATGATGATCATGAGATACATTTGTTATATTTTTGATGACTTAAGATGCACGGACATGATCCATTTTGTATGTGTGATGTATCTCGATTCTCTAGACATCTTATATATCTTATATATCGGTTTTCTTTCCATATTCATGTAGCAATGTGTTTATTTGATGTTATTGTTGCTTTAGATGTTTAAAAAATTGAAAAAAAATGAATATTTTTCTATTTTTTAAGTTTGCCGATTTTTTCCCGATGTTTGCCGATGTTTTGCCGAGATATCCCGAAACGATGTTTCCTGGACCCTGCCGATTTTTTTGCCGCGCTGATGTTTGCAACACTGGTTTATAGCCTATAGGTTACCATACTTACCGTGTTTAATGTCAACAAGTGAAAAGACATGCAGATATTATAGATCCTGATCAATGTCATTAAAAATCGGTTGCTCGATCTCAGACTCAGCCGAGTTGACCGAGTCAACCATCAGTTGCTTTGACTTGGCCTTCAAATTGGTTTGAGGACCAGTTTGGTGCAAAACCAGCTGAGTCAATATATGACTCAGCCGATTTGGTACCAAACCGGTCCAACTTGGCCAAGTCAATACTGATTTGTAACCTGCCTTGGGCGGTTTCTCAGGCCATAAAGATGCTTCTATTTGAGCTGCTATGGCTGGTTTAACTCTGGAGGGTTCATAGACCCATCCACTTCAAATTTCAAAATCCCGAATAACCATGTTGGACCATTTTGATATATTCACCCTTATAAGGTATATAATATATATATGAGCAGATTTTGCATATTTTGTCTCTAACGGTTTGGAATTTTTAAAATATATATTTTATTCAAATTTTAATATTTTATGTATTTTTTAGTAAACTGAGTAAAAAATTCAAACTGGTCTGAGTCAGAGTCCGAGCTGACACTTGACCGATTCTGAGCCCAAGTCCGAGTCCAAGTTTTATAACATCGATCCTGATAGATAGATGAGGATCTAGATTATATATCATATAAGGTAGTAACATCAACAAACCAAGCTTGAGATCTAAAATCTTACGGCAGGATTCCTCGAAAAAGCTGTAATATGCGTTAACAATAGTAGTTAGAGTCGTAATCATTAGAATAATGTCATCAGGATAATTAGTAATTAATTATAATTAGTGAAAATTTGTGATAGCTTTATAAATACATCTTAACATTGTAACATGATTATCTATCTACTACTAATCATTTATTCTTCCATCATTGGATTTGGACACCTCCAGAGTATGAGTTTTGCCTCCTTTAAGGACAGAGGTTCACAATCTCTGATTTTCCATGCATAAATCTTCTAACATAACAAACCGGTTGATTTGATATAAGCAAAGCCTTCTTGCATCTTTGAACCTTACACTTTGTCAAACATTCTGCCATTTTCTTCCTTATCTTTTATTTCATTATTTTTGCATATTCTTTCACTTTTATACATTTCTCCAAAATTGAAGTTTATTCAACATGCCCAACTCTAACTGACAAATGATCTCAGATGGTTACAACTTTTTTAAAAGAAGAACTCATGGACTAGTGTATTTACATGATCAAAAACTTCAATAAAAGAATACATTTATGTACTAAGAATACTCGACAAATAATATTTGAAGACTACATAAAAAGCATACCAGGCTTAAGGTCACGGTGAATAATTCCATTTCCATGTAAGCACTCCATAACTTGAGCTATGTCCAGTGCAAAACTAAGAGCAACATGCATATCTAAGAGCTTTGGCCGTAAACTCATCATGTACTTCCGCAGTGATCCACCTAATAGAAGTTCAGTGACCACCACCATCTTTGATTCTTTGCAGGCTCCAATAAACTGTTTTTCCAGAAGTACCCAACCTATTCAGAAGTCTTTCCCTTAAATAATTGCAGAGATTACAAAAAAAAAGTGGAAAGGGGGAAAACATTGGCAAAATTGGCATGTCAGATAGGCCAAACTCAGAACCTAGCCTTAAATAAATCTAGATTCTAGACAATGAAAGGCATTTCAACTAAAAGGCTCATACTTCATTCTATAAAATGCCACATAAAAACTCAGGATCCGAAAGATGATGTTAAAGTCACTCTAAGGCTGTTGCATGATCACATGTCCAATCAACAAAAATAACATCTTGGAAACAAAGTGCACAATTCAACATGAGATAAGATAATTTTTTTCATAAGTTGTTTTGTCAGTACTTAAAAAGTTACTCCCTGGAAGAATGGCACAATGAACCAACCTTCACTAAATTCTTATGTTGCACACGCGATAACAAAGTAACCTCTCTTGCAAAACGTCCCTCCTGTTTAGCTCTTTCCTCAGGGGTGTCCCCTAGTTGAATGATTTTGACCGCAACATTTTTTTCTTTGTACCTGCAGAAGTTTGCTTAAAGTTAGAAGAATATAAGTTATTGATATTGCAAGTAGACTGAATTCAATAGAGCAACCAATCAGGTGGGTTCTTCCTAATTTTCAGTTATTTCTCTTAGTAAGTGCAACTTGATGTTTGTTCATAAACAACTCACACGTGATGATAAAAAATAAATGAGAACACAAGACCAAAAACATTGAAAACAAACTGCAACATATAACGCAATCTCCCTCGGTCAGCTCTCAGCTATCTTACTTGGCTTGATATCTCTTCACTACAAGGGCTGAATTCCTGGACTCCACAAATACTGAAGCCATGCCCAAAAAATGAAAAATAACAGGTAATCCTATCCACCCTGCAGACTTCCGATCATCTGACAGTTGTCAGTAGCTCTGAAATTTGGAGTAGCTTTGTATCAATAGATAGTTTTGGAAGGAAAATCTGCAAGGTGTATGGGAATGTATGAAAAATAGCACAGATAACAATCAGCATAAATCTGCTGCAAGAGTTAAAAGTTAAAACAAATAGCTGTATACATTAACTTGGGATGTGGTTTTTGGTTGGTCAAGACCTTTTGACTGGAGAGGGTGTAACTCCTTATAATATCAACTTTACAAGACAATATCCCTTGGCTACAAAACCACAACTAAGGGTTTTCTACTCTGTCAAAGTCACCCTTGCACCTGGCCTCATCTGTAAAGACTGCATTGACACTAGCACGGAGACCACCATTAACAGTATTAGCATAGTGCTAGTGTTTATCCCATTTTATCTCATTAACATCACCTCCCACCTTGGGGAAAACTTGGTCAACTGCATTATCACTATCACTACTTCCCACCTTGGGAAAACTTGGTCATCTGCATTATCACCACCTCCCACCTTGGCATTTTAAACTTGGGCCATCATCATAACAAGGGCTTCAATTTACAGCTACACTAGACCACGGCACAGAAGACAACTTTGGACGTTGTTAGTTCCAAATTTCACTTCCATTTAGTATTTCTTAGTCTAATACTCAGCAGCATGATACATATTACAAAGCACGTATACACACTTACAGACTTAACAACCGTATAAATGACTGACTGGGAAAATTCAGATAGTCCTAACCCTAAGGACTATATATATATAGTATACTCATTGCACTTAAGTAAATTTCAGCATGTATATAGACCTGAAATCAACCGACGACTGTATAAATTGACTGCCTGTGAATTTTTAGATGTAGGTAGTCTTAGGGGATATATCTATATCTATCTATCTATCTAATCTCGAGGTTAGCTCAAGCAGTTGACATACTCCACAAAAAATGATAGTTCCAAGGCAGGTTGTCGGATTTATTCCCACCAATGGTTGGTGGTTTCTTCAGGGTACTGGCTGGTTATCTCAGTGGAAGTTAACCTATCTGCAATCCAGATATCGGGGTTACCGGTTGGTTATCCAACTGACAGTTAATCTGTCCGCAATCTGAATATCCCAGGCCAAGAGGCCATCAACTAGGCATATCTTGCTGATATTATTCCTGTTACTATTCAATATTCACATACATAAGCCACACAGAAAAGGGAAAGACAAGCAAGTAAACTTAACCAGCCTGCAACAAATCAACTATCTAACCATATAACCATCATGTCAACTATTTGACCATATAACCATAAAAATTATGCTAGTAGGAGTAGGAGGGCCATGGAAAACGGCATAAGAACAAAGGAAAACATACTTGCCCTCATATACTTTTGCATGAGCACCTTCTCCAATCTTTGGCCCTACAAAGAGAAGCTTTGGATCAATCAACCATTTGTCATCCAACTGAAAATCATAAGAAGGGCTCCTCGTCATTGATACTGGGCTCCGGTCAGCTTCCTGCTTAGTATACAGGGCACCATCCTTCGTGCCCTCTGGAAGGATTCTAGTAGCTTTTACTGACTCTGCCCATGGGATTTTCTTCTCCTCCCCTGAACCCATTTCTGAATATGGCATCATACCCAGCTGCAATGCATTCTGTCAACGAAAATGAAAGAAGTTCAAGTTACGAAAGGCTGTTGTTACTTTTGGGTGGATGTGTACATATGGGAAAGAGATTCAGATGATGCTTGGCTTTGAGAATGTGCTGTATAAATGGTTTCAACTTACAGCAAATTTTGGGGATACAGAAGCAGGAAAATGGCTTATATAATTACATAGTAAGCTCATTTTTTACACAAACAGAAAAAACGCAGGTCAACGCCTGCAAATAGTATTGGGGAGGTTGGAACTGGATACAGGCGCCTACTGAAGCTTGTGGTGAATCATATTTTGACAGAAATTGATGTCGGTCGATAGTTTTAAGCAAATCTTGACAGAAATGGAGTTGAGTTAATGGTTTTGATCAAATTTTAGAAATGGATGTGCAACAATAACAGAATTAACTGCGGGTCAATGGTTTTAAGCAATTTTTCACAGTTGAAAACAGAGGTAAATGGGCTAGGAGAATGTTTCTCAAGCAAATTCGTGAAATAAGTTTGAGGTAAATGGGCTAGGAGAATGTTTCTCAAGCAAATTTGTGCAATAAGTTTGAGTATTTACAGCAATTGCTGACAACAGGTTACAAGGGTGGGTCTACTGCAGGAAGATATGGTGATATAGTGGATGTTTGAGTAGAAAAGTAGCAAGAAGGACTTCGAGGGTTCCTGAGAAAAACAAATTCAGGTAAAATTGGAGTGATGGGCAACGAAGAAAAACAGTATCTGAGTCAAAACCAAAGACCATTGAATGAATTTTCGAATAGAATGTAATGGGTTTTTTTAAGAAGAATGAACTGACTCGGAACGCACAGCAGACTGCTGGGAGACAATGAGATCCTTAGATTGTCCTTTATCCCTCCGAGAGTGTCCTTCATTCTTCCCTGTCATCAGAAGCAAGTTTTGGTCGAATAAGTAAAAAGAAGATCGTAGAAGATAGAACACATTGGTTCAAAATCCCATGTTGGTAACTCCCAAATCGCCATGTGCTTTCCAATTTCTGACTATGAAGTCCTTGCCATGGAATTTAGAGCAGCCCCATGAAGCATCTAAGAAAGCAGAAGGAACTCTCTTCTCACCATTCTTCAAGTTTACAAATTCGTGGCTATCACCGACTAAAATGTCAAAAGTAGGTTGTGAGTTCCCTCATGCTCAATTCCATGCACCGACCTACGCTACAGTGTGGTGAGCTTACGCGTTGAGAATTGGTCAGTGTACATATTTCAATGATTCTGATGCCCGTTTGTTTGGGCTTTGTGTTTTTTTGTGTGCCTTATTTGTTAGTGTGGCCTCTATATGAGTGATAAAGTTAGAGATGTGATGAATGTAGATATGGTAATGCTCATATGTCGTAATAATTGGTTTGCCATAATGGCTTAATATATTATGATCTTTATGTTGTAATAATTGGTTTGTCATAATGTCTTAATATATGATGATCTTTATGTTGATGGTGGTGTTTACAGTGATATGTTAGGAATATTTTATGATCTAGTCATGTTTAAATATGTTATGATTCTTATTTTTATATGAATATGTATGTTTTGTTTCAATATGTTATGATTCATATCATGATTTTTATGTTGATGGTGGTGTTTACCGTGATATATTAGGAATATTTTATGATCTAGTCATGTTTAAATATGTTATGATTCTTATTTTTATGTGAATATGTATGTTTAAATCATGTTTAAATATGTTATGATTCTTATTTTTAGGTGAATATGTATGTTTCGTTTCAATATGTTATGATCTTTATCTTTATGTCAATGTGTATCTCTCATTTCAATAGGTTATGATACTTATCTTTATGTCAATGTATATGTTTCGTTTCAATATCTTCATTGATGGAGTAACATTGAATGGTGCTTGTGGAGCTAGTCTTATTAATAAGATTAACAAAGACCGAATAATTAAAGATTGGTTAAAGGTAGGCATGGGCACAAATACTCGTGTGGAAGTAATTGGTATTTGGAGCTTACTTTTTTGTGCCAAATTTTGGAGGCTAAAACATTTACAGGTTTTAGGAGACTCCCAAGTTATCATTAATTGGGCTTTGGGCAAGGCTCAAGTAAAGTCTCTGGAACTTAACCACTCGATGGATAATATAAAAAATTTCATGAATGAGTTCAATTGGTTATCTTTTAACTGTGTTTACAAAGAACTAAACAAGGAAGCAGATTCTATCTCAAAACTTGATCTCGGTGCTATGGATGGCAGAATCCAGTTTTCTTTTTATTTTGCAGGCTCTGTTTTAAGAACAGGTCATTTGGTGCTCTTCTAGTAGTGTCTTTGAGCTCTGAGAGCTTTTGGTGAATGGTCGGAGACTCTTTTTCTTTCCTATGAGAGTAAGTGATGTACTCTCAATATACGATGGTTTTTTTGTATGATTTGTTTGCATGTAATAGATAGTGACGGATTGCCAGTATCTAGCATGATTTATCTAGTCCAGTTTTTGGCTATGTAGATCTACCACTAGATCTCTGGTTTGTATGTAAATTTGACACAACTTTTCTTTAATACAAAGTTGTTCTTTATTACTTAAAAAAAAATCCTTATGTCAATATATATGTCTCTAGTGATATACTTTGAGTATTGTTTTGGAAACATTTTTTTCGATTATAATATTATATTTTTCTTTGATAATTTTTCTATATTGGTGGGGAGCAATAGTTTGCCAAAGCGTAAAGACTTCAATATCATGTTATCATATGTCAATGGGGATCTCAACAATGATATTATCCTATGTCGAGCCTTAATAATGATATGTTGTTTTGGAAATCGTTCTAAGATCATAAATGTCTTCATATCCCATTATCTTTATGTCAATGGTAGTGGTTTATAGTGATACGTTATGAATGTTGTTTTGGGAATAGTTTTATGATTAGAAATCTTTTATCATTATTTTCATGTTATTATGTATTGGGTGACAATGACTAGTTCATGATAACATAAAGTCCATAATATCCCATGATCCTTATATCAATGAGAGTATTTGTAATGATATGTTATGAATGTTGTTTTGGAAACACTTCTACGATTATAAATCTTCTAACCTTCTCTTCTTATTATTCCAAATTGGTGGTGAGCAATGGTCCAAAATCACATAAATGGCTTAAATACCCCATTATCCTTATGTCAATAGAAGTCTCAATAATGATATGGTATGAATGTTGTTTTGGAAACATTTTTATGATCGCAAAGGCCCTAATATCCCATGATCCTTATGTCAAAGGAGTGTCTACATTAATATGTTACGAATATTGTTTTGGAAACATTTCTATGATTATAAATACTCTCTTATTCCCCTCGTGGTATGCCATATTTGTGGTAACATAAAGGCCTAAATATCCCATGATCCTTATGTTAAGGAGCATCTCCGATGACATGTTATGAATGTTGTTTTGGAAACAATTCTATGGTTACAAATTGTTTATCCTTCTTTGCTTGTTATTCCATATTTATTGTGAGCATTGGGTCCCGATAACATAAATCTAATATCCCATAATCCTTATGTCAATGGAGTGTATATTGTGATAGTCACCCTCTTATTAACATAATAGTTGATTGGTTGCAACATTGATCTTTGCTCATCATTCCCCTCTCTCCTCCTATACGTAGCTTCTTTATTGAGGTGCATGTATGTATAATCAAATGAATGACATCACATCTTATAAACACTTCTACAACTATAAAACCTCCCATCTCTTTGTTTATTTACCTCACATTGGTTGTGAGCACTAGTTATCAATAACAAAAAATCCTCGATATGCCATGAATGCATCTTGTCTTGGAAATGCTTTTACAACTATAAAACCTACATCCCTATTTATCGTTATTTTTACATTGGTTGTGAGTATTGGTGCAGAACATAAAAAAGGTTTCAATATGCCATGAATGACACCTTGTTTTGGAAATTCTTTTACAACTATATATATATATATATATATATATCTTTGTTTGTTATCTCGCATTCACTATGAGAATTGATCTTTGATAACAAAAATGCCTCAATATGCATGATCTTTATGTTGATGGGAGTGTCCATAGTGATAATGGCCCTCCTGGTAACATAAGAGTTGATGGATGCAACACTAATATGCTTGTTGGACCTTTCCCTTCCATCTCTATATGGCATGTCCATCATGCGTGTAAACACTTAAACTAGAGATGTTATAAATAACATTTTGAAAATGTTTAGTCCAATGGGTTTGCTCAATTAGTTGTTGCCAATATTGTTGGTCATTTGGTTAGTTATTTATTAGCTGATATCTATTTTAAATCCCTTTAGGTGAGATGTACTAGTTCAAGTTTACTAGGATTGCCATCTAATGCAAGAAAACATCTATTTTTTCTTCTCACAAAGTATAACTTGGAAAAAAACATCTTGAAAGTGCTTATAAAACTATTAAAATCCCTAATCCATCATAAGATAATTGAAAAATAAAAATAACCCTTAAGAAAGATATTAACATATAAATATAAGTTAATGGAGTTTTACTATTGAACCTTCTTTTTGGAAAACTTTTTTGATCTCTTTCATTAAAGGGATATGGAGAATATTTCAAACCGTTGAAATGACTTTCATGAAAGTGATTTGAAGATGATTACAAACCATTAAATACATGTAAATGTAAATTAATAACATTTTACTTTTTACTTTGAAAATTTTCATAAGTTGTTTTCATGGCATTTGCTTTCGTAATATAATTTGAATAATATTTAAAACATTAAAATTTACTTTGTGTAAAATTAATTTAAAAAATATCTCAAACTAATAAGGTCATTATAAACTAAATTATGATGTATAAAAAATATCAAATATATATTTTAAACTAAAAAATATTTATATTATTAAAAAATTACAATATCTTTTAAAAATATAATAAACAACACACAAATATAATTATTAATAAAAATAAACATTTTTCAAATATATACAAATTTCAACCAATATTTTTTAAACAAGTAAAATATTTTAAAAATATATCATATAAAACATAAATACAGATACCAATAACATTATAAATGCCTAATTCACAAAAGTTATATTTAAACTTTGAACTTCGCCAACTCAAAAACAAAAAGATTGAGATTAGTTTGATTTTTTTATTAAAAAAATTATTATTTAAAAATATGAGAAATAAGTATAAATAATGTTTTATTTTTTATTTTTTATATTGATGATATTATGAATGATGATGATAGTTACTTATATTCAATGAAACTAATTTTGGTTTATTGAACTTTAAAAAGGTAATTAGTTACTTATTTTTTTTAGAATTTTATTTTTATGCTCGAAAAACTTTAAGTAAAACATTCCTAAATCACTATAGTTGTGATGAGTCAAAAGTTTAGGAAGGTCATTATTGTAACAAATATTTTGAAATTGCGCTTTAATGTGGGTGTACCTAGGTCATTTTATGAGAAAGTGATTTTCATCTTCAACCCTCTTGGTGTTACAAAGATGACAAATTCTTTCATCCTATGGTATTTTAGGAATTGTCCAACTCCTTGTTTCACTAAGGAGCTCGTAAGAGTTTGTTCTTAATTTAGCAATGTTGATTTTCTTCTTTACATCAATTAAAACAAAGGGATGCTTTTGATCTTCTAGATTAGGATTGATCACCTCCTTTTAATATCTTAATTTACTCTTATCCTCTAACTCTTTATCACACCACACATTTTCCTTCAATTTAAATGTAATAATACTTTAAATATCATCAATATTCTACAAAGTGATCTCTTTCACGACTCCCCTATGATTTAACTAAGACTTGGTGTCTTTATGTCAACCTCCCTTAAGTCGTAATTGGTTTTTACTAGAGTATGAAGCAAACTTAGTAAAATGTTACTATACAATTTGGAAAATGTTATTTAATTAAAACATAGATAATTAATATATTAAAATAATTTTTTATATCTAATTTTATTATTAAAAAATATATAATTATATATTTTGGTACGCTAGTTGGTATTATATTGACATTGAAGATGTAACACCTCGGTTTTGACCCCGTTTGCATTAAATTATATATGATGTAAATATTGTATTTAATCATGGTGTGGAGCTAAAGGCAAATGCCCCACCGTCGATTTAGTATTTTATGTTTCGGCAATTAAAATCGATGCTGATGGTTACTGTGCTAGCCGATGTCACAATATATTTTGGACATCATGTAAATATGCAATTTAATTAAAATACCCACAACCAGCTATGTCGACGCAACATTAAAGAGATGGGGGCATGATTTCCTAAGGAATGGGGAGGGAAATAATTCAAACCCTTGAGCCAATAGGGTAAACCCAAATGTCAATGGGAGAAACCATAAAAATGTCAACTACCCATTTTGTCTTTTGTGCCCAATCATTTATTTCTTCCATAAGTGGTTGAGTTAGTTAATGCATGGGGATGGGAAGAGTATGGAAGTCAAATTTGAATTTGAGAAGCCATCGGTTTTTGCAAAATGTGTTTTGACTTCTTGGGCAAGTAAAAACCCACAAATGTCTGCCCAACCCATTATGCATTCACGTCATCCTCTTCCTCACTTGTTTTAGAGCTCCTGGGCGTTTTTCTCACCCATCCTTCATTCACGTTGGGCTCTCTCACGCAGCTGAAGCTTCCTGTGTTTTTATCCTTCATGTGTTCAGTCGTTTTCCTCATTTTTCCATGCCCAGAAAATTGGTTTTTGTGTTGTTGACGGAATGGCCAACAGAGGTTCACGATTTTGGGGTGTATAACAGTATTTTTTGCTCATACAATGCCTAGAATCGTTGTTGAATTCGAATTGCTCACCCAGGGGTTGATTTCCCCATTTTACCAATCTATTTATTGGTTGCAAAAATGTTTTTTCCTCAAAACCAAAACTTGTATCATGTTGTGTGTGCATCTTGTGTTTTGGTATGAACTAGTTTGGAGTGGAAGAGGGAAGAATCAGCTTGATAAACCTAGTGTAGAAAGGAACCACAAAGAGAGATGAAGAGGGGTTGGTTATTCTTTCTTGCACACCCTGAAGAGCAATAAAAGGGAAGGCATAGCCTGAGGGACTGTGTAGCAGAGAAGGGGATGCTTCCTTGTGTTGGGTGTGTAGGTGTTTGGTAAGCCAAGCGAGATCTTGTGCAAGTGTCCATAGCCCTATGGTTGAGCTCACTAGCTTAGCAATTCAACCATTCCACCTCCTTAGCAGCGTGATAAACCCAAATGTAGTTTTGAATTCGATGGATTTTGACATGTCTTTGGCTATGTGTGAGCCTGTTGTTGTTCCTTTATTCCTTGTGGGAATCATGCCCATCTCGGGGGTGGTAGTGTTGTTGAGAGATTGATGAGCACACTGGCCTATGGTTGGGTGGAACGTTGCAACGACATAGCTGGTTGCGGAACAAGCTTCTTCTTAAGATAAGTATCTCTTGTGTTTAACCTCTACAACTGTAATTATTTAATGATATATGATGAACATGTTGAATGTTTGAATGAAAATGTATTTTCTTCTGCTGTATATCGCATTATGCATGTGTATGTTTTTTTCCAATTCATTTTTATTAGTATGTTCATGGGGCTACATTGCCATTTAGATTGATAGTAGCAATAGTGTTGGTTGCGTCCTCTCCGTTGAGTAGAGGGGAGGGGATGTGGCAGAAGAAATATATAAAATATCAAAAAGTTGGTCTACCCTAGGGGAAACTAGACCAGTCATATAACATAAGTTATTAGTTTGAATATACTTAAAACTATTATACAAGTATTCAACAAGCTCTTCCAAATCTGTAGTCTGAGGATAGCTAAAAACATTAGAGAATTATATCTATAACTAACATTCAGAATATGCATAAAGTTAAAACTATTAGTAAAAACACAAGAGAAACTAAATTGGCTGGTCATTGTCAAAGGTTGATATCGGGGGAACCTTGTGACCTGAAGTGGCAACATGGATCTCCTCCATGAACCTCACTCCACATGCATTTTTGACAATGATATCCAACTTGGCATCTTGTGTTTGGAGGAGGGTATGAAGGTCCTCTAGTTGTAACATAATCTCATTTTTTGCCTCATGCTTTTCCAACAACAACTTTTCCATTGTTTCCTTCATATGCCAATAAAGAGTAACAATCTTGAAGTATTTGGTTTCTTCAGTGCAGGAGGTGTTGACATCAGGGACCCAATTTCACATATCCTAATTTAGCTCCTCATTTTGGATGCAGGCCTCATCTAAACTCACTTATTCCTTAACTTGATCGATTTCCCATTGAATATGTTATAGGACCTGACGCCAATATGTTGTAGTAGCTTCCTTTTCCTCTTGCTCAATGCAGGGGTAAGAAGCTCCTCTCCTACCTCTATGCCCATGCTTTCCTCTTCCCATGCCTACCATGTTTATTATGAAATGTGAGGATAGGTTGCTGAAATCCGCCTAGGGGAGATTCAGAGACCACTAATGAAATAGATGTTCCATACTAGGATATAACGTCAAAAGACTAGAAAGTGAAGATGCCAATTAGAGGATAGGGAAGGGTCGAACTAGTAGGGAAGGATGATCCCAATTAACCTAAGTCAAGAGAATACCTACAGTGTAATATCCTGCAGAATATGATAAGATTGTGCCTTGTCCAGAGTTGACATAAAGCAAAACCATGTAGAAAATACCTATTAAGGAAGGAAATAAAATTAGGCCTAGGGCATCCCATCTCGTCTTTGGTGGAAGACTCCTGAATTTCGTTCTCCCATCACACTAGTTGTTCCAAACATCATGATCACAACCACCATCCCTGTTAGCATAATGATTCTGGGGTACTTCATACTATGTCCTAGCTTGGTCTCATAATTCTTGAATACATGCATTGTTAGGTGGAGTAATGTTGGTGTTACCACAATGATTGCGTCCACCACCGCTTAGAGCCTCATGTGCCCTTGTTTAGTTGTCATGGGTGTCTTCTATATCTTGTTCCTCTACTAGCACCCCATCCCGGGAAAACACACACACACACGCGCGCGCGCGCACAAAATACCTAGGTGGGGAGGATAACACTTCATCCCAAAACCACTAACACTAGATCTAATTGATTGAATTTTACTAAATTATATATTCAATTAACCAAAATAATAATATAAAACTTCATTTTAACATTGCTAAATATAAACATAAATAATGTACAATAGAACAAGTGTGAATAGAAAAATACAACCACAATAAGATAATGCTGATGGTGGCGCTGGTTATTAATGTCCACTGAGGCCAATTTTAGTCAATCATACTTTAAAAAAGGCAAGGAATTTCTTGGTTTGATTTAGAATTTTATTTCTATGGTCAAAAATCTTTAAAAGAAGCATTTCAATATCACCATTGTTGTAATGAATCAAAAGGTTGGAAAAGTCAATGTTGTAACAAATATTTTAAATTGTGATTTAATGTGAGTATACATAAGACATTCTAAGAAAAAGATTTTCATCTACATCCCTGTTTGTATCACAAAGAAGATACATTCTTTCATCTCATAGCATTTTAGGAATTGCCCAATGCCCTATTTGACTATGAAGTTCATGAGAGTTTGTTCTTATTTTAGCAATGTTGATTTTATTCTTTATGTTAATTAAACATAAAGATAATTTTCATTTTCTAAATCAAGGTTGACTATCTCCTTATAATATCTTAATTTTCTTTTATCCTCTAATTGTTTATGGCACCACAACTTCTTCTTCATAAATTCAGATATAATAATATTTTTAATATTATCTGTATTCTACATAATGACCTCTTCTTCGATTTCTTAATAATTTAGCTAAGACTTAATATCTATATGTCAATGTTACTTGAGTCACACGTAGCTTTGACTTGAACTTAAAGTAATTTTAGAAAGTCTCTTATCTTTTATACTATTTATAACACCAATGTATCATTTTAATATATATATATATTAAAAATTATATATTTTTATTTATATTAATATAAATAAAAAATATTTATAAATGCCTAGACCCATATTACAATACTTTAACATTCTTCTCCGAGACCATTAACTTTCAAATCATTATGAATGAGATATTCGACAGATAAGTGAAAGTGGACCCTCAATAATGTGAATAAAATTGTGTGCTACCCCCTTTTCCCTATAGTGAATCTCGTGAAATTATGAGCACATTCTATCACCAAAGAAAAGTAGGTCCTTGTATTTTAAGTGGGTTCACACATCATTGCCATATGCCATTACTTTAATACTTTGGCTACTACCACCCTATCAAATCTCATGAAGTATTAATGCTTGCTATTGTCAAAGATGCTGGCATAAGAGAGTCCATGACCTCTGAGAGCTCCCTCTCCATATTTGGATCTTGTGAAGGCAAACATCATTGCCATGAGGAACACATAGCATCAATGTGGGATATTTCAACTTTGACAAAGAGTTTGAAGGTTGGTTTGTGGTCCAAAAATGTAGGATATTAATATTTTATTTGGACTTTTTATTTTAAATATATGAATTGAATTGTTTAATAAGGCAGTGGATAATGATTAAAATATTGTGAATAATAAGAATTGTAGTATTTTAAGATTTGAATTATTTTTTAGTTATTGTTAATAAAACTTAGTTATACAATTTTTTATTAAATTGTATTTTTTTATTAATTTGTTAAGGCTAGATTTTTGGTGATAGAGTTGTTTATCTCAATTCGATTCTTTTGAGTTATTCTACCATAGTGTTTGTGAATTGTACACGAAAAAATGGGTTATAGTGGCAACCAAGAGATTTCTTCTTCAATATCATAAGAATGATTCTTTAAGCGACCAATTTTCCCATTTCTATATAGTCAGAGTGTTTGTGAATTGTACACGAAAAAATGGGTTACAGTGGCAACCAAAAGATTTCTTCTTCAATATCATAACAATGCTTCTTTAAGCGACCAATTTCCCCATTGCAACTTTCATTGCTAAAATTGTACTTTTAAATGTATAAATAGAGGTAGCACTTTCAAATACCTTTATTGCACTTGAATTGTGCTTGAATTGTGCAATATTAACAACTAATATATGTAATTCCAACAATTCTTTTGAATTTTTAGTCCGAAAATGAAAAAGTCATAATCGTAACATATTTAAATTACTTTATAAGGATCATGATATTTAAAAAATTGAAGGATAAAAATAATTTTCTTTTAAAATTTCTTTTAATAATGAGTTACAATAGTTTGTCATATTTACAATATTAAAAAATTTAAGACTGAAAATTATTTTCTTTTAAAATGTTTTTGTCTTAGGTATAACAATATCAATCTTCCTAACTCGTTAAATCATTAAATTATGAATTACAGGAATATGTCATATTTACAATATTAAAAAATTAAAGGATGAGAATTATTTTCTTTTAAAATGTTTTTGTATTGCATATAATAATATCAATATTTCTAACTTGTTAACTCATTAAATTATGAAGGTTTACAAAAAAAAATTCAATATTTTTTATTAAAAATGAAAATTTAAAGCAAACCAAATAATTATTTATCATTTTTCTTAATATCAAATAAACCAAAATTAATCCAATAAATAGAAACAACAATCATCATCATCATCATATATATATATATATATATATATATATATATTTGAACTTTTTCAATTTTAAATAAGATAATTTTTTTAAAATAAAATGTTACATATTTAATTAATATATAGAAAATATACATACATAGTAAAATGATGCAAAATAGCTTAATTAATTAACATGGGTATAATGAGCAAAATAATATATTGTTTTACATATAAAATTATTCACTTTTCGAACTTGTTATCTTTTAAAAAACATATCTTCTTATGTGGTTAAAAAAAAGCTTATCTCTCAACTTTCAAAACAAAAAAATACAACATTAAACTAAACTAAACTAAATAATTCTTTGTATTTTTCTTAAAATTGATAAACCAAATTCATTCTTAATAAATAACAACTATTATCATTATCATCTTCATCTCCATCAATTATACAATTATATTATAGTTTAACCATTTTTTTATAAAACATTATATAATTTTTATTATTATATAGAAAATATACATACATAAAATAATTTAATTAATAAAAGTTGGTCAGTAAATAATATTAATATATATAAAATATACATACATACATAATGAACGACTGATGTAAAATATTTTAATTAAAATTAGTCATAAAAGTTAGTAAATAATATTTTGTTTTATATATAATACTATTATTTTTCCTAAACTCAAAATTGAAGAAATTTTAAAAAATGATTTATAACATTTTTAAACATAAAAATAAAACATTAAAAAAAAATTCTTTATTATTTAAAAAAAATTCCAATCAATCAAAGTTATCCTCAATAGAAATCATCTAGCAATAAAATTATATTTAAAGTACTTAATTTTGAATAATTTAACATTTATTTTTATAAAATGTTATATCTTATTATTATTATATATAAAATATACATACATAATTAATAATGCAGAATAATTTAAGTAATTAAAATTGGTCATGCAAGGCTATGAAAATGAAGTTTCTTAAGGTGTCATACCTTTCAAGGTAGATTGTCAATTGGGTCTACCCTAGGTGGTTGAGAGGAGTGTGTTATCTTACTCAGCTAAATTCAATTCCTGGTACTGACATGTTAAGCTCTTAATGAGTATATTGTAACAACTTTGTGCCTTGTTGTTGACCTAGCATCGTGCCTTGAAGAATCTAGAGTTTACTTTGGGTACCATCCTTAGAATGAGGGGAAGTGCTTAGGGGGTTTCCTCAAGATATGTTATTTGGAAAAAACAACTTGAAACACGTAAATAATAAGGCCATTAAGTTATAGCAAGTGAACATATTAATATGATGTAGAGATAAAATCCACATTAGGATGTAGAGATAAAATCCACATTAGGATGAAGCCATTTACCTTTATGAGAGGCCATCGTCCTCTAGTTACAGGCTCAGGATCATCCACTATGGGATCCCATTCATTGTTTCTCTATTTAGGTTCTTTGTGATGCTTTGGTTCTAGGATGGCTAGAGGAATAATATAAAACTTGTTGAACCAAGAGACCTGTAGGGATCTCACAGGGGGCAACTCTTTCACTTATCTCAACACTCTCTTATGGCTCAATTTGCTCCGTGCTAGTGTTGAGAACCCCTTGAAGCTTAGGACTTCATAGGTTTCTAAGAGAGTTTTCTTTAAGCAACACTCTATTTATAATAAATTGGACACTAGTTTAGCCATCCACACTTAACACCTTCTTATTTTTATTAGAAAATACATATTTATTTATAAATGATAAGCATGGCAAAAAGTTCATTTGGTTTAGTAATACATTTAATTATAATAATTTGTTTTCCAAATTTTTACAGAAAACTCAACTTATATTTTTATAAAATAAAATATAATTTACTGATAATTGTTACAGAAAACTCAACTTATATAATTTTTTTATAAAATAAAATATTTTTTTAATTATATTTTACTTTTATAATGATTTCACTTTAATATATTTTTAAATATTTAATTATTTTTATAAAGTAAATACTGTGTAACTATTATAAAAGAATTTAATAAAGTTAAATAAGTGACATAGGATTTGATGTCAATTATAATTCACCTCAAATTTGATGTTTTTCTTATCAACACACAAAACAAGGCCCTTTATTCATGAATAGGCTCTTTGATGCCCCTTGAAACTTGCATGATGACAAGGGCATTTCTTTCATAGAAGGGATTCCAATTCTCTCACCTTTTTGTTGTGCTTATAAGATGACGACTAGGTATACAACTTGCAAGCATAATTAATATACCCTCTCACTTTTGAGTGATTGATGTTGGGAAGGAATAGACATAAAGTAAATGCCCATAACAACCTACCTTTTAGAAGAATGAATAATTGATATAAACATAGAATGATAGAGACGAACATGCATATTTTAGTACTATAGTAAGTTTAGAAATGATGATAGCAAATTTGTGTGATCATAGATGTTGTTAATTAGGTTGGTACATAGGTAGAATGTGCTATGTAGACATAATTGGGGCATATAACCCTGCCATTAGATGAGGACTTAAGCATGTATCCTTCACTGGTTTTCTATAGTTGGAGCCATTGTGACTTGTACCATGGTTTGTTGTTTGACTCGTTGTAGGTTTGTTATGTGACATAAGGCATTTTGATTTTGTATTAGATTTAGAATTGATTGTTGAAAAATAAGGGTGTAATATAATTATTCTAATCTTATTTTAATGGGTTGTTAAGGTGGTTAGTGTGAGAGATGGTTAAATGTTAGCAATGCATATATATTGTATATATTTTTTATAAATGAGATTGTAGAGTATGATTGATAAAAAGAGTATGAAAGCAAAGTTGATTGACTATATATAGATATTCGAGATTCATTCTCTGTGATCTATAAGTTGTAAGATTTTGACGTGACTTTGATATTGTAAGCTTTGTTGATGTGAACTCGAGGTTGGTTAAGAACTTGATGCAAATGGAGATTGTTGTTTGTTAGGTAAACTTATAGTAAGTTTAATTTTTCTATTGTACACCATCACAATTTTTTTGGTTAATAAAGGGTTAGCTTTTCTGCATATATGTTTGAGTAATTTTGGGTGTGAGTAAATGTATTTGTCCATTTTTTCTATTTATAAGTTAATTTGAAATTATTTAAATATTTGTGTTGACATAAGAAGCCTTTGATAACAAAAGTTTCAGAGTATGCGTTAACATTGATGAGCACTGCTCATAAAAGATTAGTATACATTCATACAAATTGTTTTTTTCTTTTCACATAGAAGTGCGAAGCCTTGAACTTATTTGTGTGTCAAGGCCCGCAGAGAATACAATCTACGCCGAGAATACATGCTGAACCAAGATAATACAAACGGAGATGAGAATCAAGCTGCGTAGGAGTCGAACTGTGGTCTAGCGGGAGTCAACCATCTGAACTGACCATTACACTATCCCCTATGGGACTATACAAATTCAAATACAAATTACAAATTGTATCTTTTGTTAAAAAGAAACTTACAATGTTGTATTAGTCAATTTAATCTATACTATTTTACTAGAAGGCATTAATTGGATATGTAGTGTAACCTTAAAATATATTAGTGTTAGCATTAATAAATAAAATAAGGATGGATGTGTTTATCAAAGTTTATAATGTGTGGTAAGTTGTTCTTTTGAAATAGATGGTAGGATACATTATAGCTAGTACATAACAATAAGTTAATGCTATCTTGATACTAATTCAAAAGGGTTTTTAAACACGTGAAATTGCACCCTCATTTTCAACATGGTATCAAATCCATAATAAATTCTATAGAGCTGAAATTGATACTCCAATAAGGTATAGGAACCCATAACGTTATGATCCTATTTGGGAAATCCATATAGTATCAAAGTAAGTTATCCCAAGCTTGGATATTTAAACACACCATTGTCTTAAAGCTGTGTTCAATTCTAGAAAGGCACAATCAATACTCTTTGTGTTGTGTCTTACATGTTATCACAACAAGTTGCTTTCATCTTGGGTATTTGTTGAGAATATTTTTAAAGTGGCTAATATGACATTTGTTGAGAATATTTCTAAAGTGGCTAATATGACATTTGTTGAGAATATTTCTAAAGTGGCTAATATAATATTTGTTGAGAATATTTCTAAAGTGGCTGATACTATGAAGTATTGTGGTGTTTGTTGTGTGGAGATTTGTTAGTGAGGTGTGGAATATAGTTGGTTTTTTCAAGCATTTTTTTATTTGGTATTAATTTGTGTGGTAAGAATTATTTCAATTAAAAATTTTATGTTGATGAAAGGTAAGGAAGTTTTTTTTTATTAATGTTTTTTTTTTTCGATAAAAAAATATTATTGCTCAAAATTTTATTAAAAATCTAAAGGTCATATTGTTCATTTAGCATTGTATGTATTACAAAACACTTGTTAAATATCATCTAGTATTTTGTACTTTCATATATAGTATTATTGGTTAATAATATTTTGATGGGAAAGATTCACAACTAATATTGTTGTTGATTTCGCAAAGTGTCAAAGTTAAGATGAAAATAGTAAAATATTAAAATATTTAAAAAAAATAGTTAAATAGTAAAAACATATGTATGTCACAAGATAATATTTAAACATATTTTTCATATTAATAATAGTTTCTAAATTATATTAGCATAAAATTAAAATTAAAAAAATAAAAATAAAATAAGAGCCACAAGGTGGCAATGTCCCTGACCAAAGCTAAAGCTAAAGAAAAAGGAAAACTTAAAAGAAAAACAAGCAAACTTAACAACTAACATACTTATTTCATTCCAATAATTTCGACATCACAAATAAATTTTAGTTTTTAACTTGGTCCACTCAATAAAAAAATTTAAAAGTATTATTAAAATAATTATTACAAAGTTATTGTTATTTTAATATTTTTTGGTTATATATATTTGTTTTATATAGAATATGTATTTGGAGATTATATCTAGTTAAGAGTTGGTTGCCAAGGTTTGACACAATCTCTTGTAATTAAGTTATTTTCAAATTTATCGCCTTGTGTATTTGGTTGAGCTAAGGCTCGCATTGTTCCATTCAACTGCATGCTACTTAAACAACTTTGACATAATTGAAAATAAAACCACGAATCATAGATATGCAACAACCTTATAGAGAAGGCGACATTGCAAATGAAACCACAAACAATAGATATACAATCAAACAAATCTAACACACCTTTTGTTTCAAATACACTTTGAATAATAGTTTTTGTTTTAAACACCTTAAATAGAATGCTTACTCTCTTTGATTCATACTAAAATTTTCATCTTTATACTTAAAATCTAAAAGTTAGAATAATATAAATTAATCAATGTAAAAGTTAGAATAATATAAATTAATCATACGAATCATCCTTTCATGTTTTTTTGCTTGAAACATTAACCCCAACAAAAGAAAAAAGTTGAATTCTTTTTAAGAATTTTAGACTTTCAAATGCATTACAAATAAGAAGCTTATCATTTCAATGCTTAAGGAAAAATGATCGAAGTACTTAAAACACACCCAATAATGTATAATGTATGTTATAAGTGAGTTTATAGGTCATTGCAAGATAAAGATTTGCTTCCACTTTGTACCGACCACATTTAATATATTACTTGGGAATCATGCTATATAAACCTATGGTAGGTTGAAACAATCAAATTTTCTTGTAACAATTTTACTATTTAATATATTACTTGGGAATCATGCTATATAAACCTATGGTAGGTTGAAACAATCAAATTTTCTTGTAATAATTTTACTATTTAATATATTACTTGGGAATCATGCTATATAAACCTATGGTATGTTGAAACAATCAAATTTTCTTGTAACAATTTTACTTCAGTTCATTAGAATGTCAAATTTTAGGTTCTAGGACAAATTGAATTGCTTCAGTTTTACTCCAATCATGTTTATCAGAATGTCAAAGTCCGGGACAAATTGAATTATTTTGGCTAAAATGTTGCTAAACAATTAATTGGATTGTTTTGGCTAAAATGTTGCTTAACAATTAATAGAACTTTATTTTATGTTTATAAAGTTTTATAGGTTTATAATAAATAAATATGTTTATATTAACAATATATTATTGGAGTTAGCCTAAATGGGTGTAATTTATTGGCATTGCTTGATATGAAGTCACTTGTTGTAAATGAGGTCACTTGTTGTAAAGGAGGTCTCATGGCTTGCCGGTTGTTGTGGGGCACCTAGAGGTATAGTGGTAGCAGGAATGGATACCTAGACCCCGTGTCACGAGAGTACCAACCCAACCCCAGTTGTCGGTTCCCCTAGTAAAAAACAAAACAAAACAAAACAATAAATTATTGGAGTTATTCATCCTTAAAAAGAGTTAGATTTCATCATTAACTAATTTCGTTTCACTCACAATTTAAAACATATTTCACCATTAGCCAATTTTGTTTCACTCACAATTTAAAACTTAGCCCATTCGACTTTCAAACAATGTTGGCAATGCATCTCGATTTTGAATCTAATATATATGAATGACGACACTCCTTTGAGGATTAAAATATGCAAACTACAACAAAAATAGCTTAAAAAGTGGAAGGACCATGCCCGGGAGATAGAAAATTTTAGTTAACGATGTAAAAAAAAAACTCTAACACTCTTTGAACAACAAGAATTTACTCTATTAAAATAAAATAATTTATTTTATTAAAAGAAATTTAAAAATATTTTCTACAAACATAAACATAAAATGGTAAAATGGAGAGGATGCAACAACAAATGAGATTTAGAACTAGAAATCAACATCAATTTTCTCTTTGTGTTGCACGTTGGTCTTCACCATTAAATTTCCAAGGATTTACATTAAGCGAAGAAGCAAATATCCAAGTTGGATTTCGCATATCACTCGGCAAATGTCCTCTACTTTGCCGAGGTTGTCCTTCAAATCACTGTAGAGTTCAAAATTAATTTCTAGATAATTAGAAAACTTTAGGGCTTGTTCCTTATCCAATAAAGTCATATTCCCCAAACCCTCTCAAAGACATACAATCAACTTTTCCAAGCTCCCGAAATATCTACATAACTCACAAAGAGGAGACACAATCAACCTCTCAACTAGCACAAACTAAATCTGAGTAAACAAAGGCAGTTAATAATTCCCTTAACTTGCAATATATACTATTAACTTGCATTGAACCAATTTGGAGCAAAATGTATCCTATACAATTAACTAGGGAGGAAATCAAGCACAACAATGATTCAAACCGTGGACCTTGTGAACAAAAGCTTCAAAATTAAGCTTGAATTCAGAGGCAAAAATCACAGTACTAACGCTTATGAAGTTCAACGCCTGCACATATTAGCAATTATTTTCTTCTTAGCATTCATATTCCTTGCAGATATTCTACACTGATTCAAAAATAAAATCCGTCTAAGGCTTCTAAGCATAAACAAGCATACAACCTGCAACATTTGGTGTTTTTCCCATCACAATACAGAAAATCCCACAGGAAACCCCACTAAAAACCCGAAAATCAACACTGTCGGATCAACACACAAAACTGACCCTCAAAATAGCACATTCCCAAAGCTTTCTAAAAACCAAATTATCTATACCACAATAGGTTCAATCTTTGTAAGTGACATGTTGAGCTCTTAAAAAGGCATATTTGATGCTCTTGTTGAGCCACCTTTCTAGAGGCAATATCCAATCTTTCCTCACAGAATACTGAGGGGGTTTTCTATGGATGTAACCATCTCTGGTTCCATGAACCACAAAAAAAAAGTAATATAATATATGTCTAAATGTTATAGGATTGAAAAAAATTTCAAATTATATTTGGTCATACAATTTTTAGTTGATATGTAATTTTTCATTAAAGAAATTGCATTTTTGAATGCATAATTAATTCCCTCACATGCTTCTATTACATGGGATTGTGAAATCGTAACAACCATATTTGTAATTTCATTAATTCTTCACAATATTATATAATTTTAGTTATATAAACCATTTAGATATTATAATATAATATACTATTTAAAGTATAATTAATTAGTTACAAGTAATGCTTAAATTGTACATTTAATTTGAACTTTTTAAGGTCTAGTTATGGGGAAGAAACAATATGCAACCCATAAATTTTATGAGTTAGAAAACTAGCTACCTATCATTTTCTTTGTATAGTAAGTGTATTTTGTGAGCCACTTCTCAACAACAATAACCTTTTTTTAAGGTCACAACCAAGTCAGACAACTATTTGATGTATGCGACTCCATTGTTTTTGAGACAATGGACCCCCTTCTACGCAACAGTGTAACTGTTAAAGTCTATAGAGGTGTACATACCCTACCCCCTCCATATTTGAACCTATGACCTCCTAAGAGGAAACACATGTTCTTAATCATACATACATTTATAGCAAATATTTCCATCATGTCACAAAATATAGTTTTCTCAGTTGAGTTGAGTCCAACAGATAATAAGCAAATAAAACACTGCATGTCCAACTGATAAAAATGTCTAATAAAAATGGGGCATTAATATATATATATATATATTTCCATAGAAAAAAATCCTTTATTCATCGAATAACATGAACTGCTCAAAAGAGATTACAGTACTGCATTGTTCGTAAAGCTTACAACAATGCCCATCCTTTGCATCTTAACTGTGCTTCAATTGCTCATAGAGCTTACAATATTGCTTAGCCTTAACAACTTTTGTGCATATCTTTAGAACAAAATTTTTCTTCATATTTATCAGATTATACAAGGTTCCGTCTGATCGTTCCAATCAGCCTCCAAGGCCTCTTCCTTCATTCCCCTTATGCCGTTGTTTCAGGAGGATTATTCATCGAATAACATGAACTGCTCAAAAGAGCTTACAGTACTGCATTGTTCGTAAAGCTTACAACAATGCCCATCCTTTGCATCTTAACTGTGCTTCAATTGCTCATAGAGCTTACAATATTTCTTAGCCTTAAC
>LPNX010028645.1:188018-239402 GCA_001517045.1 Pseudotsuga menziesii
GAATTAGTATGTCTCACTTTCTTTGAAAAAGTCATTGTCCCTCCATGTAGTATAGTTTTCTTTGTACATGCAAGTATCTTTTTGGTGCACCCATTGATTTGCTGACATTGACATATATTATTTTTTGCAGCCTTCTAGTGAGCTAATGGTGCTTGAAGAGCACCCAATAGGTGCCGCTTCTCACTCACCTCCCCCACCCAAGGTACATGTATATCTCACTTTCTTTGAAAAAGTCATTGTCCCTCCATGTAGTATAGTTTTCTTTGTACATGCAAGTATATTTTTGATGCACCCATTGATTTGCTGACATTGACATATATTACTTTATGCAGCCTTCTAGTGAGTGAGTGGTGCTTGAAGAGCATCCAATTAGGGCCATTGCTCACCCACCTCTCCCCCCAGGTACATGTATGTCTCGCTTTCTTTGAAAAATTCAATGTAGGATGTAGATAAATTTTCAAATATTTATATAATTGCTCATCTTATATAGGGTTGTACATGTCTAATTGTTGGTACCATTTATTTTTTGCAAGATGTTAGTGAGGCACCGACGGTACATGCAGTTACACTGCGGACTACCATCACTTACACACATAAAGTAAGTAAAAATGTTATATTGGCTTGAAAATTTGAACAAATGTACACAAAAAATTTTATTTATTTTTATAGGTTGGTAAACTAACTTATAAATTTTGGTTTGTGTGCAATCTCTAGAAATGAGATATGATCCTCTTATTCAGCGCTAGTAAACACCATTGAGCAGCCGAAAAAGAAAGTTGAATTCTCAAAAGCCATTGACAGTGGCCATGCAAGGGGGCATAAATAGAATTCATGTACAGGGGGGATAAATAGAATTCATGTATAGGGGGGATACATACATGTATCGTTTTGTTTATATACACACAGATGTACAGTATGGACCACTATTTTGTATTATGGACTCAAAATGTGGTTCAGGGACACTTGGTGACTTTCGGTCCTGGAGCGAAAACCAAACGGAGCAACATAATTGTATGCTGTTGGCTCTTGCAAGCGTGTGTGGGAAATGACAATATGGGAACACTACCAATAGTCGCACGATGGAGTTTTTTGCATAGTTGACCCACCAATGCAAGAGTTGCATTCAAGAAAATTGAGCAAAACCCTTGTTTATGAAATAATTGCACAATGTAGTCACTGGGCCATGCAAACATGGTGGAGAGGCCCCCCTAGATGTAGTCGCATGCTAGGAGACCAACGAAGTCGATGATTCATTGATCTGACCTTTGGTTACTGATTTATGTTAAGTTGCAAGTCGCCTCAAAATGTGGTTCATGGACACTTGGTGACTTTCGGTCCTGGAGTGAAAAACCAAACGAAGCAACATAATTGAATGCCGTTGGATCTTGCAAGTGTGTATGGGAAATGCCGATATGGTAACACTACCAATATCCACAGGGTGGAATTTTTCATAGATTTGACCCACCAATGCAAGAGTTGTATTCAAGGAAACTGAGCAAAATCCTATTTTATGAAATCAATGCACAATGTAGTCATCGGGCCATGCGAACACGATGGAGAGCCCCCCCCTAGATGTAGTCGCATACCAGGAGACCAATGGAGTCAATGGTTAATTGATCTAACCTCCTATTGCCAATTTATGTCAAGTTGAAAGTCGCCTCAAAATGTGGTTCAAGGTCACTTGGCGACTTTCGGTCCTGGAGTGAAAAACGAAACGGAGCAGCATAATTGCATGCTGTTGACTTCTGCAAGTTTGTATGGGAAAGGCTGAGATGGGAACACTACTAGTAGTCACACAATGGATTTTTTTGCATATTTGACCCACCAATGCAAGAGTTGCAAGAGTTGACCCACCAATGTAATTAAATGTGCATTAATATAAAAAAAAATCATTAAAAGTAAACTGCAATAACTTGAGAGCATGCTATTTTCCGAATTCTATTTGGTGGTGTTTAAAGACACCGTTAGTTCTTGGAGCCTCCGATGTGCCATAGATCATGTTTGTATCCTAGGCACACGAAAGGATAAACATTAGTACTCTCATCAGAAAATAAAAAGAACCTAATGAAATTGTGCAAACATTATTTATATATTACTCACCTGAGGTTGTAGGATCGTATTTATACTCTCTAGTATCCTATGAATAGTAGGATGTCTGTGAATGGTATTTTTCAATCATAGGTTAGTACATTGGGAATAAACTAAAGGATAACTCATTGAAATTGTGCTTCAACACTCACTTTAAAGTTTAAATAACACACCTGACAATCTAGCCACGCTAGACAATCTAGTAATACCTGGCAATGAACTCATTCGAGTAGGCCATCTGGATTATCTCTGCTACCGATGGTGTCCATCGATCTCTCATGCTCTAAATGAGGTAGCAAGTATCGTACATGTGACCTATTTTTGTTCGAAAGTGTGCGCACCTTGATGTTTATACCAATTACAGGGTTGGTGAAGTGGTATACAATAGCTCCTAGTCTATAATCCTAATATACATACCCACACTTCCTTTTCTGTTGTGTTTCTAGTGTGAAGTACTCCCCTTTTATAACCATCGAGCCAGTTGGGAATTCAATATTTTCATAATCTTTAACAGGTTCTAGAATGGTTTTTTTCCTCTCTAAGCAATGCGCCAACCAATAGTCAAAACCCCATTCAATATTTTTTGGGGCAACCACTGTATATAGCTGACCTGTGAAAGGAAATAGGTCAAGTTAACAATACATTTATTAAAAAAGGTCTTGCATGTAACATAAACAAAATTTCTTTAAATGTAAAGGCTTGTAGTGATTTAGGTATTGCAAATTTACCTTTTTGTATCTACTTGTATGAGATCCGATATGCGATCATAGTATGAATAAATATATGTTTGATCATCTTCCAAATTCTCTATTTCATTAACACCCTTCAAATCGGTGCCAAGTGTCACTCGATACCATGTATCAACCGTATATGTATACTCACAATCATCTGATTCATCGATGCTACAGGAACCACAAAAGCAAGCCTTCAATCTTGTCCAAATTTGTAGGGCTGAGCTTGGTGAGCTTCTAATATAATGAAACTGTCGAGTTTCATGCACTGTGTTCACCCTATGTGTGTTGGATTGGTCCACATTTGTCACCTCCCAGAATATTCTCCGCACTAGGTTTTTCCTTGATGCTTGTTCTCCCATCACATATGCACACCATTTCACTGTAGATGCAACATCTAGAAGGCAAGTACCTGTAAAATTCATCTCTTCCCTTCTAAGGGCAGTTTTTATGCATGCACGAGCGCCATCACACTCTCCTTTTCCATGACCAGTTTCAAAGTAGTTCCATATATGTGGCACCTTGTATTTTATGTGCAACAAACACAACCATTGAAATGCATGTGCATTCTTGAACTGTCCAGCACAACCATTTGACCAAATCAAATGACAACAAAATGGTATATCCATAGCTATCACATGATCATAGAACAATTTAAATCAATGTTGCACGTAATGGATGTCATGGGTCCGGTTGTCACTTATGTAGAAGTGAATTTCTTTCAATATCACATGTTTCTCTTCATTGCGGTCTGACCCATGTTGATAAGTGATATGGACCATTATGCTCACCTGCTCTGAGTGATAGTACTGACTTTGAATTTCATTTTGTGGTCATAGGGTGTAATTTTCTGCAAAGTCAACCACTGACAGTATTGTTTCGAGAGGGAAGGTGTCCCAGCATATTCTGAATTGCTCATCTTGCCACCGTGCCATATCGACATGTTGAATGTACTGTTGGATATTTCCATGGAACTCTAAAATAAATTAACATACTTGCACCCGATGGGAAACAAAATAAACAATGTTATAAAACAACATAAAGATATTTACATGAATATTAATTTATGTTAATAAACAATGTTATAAAACAACATAAACAATATAGTCATTTAAATGAATAGTATTCATGTACATTATCACATGTGAAGTCACCAATTTAATCTTCCTGCTTTTTTTCCCATCATGTAGCTGATATGTCTCATACTAATAATTTTGCTTCTTGACAATTGTATTCCCGAATGGTTGATCTTCACTCTCATTGATGCAATCAGACCATAATGATATCCCACCACATTTGTTGCAAGAACCCTCTACACACTATTTTAAGTATTATGTCTACCCATCTTTCCTCGGACACATTATGCTATGGATGAAATTTCTAGATGACATTGGTGGTATTGTACTTAAGCATTCCTGCACATGGTTAGGATGCAGAAAATGACACATATGTGCAAATGTATGATAATATATATCAAACTCTATGTCGTACCTACAACAACAAGTGTTTTGGATGGTATTGATTCTAACATACCAAGGCTTGCATTTTTCAAAAGATATTTTCCTGAGCCTTAGCTCTACGTGGGAAATTTTAAACATCTCGAACAATTGAGTTTGTGTCATGTCAAGATAATGTTTAACATTCGGTTCATTATTCATAGAACCCCTACAATGACTTAACACATCCTTTGTATTAGAATAAGGCATAGTGTTATTCTGCCAAAATGTGTGCACTAGTCCCTTCACTGCTTTGACTAACTTTATGTCTTTACGGGGAAAACTACCGCTAAATTCCCATAATGTTTCCATTTGTCCCTCTACATCAAGGCTGACTCTTCTTACTGAATATTTTTTAAGTGTATTTGTCTGTAAAGGCACAAATTGTGATGCACATTTAAGTAAACGATGTTGTCTTATGGATCTACTTTACAATTAATTCAACCAAGAAGCAACGAGCCACATTACAATCCTGTGAACGAATTTTTTTTACCAATCGACATGAATGCACTAAAGAAGAGATTTAACAATGTGATTACTTGATTCGATATTCTTCAATGTTATTATGCCTAAGTTTCTTCTAACAGTTTCCATACTTCTAGATTTAATCAAAGCTAAAAACAATTGGCATTTATCGACTTAAGATTTTTGATCAAAATATTGTTTCATTATTTGAGAACAATGACGAAGGATAGTGCATTTAGGCACCTTACCTTCCATGGAAGTCGATTCGCTCTCATCCACTTGTATGCATTTAGGAGTTCTCTTTCGCGTTGATGCGATATTTTTTGCCGTTTGAAATGCTGGAGTGAAATTTACATCCACTACAGGCGGACAACATTGATTAGGAGATTGAACCACCTAGCATGGTTGTTGTGGAGCCACATTTTCATCGTTAGGAACATAATGATTGAACTCTTCACAAAATTGTCTGTTTAGTAATGCACCAATATTTTCATCTTCCCCATAACGAACTTCCATTAACATTGCATTATCCTCCTCAACCTCTACGTCAAGTATCTGTGCTTTTCCATAAGATGTTGAGGCACAAGTATTTGATGCAAAGTGTGGTGTTCCATCCAATGAACTCGACACTAAAATGTGGGTCATTGGAGAATGTATGGTATTGTCCACTATCAAATTCCTCTGCTTTGACTCTTGCTTTGGGGTATCCAACATTGTATTTTCTATTGAATTGTTATGTTTCACCCGTTGAGAGGGAATGGGAAGTATTTTCTCATTTATTGAATGTCGATGATTTCTTGATTCTTCCCTTTTTTTTCCAGCTTCTTCTAGTGTAACTACCTTCCTCGGTGATTTCTGACCTATATTACGTACAATCCCCATTGAAATACACCCAAACTTGTACAATACCTATGGATTTGTGTAATAAATGATGGAATGACAGGTTGAACAATTCTCTATGTGCGGGTTCAAAGGAATTATGTCCTTTGCTACCGTAAAACTAGCCCACGACCCACAACCCAATATTTATAAAACAAATATCGCATATGCGATATAACACATGTTCGTTTTAATGCATATGTGTTTTATCACATATGCGTTATGTATACAATGGTTTACCCCTAACGGTCGCTATGTTAAACATGATTATCATATCACCTATGCGATATAACACATATCTGATATAACGCATATGCGATATATCACATATGGGATGTAGTGCATATGACATAGGAGACATTAACATTACATTGATTAAGCTAAAAGAGGGAGGGGGTCAATGGAGGGAGATAAAGGTGTAGAGGGAATCATGGGAGGGAGGGATGGGTAAGGGAGAGATATGGGGGGGATGAAGGGAGGAGAAATATAAGGGGAAGGGAGGGATCGGTAGGAGAGAGATATGAAACATGGGAACGAATGGAGGAGAAATATAAGTGGGAGGGAGGGATGGGGGGGTAAGTGATATAGGGGGGATGGGAGAGGGAGATATATAAGAGGCAGGGATGATTGGGTGAANAGAGAGGGATGCATGGTTAGAGAGGGAAGGGGGGAGAGAGAGGGTTGATGGATGGTTTTAGAGGCAGAGGCATGGTGAAGGATAGAAATATCGATGGTTAGATATAGAGAGGAAGAGAAGGAAGGAATTTTGGGGGAGAGAGAAGGGGATAGAGAGAGGCGGTAGGGGGAGAAAGTGAGGGAGGGAGTGAGTGAGAGGATGGAACACATGGAGGTAGAAGGAGAGGGAGGGAGGGAGGGAGGGAGGGGGAAAGAGAGAAAGAGTTTTAGCGGGAGGGAGGGGTAACAAAGGAATGGTTTTAGAGGGAGGGAAGTGGGAGAGAGAGAGAGAGAAGGTGTATGGATGGTTTTAGAGGTAGATGCATGGTGAAGGAGAGAAATATTGTTGGTTAGATAGAGAGGGATGGAAAGAGGGTCTGTGGATGTGTTTAAGAGAGAAAAAGGGGGAAGGTTGGTTATATAGGGAGAGGGGGTGTGGTGTTCCAAGACCAAGATGTGTGTAAGTTTGTTTGAGGGGGGAGTGGTGAGATAAGGAAGGATGGGGGAGAGAAGAAGAGAGGGAGGGAGGGGGAGAGAGGAAGAGAGGGAGGGAATGGGGTGAGAGAGAGGGTTTGAGGATGGTTATAGATGTAGAGGGATAGTGAAGGAGAGAAATAACATTGGTTAGATAGAGAGGGATGGAGAGAGGGTGTGTGGATGTGTGTGGGAGAGACAAAGGGGGGAAGGTTGGCTGTAGAGGGAAAGAGGGTGTGGTTTTTCAAGACCAAGAGGTGTGTAAGTTTTTTCGAGGGGGGAGTGGTGATATAAGGAAGGAGGGGGGATTTAGAAAGAGAGGGGGAGAGAGGAAGAGAGAGAAGGAATTAGGGGGGGAGAGAGGAGGTAGGGGGATAAAGTGAGGTATGGAGTGAGTTAGAGGATGGAACACATGGAGGTAGAAGGAGAGCGAGGGAGGGGAGAAGAGAGAAGGGAGAGAGAGGAAAGTTGGAGAGATGGAGGGATGAGGGATGGTTATAGAGGTAGAGGGATGGTGAAGGAGAGACATAATGATGGAGAGAGGGTATGTGGATGTGTGTTAGATAAACAAAGGGGGGATGGTTGGTTATAGAGGGAGAAAGTGTATGGTCTTCGAAGACCAATGTATATGTAAAATTGTTTTTTAAATTAACGTAGTGAAACACATATGCGTTAAATCACATATGCGATATAAAACACTATGCGTTAAATTGTACCGCATATGCGTTTAGTATCTCATATGCGTTTTGTATCGCATATGCGTTATAACACATATGCATTTTGTAAAGTTTAAAATTTTGGTAGAAATAAGGCTTGGCATCATGTTTAGAAATAGCTGTGGACTATCGAACCAATTGGCTAGGACAAATAAACCAGGGCTATTTCCTATATTTCAGAATTCTATGAATATGCTCAGTTTCAATGTCGTTTTTTGCTATGACAAACAAAATATTTTTTTATGGAAATATAGAATATTGTAGAATACGATATTACAATTCTGAATATGTAATTTTTTCCTAAAAATGCATGTTTTATTTATTTGTTATTAATTTTCTAAATGACACATGTTAGTTTTAAAAAATAGATACATCCATTGTTTTTTATATAACTTTTTACTTCCTTCACCATTTCGCAAGAAAACTATATGGTGCACTAGAGGAGAGCTAGATTTACAATATTATATATAGAAATCATGAATTTCATTAATTTTATCCCCTAAAGTGTTACACCCACACATAACATTTTCATTTCAAGGTTTTCAGACTTCAATAATTAATAATAAAAAAAAATTCATGAAACTTTTTGAAAAAATAGTGTTGCAATAGTACCATATGTCCTTTATATGTCTGCAAGAGTTTATCCAAAAATGACATCATTTACCTCATATGGTGTTGCACTCGCACAAGCATATATGTTATGATGTGCTAAAAATTTGAAAACCCAATTTAAGGGAAACTAATTTTATAATCATTTACAGAAATTTTATATAGATAAAAGTTATATATTATGAAGGCTTATTCAATTACCTAACTTTTGTATTTTTACTTCATCTTCAAATCGGTTAGGGAAGTATCTCTAATCGTCAGCTAAAGTCAGAGGTTCCATGTTTTTCAGTGTTATGTGGCATCTAAAGTGTCTTTAAAGGAGTCCACGATTGTGCATCAACCCTTAACTAAGGGTTCATTTCTACCAACCCTGAGTGACGACAATGAAACAAACAAAAAAAATGATAACATTATGGGGCTTAGTTTCGTTTAAGTAAATTTTTTATAATAGTAACATATAAGATCAATTTTGTTTAAGTTAAAATTTTATAATGGTAACATATGACAAGAAGCATTGATAATATATATCAAGTACAATTAATTTGGATTATGGTATACTTTATTCCAAATGTAATAATATCATAAAAAATAGTTTAATTAATTTAATAGTTTCAAATTAAAAATTATAATTACACAAAATGAAAGAGGACATAATAAAAAAACTAATTAGAGATGGAAGTTGAGATATCTTTAAGTGGGTGTTCCTTTTTGTAAGTAAGATAGATTTTATTAACATAAAAAAGAGAAAGATACAACCATCATTTCTTCAGTCCTCCTGATACATCAAAATCAGCATAACACGCAGGCCAGTGACAAACTATGATAACCCACCCAACCTGAAACTTCACCTATTACAAAAACTGCCACTGACAGAACTAAAAACCCGAAAGACATTCATAACTATCATTCTTCCCAAAACGACTTCCAACTTGAGCATGAGACCACCAATCAATCTAAGAATCATATTACTAACTATAGACAAAAAATACTCCAAAGGGAGCCCGTCGAATAAACTTCTTGAGGATAAAATAGGAGGAGATCCAACACTAGGACATTAAAGAATAATGTAAGGTAAGTCCGTGAAACCACCGGGATTCTTACCACTATCCTTTGTCGGATTTTTAGGCCGAGGAATGACTAGGGGAGCTGGAATCCTGAAGAATTGCATGCAGAGGTCCATTTTCTGGTGCAACAGTTATAAGTCCGCGTCCACGCCCGCTCTCCACTGCTCCATGGAATCCCCTAAAGCCTTTTTCCCCTCTTTTTCCCAGGCCGAGCGACTGATGATGTTATTCATAACCTAGAAGAGGGCTACCATTCTCTTGTACAGGCTTAGGCGCCCCACATTATTCCTTGGGTCTAAAATCCAATCAAAATATTTCTTGCATTCGTCATGGAGCATTTTTTGGTCCAAATATTCCCAGAGTTTCTTCTCTAAACGATTATTTTTCTGTTGAACCTCAGACGACAGGTCCAATTCAAACATGCGAGATTCCCACATGGCTCTCCTCTGAGCATGGGTCACCCTTCCAATATCCTCACCACCATTCCAAACCCATTTCCCTTTGCCTTTGCTCGCTTCCATATTCGTCATTATTTCACATCTCAGACTAACTGCAATCCACTTCCAACCCTGCCGCTCTCTATCCAGAACCGAAAACAACACAACTTTCCAACAAACTTGATATGCCTCTTCGCCACCATGAGCTTACTTAAAAGGAACCTTCCAAATACAGACCATGATTTCTCCTGTGCCTATCATGATGATCCGCAAGTTGGTCATGGTACTAAGCGGATTGATCTGCTTCCTTAAACCAGATTTCCCATTTAACTTCCTCGTTGTTGCATGTATGTCCACTCACTGGCTGTGTCACCTTCCATCTCCCAATGCCACCCATTTAGAAATTTAAGAGGGATGCCCCACCTCCTATCCTTCCCTTCCTTCCTCATCACTACTGCGCATGTCCTGGAGAAGGAGGTACACATAGGTGTCCTGGGCCGTTACATCTATCAACGCATTCCAATATTTGGCTTGCATGTTCTGGTGGGTATCGGTTCCCAACTTTGCTAACTATTCCGCCACCTTGTTCCCCTTCCTCCTAACGTGGTTGAAACACACTGGCACCCCCTCTCACAATATCTCTTTTATGCGCTCCACCTTGCTTTCAAGGCGCCAGGACCGTGCCACCTTGGTAGCTGAGGTTCCATTAATCAACTTTACAACCACATTGATGGCCAACTGCGAATTCCCTTCTATTAAAAGCGACAACCACCCATTTTCATTTTCCATCTCTAGACCTTGAATAATCCCTTCGAACTCTGCAACATTATTCGTTTCCCAACCGATGAACCCTGTATAGAAGCTGAGCATGGTCCCTCTGGAGTCCCGAATGATGCCTCCATACCTGGCCTGGTCGGGGTTCCCCTTCGAGGCTCCGTTAAAGTTCAATTTGGAAAACCCTAATGGTGGAGGGCTCCAATGATTCATGCTTGATGGGTTTCTAATTAAGCTCTGTTGGTGAGGGGTTCCTTGCGGGGCCAAAAATCCACAAGCTTCCAAAATGCGAGCTTCAGGCCCAACCACCTCCCAGTCTGCATCTTTCCAGGCTTCTATTTTGATAGTTTCCTGCAATTGGGACATTATGGTATCCCATACCTTGGGCTGTTGCCAAAGTTGTCCTTGAAACGTTCTGAGGTTTCTCTCTCGCCAAATCTCCCAAACAACAAAATGAGGGAATATTTACCACACTCTGTTTAGGATGGGGTTCTAGAATGTTTTTTTGGACCATTATGCAAGGGCTCTATCCGGGTTCCGTCTGATACGGGCCAATTTGCGGAATCTTATGGCTCCCTGGTCCTAAATCCTGGAGGCAAATGAGCATTCATCCAGAAGGTGAATCGACATCTCTTTCGCTTGCTCATAGAGAATGAAACAGTAAGGCTCAAGCATCCCTTTATTTTTTTAAATTTTCTCCCGTTAATATCCATTTGCTCATAACTAGCCAACTGAAAATACTAATTTTACGCTAGAGTTTGTTTTCCATAATTTTGTCCATGTTTCGTCCATAGGCTGGGCTTTTGTTTCTATCACTAATTCATAGGCTTTCTGTATTGAAAAAATGCATGGTGGATTGCATCCCCATCTAAGTTTATGTGCCTTGTTGTGTTTTCTGATCCATCTGTTGGATAGGGAGTCTTCCATTCTGTCAACTTCCTCTTTTGGCCCCCATTGAACCCACCAATCCCAACTTGGCCAAACCCTAAAATGCTAGTCGGTGTCCTGATCCACCCAGAGGTATGCAACCTTCTTTATTCCCTGATCCTTGCACTCCTCAATGAACTGCCGAAATCTAGCGTCACGCCCTAAAGGGGCCATCTACTGCAACGAGTCATCCCACATCTCCGCGGTTTGACCATCTATGATTTCCTAGAAACTATGATCTTTTACTAGCGATCTCCCTTTGTTCGTCGTTTTCCATATATGGGACCATGGAGGGTTTTATGAGAATCTAATGAGGTCCCTCTTTTCCCAATCCTTTGCATATTTTATGTGCCAGACCTTCGCCCAAGGCTCCTGAGAGTGATTTACCCATCTCCACCAAAGTTTAGCTCCTCCCACTAGATTTGCTACTTCCAGGTCCCTAAGGCCCAGGCCCCCCTTATTTTTTGGGGTGCACAGTGTGCCCCAATTAACCAAAGCCCATTTATGTTCAGCAGTGGCCCCACTCCACAAAAAATTTCTCTGAATGTTCCTTCTTTCCTTCAGAATATATTTCAAGGCAGCCAAATTAGAAAATAGATATGTCGAAATGGCTTGAAGAACGGTTTTTACCAGGACCAGTCTGTTTGGAAAATTTAGGGGCATCAAGGTCCAATTTGATAACTGTTTTTTCATGCTATCAACCAGTTCCACCGATGACCCCTTTTTTATCCTAGAAAGAGTTGAAGGCGCACCCAGGTATTTGGATGGAAGGGAGCTTTCCTGGAATCCCAAAATGCGACAAATATTACTGCTGGTGACTCGAGGCGTGTGAAAAAAGTAAACTTGGGATTTCTGATTATTGATATCTAGACCTGAGGCTTTACCAAAGGTTGTGAGGCATTATTTAAACTTTCGAGCCTCCTGTATCGACAGATGCCCCATCAACACCGTATCATCCACAAATTGCTGGTGGGTCTACTTCTTTGCCCTTGGATGATCTTTAAGGCCTCTAAGATCATTGTCATCTCTCATTCTCGATAGATATATACCCAAACCTTCATATATTAGGATAAAGAGAAAAGGGGAAAGAGGGTCCCGATGTCGAATCCCATGGGAGGGCTTAATGAGGCGAGACGAGCTAGCATTCACCAGAATAGAGAAGAAAGCTGAAGATACCAAGTTCATAATCCACTCAACCCAAATTGACTGGAAGCCAAAAGATGTTAACATACCTCTCATGAATTTCCAGTTGATTTTATCATAGGCTTTTGCTATGTCCAATTTTACCATCATACTCGGAAGTGTCCTCATTTTAAGGGAATGGAGCATCTCATGAACCAAGATTATACCATTCGTTATCTTCCTTCCTTCAACGAAGCCTGATTTATCTTGAGAGATCATATGAGGAAGGATGGGTTTCAGTTGGTTAACTATAAGCTTAGTGATGATTTTGTAGATCACATTACACAAACTTATAGGGCTAATTTTTTCAGGAGTATCTGACCCCTCACACTTTGGACTAAGCATGAGAAACGTTGCATTCAGGGTTGGAAGAATCTTATGACGCACCCTCGAATATTCCATGATTTTCCAAACTTCAAGTTTGATCAGGTCCCAGAAATGATGAAAGAAATTCATTGTGAATCCACCGGCGCCTGGGGCCTTACTTGTTTCCATCTAGAAGACTGCCTCCTCTACCTCATCCAAAGATATGGGTCTCATTAGGAGATAATTCTGCTCTTGAGAAACCAGAGAGAAAATGAGGCTAGTGATCTTTGCAATGTCTCCCTACCTATTCGGTCTTCGGTCCGTCATTATGTATTCGAAGTGGTGTTTTAGATTTACCTCTATTTCTTCCCGCGTTTCAACTCTAACTCCCTTAGGAGTCCTTAGAGCCAAGATTTTTTTCTGCATTCTATTCTGGGACACTGAACGATGAAAGAAGGAGGTGTTTCTTTCTCCCTCCTTAAGGCACTTGCTCCTAGATTTTTTATGCCAAAGAATTTCCTCCTTCCTCTCTCATTCCTCAATTCTATCATTTTGATCTTCTTCCTCCTTCTGCAGGTCGGGCGTATATCCTTCATTCATCCCTTTGGATTGGACCTCCCACAACCTGGCTTCCAAGAGTTTTTTGTCTGCAAATATGTTTCCAAACTCTTCCTTATTCCATTTATTTAATATTTCCTTCAGACCTTTAAGCTTTTATTGAAACTGGTACATGCTCCTTCTTGGGCCTTTTCTCAACTCCTCCTACTAGGTCTTGATTTTGTTTGCAAAATATGGATGTCCCAACCAAAATTTCTTGAACCTAAAAGGTTTTTTGAATTGAGATCCCATACCACTCAACCTCAACTCTATTGTCCAATGATCGGACCCTGCCCTTGGGAGGGTTGCTGAATGGAGTTCACTTCCCAGGTCCAGGATAGACACTGAGACCAAGAACATATCCAACCAAGAGGATACGCGTATATCCCCACATCTATTGTTGTTCCAGGTAAACAATCCTTCCCCCGATAGAATGTCCACAAGCTTTAGATCTTCGATCATGTCACAAAACAATCCATCTTTCTCCTCTAACCTGCATCTACCTCCCTTCTTTTCTTCTAGCGAGGTTATGCGGTTGAATTCCCCCCAATCACCTAGTGTTTCCTCGCAGAATTACATGGGTGGTTCAAAGCTCGTCAATGAATTGCCTATTTTCTCCTACTGAATGAGGGCCATAGACAGTTGTTTACACTCCTTCAACAGGGAAACCTATCACTTTGAAGTATGTCGAAAGGCTATAATTGGTCCCTTAGAATCCATCTAAAGTAACCCTATTGGGGTCCCACAAAATTCCCACATCGCCTGTAAAACCTTTAGTGTCGATACCCATGCTATCACTCCCCTTCCAAATCTTCTTCCCTACTGCTTGAATCTGATCAGACGAGCATTTGGTCTCTTGCAGGAAAACCAGAGTCATATTGGCTTTCTTAATCTTTCTAATCAGCATTTTTGTTTTACGAGGGCTATTTAGTTCCCTGATATTCCAAGACATGATCTTCATTAAAACAACCCATAATTATAGGGCCAAGGCTGCCTTGATAGTAGGGTACTGACCTGACTCTTTTAGTTGCTTCCCTACTTTGGAAACTCTCTGCTTATTCGACTTCCTTCCCGTCTTCTTATTAGGCTCCTCATATTTTCTCTTGTTTTCCTTATGGGATCTGAGACTGATGCTTAGATGGTTGTTCGCTCTAGCCTTGTGGATGGCCTCCTTCAACAACCGAACTTGCTCCTGCGACACATATCCTTTTCCTTTCTCAGCACAAGCTTTCTCGATCCCTTCCAGATCTAGCTCCCCTTTATCCATATCCTTCGCCTCATCCCCAGATTCTGGCATCGCTTCTTCTTGGATTCGGTCTTCCTTTGTTTCCGATGTAGAAGCCTGCTAGATTTCCTTAGTTTCTTGGGAGGGTTGGGCTCCTTGATTTTCCTTTGTCTTTTTTTCTAGGGTTTCTTCCACCAAATCTGCCATCACCTCAAACTTATTGGACGTTGAGGTTTTCTTTGAGATTTCTTGATGCTTTTGCCTTCTACCACCTCTTTTCCTTGAAGATACTCGAGTAAACCCTTGGTCGTTCTTTTCCTCCTCCTTTCCTAGAGAAGGTTTTGGATGGTTCGTCAGGAAATCCCTGACTAGATGACCATAATCTTGGTATCTTCTGCATCGACGAGATCTTCTCGTAATACAAAGGTTGGATCCATTCCTCATCGTCCCATGACATGCTTATGGCCTCGAGAATTTCTTTGGTCAGATCCATATACATGCATATCTTGGCATAGGTAGTGTATCTTTGGGCCCTAGTTTGTTCCAAGACCTTGATAATTTTTCCCATAGTATTGCCCAAATCTTCCAAGATTTTAGGATCCCAATACTCCCCTGGAAGTGAGCACAAGTATATCCAAACTGGTGCTACCCTCATGTCTTCCTTTTCTGGGCATAAATTTTCCTTTCATGGCCTCAGGAATAAGCCCGCTGAGTAGAAGAAATATGGGCTGCCATCCATTACTCGATTCCTGTCCTCCACATTGAAGAAGATGATGGTAAAAAACCTTTAGACCCTAGCTGAAGATCAAAATTCCCTTTAGGCTTCCAAGTGGAATTGATCCACCAAACTAGGGCTTTCTCTAACCGCTATAAACCCACAAATTTACTGATTAGGGCATGATCTTGCATGCGCTGAATATGACCCCTCAACTTTAAGGATCGAACTTGCATCTTAGGAATCTCAGAAGCCCTAGGCATACATTGCCCAGGTTTGCTGTCGAAAAATCCACCCTTCTGGGTCGCACCATTGTTCAGGGGGATCGAAGTATCCCCTATCTGTAGATATAGAGGATCCGAGACTAGGGGAGCCAGCCTTCTCTCCCCTGTGTTTTCTGCCATTCGTCCGTCAGACCTCCCACCTCTGCAAGCACTCCTTTAGTCCTTTCGCCTCTAGCAAAAAACAATCCACAACGATCTTGTATTTTAAGTGGGTGTTCCTTATCAAAAAATAATTTTAAGGAAACTTTAATTTCTAAATATACCTTAATTTAATTCATAATAATATTAATGCTAATGAATGGGTAATCGAATCAATGCTTGACTTACAAATAACCATTTTATTAACAAGTTAAAAAATAAAAATGCTAAATAATACCAAAACATATTAAAAAAAGTTATAAGTAATGCCAATGTATAGGTATCTTAATCCATGCTTGAAGCATATATGATTTTTTAATTAACAAGTTATTAAATAAAAATGTTAAATAACATCAAAAAGTATTATTAAAGAAGTTATAACTAGTTTTTAAGGGTATTTGAGTTGGTTGGAGTCCTAATTCAAATATAATTTGATATTAAGATGTCTTTTAATCTTTTTGAGTAAGGCTCTCACTACCTCTAATCTTGAAGTTATGAATCACATTTAAGTTTTTAAAAAAATGAGTGTGAGATTTATTTATTTACATAAAAAAATAGATAATTAATTTTTTAACAAATTATTTAATAAAAAATATTTTAAATAATACCAAAACATAATATTAAATAAAACACATCTATTTAATCATATTAAATAATAAATATATTATATCTTAATTGAAAAAAATCATAGAATATTTCTATAAAAAAATATAAATTAAAAAAATTATTGAAATTATTTAATAATATATAGCTAACTATAAATATATAAATTTATATAAAAAATATTAAATCTAATTAAAATTAATCAAAAATTATAGATGAACCGAATTTCTTTATTATGTTTTATTAAATTATTTTTAAGATTAAATAAATTAGATTGTTAATTTAATGATAAAAAATAGATTTTTATAATACCTAATTTAGTTTAGTTTTATAAAATTTAGATTTTAATTACATCAATAGATGTTTATAATTTAGATTTTAATTACACCAATAGATGTTTATATCTTAGAATCTCGGGATTATTAATACTTATGTATTTCATCAAATCTAAATTTTAATTAAACTGATATGTATATCTTAAAGTTTAGGGTGTACTAGAATCTATGCTTTTCTAGAATTCCTAAAAAAACCTATGCTTTGGAGATAATGTTTTTTATAGCCTAAAAAATAAAAGAGTATACAAATTACATAGATAATAGACTGGTAGTGATATACGAACTATACAACAATTAACAAATAACTTATTTATAACATTAACTTAGGATTGATGAATGTTCATAAACCACAAATTGTGGCTTGATTGTAAATTGTCACATAGAATTAGAAATCGATATTACTTATAGATTTCATTTTAAATTGTGTGAATCTATGAGTATTGAGGATGAAAATCACTTTCTCTTAGAGTGTTTTGCTTACATCCACATTAAATCTGAGTTTCATAGTAATTGTTACAATACAAACCTTTATAACCTCCCAACTTACCATAACTATAATAAGCTTAAAAAGCTTTTTTTGACCATAAGACAAGATAAAGTAAACCAAGTATTAAGCCCCAAGGGTTAGCTCAATTGGTAAGACATGCGCACACTCTCTCGGTTCGGGGAGAGGTCACAGGTTCGAGCCTTGAGTCCTTTGGGGTTAGGCCTTCTGGGAGGAGGAGAGGTCACAGGTTCGAGCCTTGAGTCCTTTGGGGTTAGGCCTTCTGGGAGGATGGCCAATGAATAAACTTTAATCATGATCATGACCATCATTTAATTAATCCCCTTTTTAAATAATTAATAAATAATTCTTTTTCTAGGCTTCTTCTATGCTCCATTGATCATGGTACTTCCAACTAAATATATTGATAACCCTGTCTAACAAAATTATTATCAATGACAATCGATATTTGCACTTCAATTATCTGAATATAACAAACAAGTAAATTGAAATCAGTCTCATGATCATACGATAGCAGACTCTTATTTTGGGAAATAATTTTTAATAAAACATGAAAGCATTGAGCATCATACTTATGAAAGCTCGTGCAGAAACACCTACAGATACTGGTTGAAATCCAGCTCCCGGCATCATAGACCCAAATGAGAATGGCAATAAATAAATAAATATAACAAACAGCTTCAGTAATTTTAAAGCAGATAATGACTCAAGACAAACGAATCCATTTGGCCACGCTTGGAATTCCACTGTTCACCACAAATAGCATGTAATAACCAGGGGGTGCTGCAACAGAAGTTGGAGGTGCTGTTACTACTGCACTATAAACTCCTCCTCCGAATTTTGGGCTGCTAAATGCAAGCTGAAGCAGTCTCTGATTCATGGAAAAAGAGTGAGATGTGAAGGTTGGAGCGTAAATGTTGAATTGAATGTTGTTGGAAGTATAATTTGAAACAGAGAATTGAACCTTGAAGCTATTGCCATAACTCACAGAAGTATTTACAGACATGATGGCGGGCCTCAAGGAGCTGCAAGATTTGTCTAGGTAATAGGGACTGTATGCTTCCAGGCGAAGCTCTGTGGGAAAGCTAACGTTGAATAGGTAAAGTTCGTTAGGGTTGGAACCTCCCACTAAAATTCTACCATCAGGCAATACATTTGCAGTAGAATGATACATTCTTGGAATAGTGGAACTTGCCAGAATTGAGAATCGATGCCCTTCCAATGCATTAGGTCTGTATAAATAAGGAGCAAGAGCTGGATTCCTTCCAATCCCCCAACCTGCACATCCCTTCTCTGCTCCATTGATAATCAGAATTTCACCGTTGGGAAGAACGAACATATCTGCCATAGTTCTGGGAGCAGGCATGTTCTCCATTGCCCAAACAGGCCTGGGATCTGTAATAACAATTCTTCCACAGGTCTGCAGCGCGTCATTAAAAGTCCCATTATTTCCCAACTTGAAACAGTTGTCAGGAGCACCACCACATATCATAATTTCTATCCTTCGAAATCCATTAGATGCCAACAGTGGCAACATCACAGATGAGCCTGTGGCCGGGTAACTTCTTGGGCCATCTGGGATTCTTGGAAACGTCCTTACAACACGATTTCTTTTGTAATCAAACAAGATCGAATCCCTGTTGGCGAAGATGAAGAGATTTCCATCAGATGCAAGATGAAGAAAAGGATACAGATTGTTCTCCTGGGTGGCATCATTGGTCTCTGCTAGTAAAGGCAGTGCATATAATTGCTCACCAGTCTTCTTTGGCACGAACTCGTAGGAAAAAGCTTTTCTGCCCCCCACTACAATAATTCTATTGTCAGGAAGGATCTGATTGGAAGAATACCATCTATTCTCCACAAGTCCGTGAGATCCAGGATCATTCCAATCACATGTAGAATTTGAACATGGTACAAAATAACGAACGCCCTTGGATCCAGTGTTGAATCCACCGGTGCCAACCAAAGTACCGTTGGCAGAAAAGGCTCCCGAGGAACACCAAGTATCAGTCCTGATCTTCAAAGCTCTCAACTTGTTTGTAGCAATGTTGTATTCTATGGAGTGAGCCGAGCAATCACGAGTGAGATTGGTTTTATCCTTCGGTACATGTATGCAACTTCCATTTGGGAGGCTAATGTTAGAAGCACCAACCTCTGAGCGATCATACATGACTACAGTACCCATAAAGGTGGTGGCCATATGCATGGCCGAAACACCTCCATTTTCAATCAGGAGCTGCCATGTCCCAGGGCTCACAGTCTCACCATGAGCCCTACCAAAGACACAAACCAGAATACAAACCAAAAATTGAATCATGTTGCAAATGGTGGAAGTGGAGACGGTGATATCTAGCATAGCGCACATGATATCCAGAAAAGCTAATGAGGCTTTTATAGAGACGTGATTTCAAATTCATAGTTGTAAGTTGGTCTTCTTTGAAAAATTTTGTCAACTTTAAATTGAAATTTTTTGTTTCCAATAAAGATGATTATAACTTCTGTACTGATGGATCATCTTTGTTTTATGTGTGTACTTATGTGGTTCATTGGCAATTAACTTGATATGAAGTTATCACTGTTCTATGTGTGTTTTATGTTTGCTAGCTGTTGTGGTGCACTTCAAGTTATAGTGGTATCAGGAATGGATCCATAAACACTTTGTCACTCTAGTACCAATCCAGTCTCCATTTACCAATTCTCCCAATTACAAAAAAAATAAAAAAATAATCAACTTCAATTAGAAATTGAAAAAACCCTAGTTTCCAATAAAAATGGCCAACTTCAATTCAAAATTCTAATTTGCATGATTTAAATACCCTGGTTTCAAATTTTTTCAATCTTGTTTCCAATAAAGATGGCCAACTTCAATTCGAAATTAGAAATTGAAAAAACCCTAGTTTCCAATAAAAATGGCCAACTTCAATACAAAATTCTAATTTGCATGATTTGAAAACTCTTGTTTCAAATTTTTTCAATCTTGTTTCCAATAAAGATGGCCAACTTCAATTCGAAATTCGATTTTTTTCGATGCATGACAGTAAGGACTTTCTAGGATTATTCTTGACATCATTATGAAGAGAGAGAACTATTTTGAATCAAAGCACTACATTACACATATTCTAGTAAAGTTGACCAATTTTAATTTTAATTTAATTTTTAATTTTTCCAATGCATGGCAGTGGGGACTTTGTTGGATCATTCCTGGGGACTGATCATTACGAAGAGAGAGAGCTTTTTTTGAATCAAAGCACCACAATGACATATTCCAGTAAAGATCAATTCGAATTTTTCCAATGCATGAGAGTGTCTCGGGTTGCAGTAATGGGTAAAGTTATATACTTTTAAGTCAAAGTGTATGGGTAAAGTTATATATTTTTTCTTTAATTCAATCTTTATGGGTTATATTAGTTATACTATTTGATAAAATTAAAAAATTAAAAAATGTTATTTTTTAAATATAAACAGATTTATATTAAAGTGTTTTTAAAAACATTTAAAAAAAATACATAAGTACATGGGTTTAGAATTATATTTCCAAGGTTGATGAAAACCACCTCAAAATAGGTAAATGAAGCTTGCCACCTAACCATTATGTAACATATTAACAAAACAATTATTTATATTTATTATTATTATTATTTTTTACCAAAGTAGTGTGTAACATCGGTAAATTCACTTACACACAAATCTATGAGATGTTTAAATTTTACTCTTTATGAGTTGTGGTAGTGACATATAAAGAATAGACTGCAAGATTTAAAAGACTATGTTTAGTGTTTTCCTACAACAAGTCCTTTTTACGATAAGAAAATATAGATATATAGTCATGTATTCTAGTTGATACTTTCTTGATGCTATAACTACTTTTAATTCTGTGTTGGTTGCAAAAAATTGTAAAGACTGTCTTAGTTCTTCCATTCTTGGTCCTACCTATGAACTAGGAAAGGAAGAGTCACATGTCTTACTTAACCTTTAAGGCTAACTCAAGAACTCTTGTCTTTTCTTTGTGCAAGTTTGACGGAGGAGGACTAGAATTAGCTTGGCTAAAAATGTTCTTAAGTCTAAGGCTTAACACCTAGATTCCTAAACTTCTAACTTTTGACAACACTCAAGAAGACTTTCTCTAGGAAGGAAAAACACATGAGCATAACCAAAATCAAAGTGAAGGCATTGACGTGAGATTTAGGATGTAATTCGATCCTTAATCGAAACATTGATTTGAGTTTAAATTACAAAATATTACAGTGGATAATATTGATCCATGAACTATATAGTTTCGATATGCACTAATTGGCATTAGATGTTCATGTGACCACATAAAAGATCCAGCTCTTCACCACCCAAGCATCAAATCATAAACCCCAGGGTTTTAATGCACCTTGTTGATTGTGTTGATATTTTCGATGAAGTTTTGTTTGGGGTTCATTTGCTCTTGGTTGGGTTTTTTCGAGTCTTTGTCTGCTCAACTGGTTAGCTCCTTTGTGTGAAGATGATGGTGGAGGAGCCAAGTTATTCGGCCCTCGACACCCTTCCTCCTCCTTACCTGCACATTTGATGTTTTGCTGCGTGGTTTTTGGTCATGCCTTTACTCCCAAGAAGAAGTAATTCCTTCCCTATAATCGAAATGATTTACTTCTTATGCCATAAATCGATTTTATATATAACATTGTTGAACCCCTGAGTTTGTATGTGCAGGAGGCATCTCGAAACTGTTCTCTGCAATGACTTGGATGGACTTTGTGCTAAAGAGGGGTTTTTTCGTCTAGGTAAGACTTGTGCCTCGTCCTTCATGGCTTTGTGGTTTGACCTGAGTTTTCGTAGCATGGTCGGGAGGCTTGAGCTTATCTCGATTGTTGATTCCCTCCATCCGACGGGCAAGGAGCAGAGTCAACAGTTGAATTTGCTCCTTTCCCGTTGGATGGAGAGAATATGCAATCGGGATAAGGATGGCCGGTCGGGAGGCCCATCTCTGTTTGGATTTTGATGAAAGTGATGAGTCTCTTTGGTAGCCGCGAGGCATTTCTTAAACTTGGACTATAATGGGTATCCTTCGATACAGGGTTAATGTTTTTGTTTTTTTAAAAGGTTTTATAACATGAATCATGTTTACTACAAGTACCTGGTCATTACTTCAGGTCTGAGTATGATGGTGTGTGGCGCACACAGCTCTTCCCTGGTAACTATAATCTGCTCGATATGAGACATAAATAGGGTTTCTCAGTTTGGTAAATTACTCTCAGTTCTCCTCGTCCCGTGAGCACGTAAATCATCATGAATGGACATATAAATCAGGTTAGGGTTTAGGTTTACATGTGAACTATATCTTCCTCTCATATTTTGAAGAGGTGCAGAACATGTGGTTTGCAGCCATCATCCTTGTATTTCGGTTAATGGAATTTTTTCTTGCCTCTCAATTTGATAACCATGAAAAAAGAGTTGAGTTTAAGTTGTATCCTTCACACAGTGAATAATGTGTTTGTTCAAGGTTACGACGTACTGCCGCATGCTATCTACAAGAATTTTTCTAGCTATAGTTTTAAAGGATATTACATTGGATTTTTACCCTAGTTATGAAAACATTGTATATGCTGCTGCTATTTAACCCTCTCTTAATTGTAAATAATGAATGCATTTTGATTACGGTCTGGGTTTGATTAGGCTTGTAGCTTGTATGTATTTATGGCTCCTTTTACTTACAGTCGGTCTAATGATATTGTAACATTTAGAGTTCATACTTAGCAAAAGCGTATAACTGAACTTATTGCAGGTGAAATATACTTCGATTTATGGTTCTATTACTGAAATAATAAAAGAGGCTTTATAAATTGGGGTTCTTGTCACGACCCTATTTCTGGAATGATAACTAGGAGTTATTTCCTAGGGTTTAGTGCTCTTCAGTTTTTAGTAAGGTTTAAATTTCCTCATCGCGACTGTGCATTGGTCGGTACCTAGAGTTTACATTTTATGCATGTTATTACATTTTTTTGTGTCTCGTTGATCCTTTGCATAGACATTTAAAATAATTCAATAACTTGATAATAACAAGGAAATAATTTGTCAACTCCACAACTACCATTTGCATTAATATAAAACACACTTCATAATTACTCTATAACTTTATCCACGCAGTTAAAGAATTAACAAGTGTAATATACTGTAATACACCTAAAAATAGTAAATAATTTTTTTTTACATACATTACTTTTATATTTACTTAGCAGATTTCTATGTATTACTACTGCTATTTTTAATATCTTCGTCTTCTTGGTTACAACAGGTTCATGACTACGATGGCTAATTCCTCTAGCCATGTCTACGTAGGTGATGCACTTTGTTTTATACATGTTCTTTATTTATTTATCTTTATAAAAGGCCGAATTAGCCTAAGGCATGGGAGACTGTTCATGGTCTTGACCCCAGCCAGTCATTTGCATTATATTTTCAAGGCCTTGGCCTTACCATAGTTTATACTATGTGTGTAAAGACCTGCCCCTAAGCCTGAGAAGCTTAGGGTTTGTAAAGTGTATGGTTCTCCATAGGATGAACTCTTGTTATCAATAAAAGACGAGGTTCACTTACTTATTATTGGCATGATACTACATGTTTTGGCCTTAATGCATTTCTTTATGGTCCTTGATGTTCATGGTGTAAATGATATATCATATGGTTTTTATAAGGATTTAAATATTTCAAAGCACAAACCCAAACTATGCTAACCATATAGTTTTGATGTTTTTAAATCATAGTACCATGCTATGATGTTCGATGGTATTGGTCTAACCTAGTGCTAAGTGATAAAACGATTCAAAGATATTTATATTATATAAATATATACTATGGTTATGATGGAAAGGGTGTAGACCTTCGCATAACCACGAAGGCATTATCTACGATTCCCATCACCACGAATGTTTAGTGCATACACTGATGTTCAAGTCATAATATTTAACCTTGGGGTTTTATTATAATTATGGTTATATCTGCAAGTCAAGGTTCCCACCATGTAATATATGATTGGGCGCTCTTATCCATGTCCAATGGATTCGATGGTATGTAATGATTTGGTTTTAAAAATTGTTCTATCTGTGAATTAATACAGTACTTGGTTGAATTAATGAACTATCCTGGATGCGAGTTGACAGTGCAACCAGGCTCTGAGTTGGAATGAGAATTTGATCTCTGCCCTACACCTGGATGGTGATATCACATGGTCTCCTAGGGTTTCATAAAATCTCATTTACTCTGCGTTAGCTTCATTTGATAGTGTTGTTTGGTCGGAGGCCGGTCGAGGGCCGATCTCTTCTCTGTATGAAATCTTGCTATGGTTTACGGTGTTAATATCTTTGGCTTGGTGGATGAGCCCTGCTCCATTCTTACCGTGCTAATGACATTCTGTGAGGTAACTTCTTTGAAAGGCTTCCTCAATCGTCTACCTCTCAACGCCGTAGCTTCAACGAGCCTGCCAACATTTCTACCATGCAACCAGTCTGTTTTGATAGGTGAGTAAAGCTTGTTACTTATCCCTTCATTTTAACAATGGTTTACAATAGTTAATTTTCCAAAATTACAAAAAGGTTTTTTTGATGGTTGTAGGCTGCGGAGGGATAAGGGTACTCCGGAGGAAATGACTCCTGGCCCTCACTTCCGAGTGCTAAGGTAAAGGTTTAAAACCTCTTCAAGCTCATTATTTAGGGTAAAAGAAATTGCAATGTTTTGTGTTCTGACTGTAAATTAATAATTTGCAGGTTTCGACACAGGGCCACGTTTCCAAACGCCCAGGTAAACTTCCTTCCCGACCTTACTAAAATTTCCTTTTATTTGGTTTTATGGTTTGTTTACTGTATACATTCCAACCCTTACTTGGGTGTTGTAGGTAAAAATTGGAAACAACTTGGGCCATGAGTGCGACCACTTCTGCAAAAAGATAAGTCTCTTAATGATGATGCTCTGCATTTGTAAACACAACCCTCTTGTTCACCCAACCATTGCCTTGACAATGCATTGAGTATATTGTAGTGTTTTGATTAATTATGTGTAGGGTTTTTAGGTGTCATCTCGGATGGTCTTATTCCCATTCCAATTTGCTGTTTGTATTAGTGGTTTTTAATTAAATAAATGTGGTATCCATCCCTGATGGTATTACAACCACTTCATTTTTTATAAAAATGTAGTGGCCCATCCTTGGATCCATGCGACATGTTTAATGATCTATGCTTAGGGTTTTTAGTCTGTGTAATATCCATTATCGTTTTTGTATTTCCTAGATATATAAATACATGTTGTTAGTGTTGACCAACCAACTCCCATCGTTGATGGTCTTATGACCGTGAGGATAGTGGATAATGAAATATATAAATTGTTGTTTTATTTGGGTAACACCGTGATGTAATATGGTTTATAGTTATACCTATGATTCAATTTGCATTCGGTTCACTTGGTTTATCATAGAACTGTAATTTCATTAATTACTCTTTAAGGGATTCGATCCCTTGATCTCTGTAGGGTATTTTAAATCTTGTGTATACTTGATCGAGGCTCTGCCTCTGTATAAATTTTGGGTAGCCACGTTGTGGACTTATGACCCTATAATTGTGGTTCCTGTTGGATTATTTGAATACGACCCTTAAGATATGTGATATCTTAACTGAAGTTAAGATATTTATATGTTAATACTCGGTTGTTGATGATAGTGATACCAATTTTTTTGACTAATCTTTCGATGTCGTGAATGTAGTTGGGAACACTAGCATAACAATGGGTAAGAAATTTGATTTGTTTTTCTTATTATCTTGCACATTATTTGTGGATGTTGAAAGAAATAAGATCTTTGATTCATATGTTTGGTTGCACTAGAATGAACAATGATTTCATAGTTATATTATTATAAAGCTATGATTTATTTTACCATAGGACTATTAAATAATTACCTTAAAGAGGTTCAATTGCACGACCTCTGTAATCTTACTAAGTGGATTAAGGGATGTGTTTAGGAGTTAATTTGATTATTTATGTATATGTAAACATATGATAGCAGCATTGTACTTTCAGGCTTAGTTAGGTAAACCTTGTTTGGTTCGACCAATTTAATTTAGATCCTATGAGTTGTATAATGTTAATATTATTTAAGTAGGATCCATTCGCATATATATATAAAATACAGATCTATACTATGAACAAGGTTTAGAGATCCAATTGACCTTTAATTTTATAACAAAGACTAAGGAAATATTTAGGGAAATTCAATACAAACATGAAATATATGGTTAAATGTAGGAATACATGATACAATTTAGAAATAAATGATTTCAAATTCATTATGTGCAGAATTCAAATTTTGATAGGAATTATAATTCTAAACATTCAAACATAACAACATTAGGCTAACTGATACAGACTAAGTTATACATTAATATTTTCATATCTATAATTTAAAACACCTTCTACAACATTTGAACATAAATTATAAACCTGGCACCAACGCTGGGAAAACAAAAGTGGAGAAGTTGTTCCTCCCAACCAACTCCCAGAGCAGCCGAGTTACTTGCTCCAAAACCCTCGAGCCTATTCACTGAACCACAAGAGTAAAATCCTTCAATGCACCATCACTTGCATTTACAGATTTTAATCCTTGTCCAATGCTATCCTCCTGCTACTCATGGACATAATAATATATAGTAGTTTGCCTAGGACTTGGTCATTTATCAGCCTCCTACTCTTTAGCACTCAACTGGGAGGTGTGACCTGATTTTTGGGGATGATGCCTCCTGCATGTTGAGTTCTCACTCAGTGGCTTCTGCTACATGTATTTTCCTCTTGTGGGTCAGCAAACACTCTTTAACATTTGTATCCACTTTTGTCTCCCTTCAACATATTTTATTAATAATAAATGTTTTATTACAAAATGTTTTATTCTTTACTTTTTCTGTAAAAAATAATAATTAAATTATTTTTCCAGCAGAATTAATCATATAAATGATTAATTTAGGGGGTATTACATACACCTCCCCTTAAAGGATAACACAATCCTCGGTGTTATAAGATTTATGTTTTTATTCTTCCATTTAAGCCTCTTGGAACAAGTCTATATATGCCTCCCGCATATTACTTTCCATCTCTCGAGTAGCTTCTTCCAAACTAAGGTGCTTCCATTGTACCTTGACTTGTACAATGGTACGGTTCTGGAGTAAAAGTTCTCTCCTGTCGAGAATGCACTCTGGCCCCACTTGGAACTCTCCTTCGGGTTCCACCTGGACTACATTCCAATCAATCACATGAGAAACATCATAAACATATATTTTTAATATAGAAATGTGAAACACATTATGCACTTTAATATTGGGTGGTAGGGCTAACTAGTACGTAGATGACCCTACTTTAGCTAAAATTTCAAATGGTTGGCAATACCTTGGTGCCAATTTTGAATACTTGCCCATTCTCAAAGAACTTTTCTTGAGCTTTACCTTTATATACACATGATCACCCACCTGGAACTCTCTAGGAGTTCTTTTTAAATCAGCATAACTTTTTTGCCTGTCTTGGGCAACCTTCAAGTTTTACTGTACCTGTTTCATAGTTAGTTCCACATCTTTTAATAATATAGGTCCTAACATTAATCTATCTATTGGACTGCTACATGAGATTGGAGCAGTCCAATAGATAGTATTTCAAATGGACTTATACCTGCAGAAACTTGAAAATTATTATTATATGCAAATTCTACTAAGTGTAGGTAGTCTTCCCATTTAACTGGTTTGTCCATGACATACATCCTTAGCATGTCCTCTAAGACTTTATTTACCCTTTCATTCTGCCTATCTGTTTGTGGATGATATGCATTAATGAAATTTAATTGTGTTCCTAAACCTTTGAACATAAATTTACAGAAGTTACCTGTAAATTTTGCGTCTCTATTTGAGACTATTACCTTCGGTACACCATGTAACTAGAATATATCTTTCATGAAAATATCTGCAATGTTAACAACTTTATAGGTAGATTTAAGAGGAATAAAATGAGCATCCTTACTTAATTTGTCGACCATGACCATGATTGAATCATGTTGTCAGAAATTCTTCAGTAGGCCTGTTATAAAATCCATACTAATTGTTTCCCACTTCCGTTCTGGAATAGGTAGTGGCTGCAACAATCCTGCGCCTTAACTTGCTGACATTCAAGACAACGAGCTAAGAATTATGCCACTTCTTTCTTCATGTTCGGCTAGAATAAATTATTCCTGATCATAATGACCATTTTCTGGTATCCAGGATGCCTTGAATACGGTTGTTTATGGAGCTCATTCATAACTGTAAGTTTATTTTCTGTAATGTTCGGTATGTACATCCTATTTTTATGCAGCAACAGTCCTTGTTTATTTAAGTTGAAATATGTTTTTACTTGGTTTTGTTCATTTTTAGTAGTCTTTTCTTTTAAACTATGATATTCCCTATCAGAATTTTCAGCGCTTAGAATCTGATTTTTCAGATTAGATTCATAACTGTGTAATATCCTGAATTTTGACCTTAACTATGATGGGCATGAGTCTCATTGCACATGAGTTACTTTGATGTTTATGTTTGTATATTGCGAAAATACCCCAATGCACATGAGTTATGCTAATTAGCTAGATATATTGGGCGTAAGCCGATGCATATGTTTTTATTATCATGTATGCGATTGAATATATTAGGCATGGACCGGGATGAACAAATATTATGCTTGTAGTACGATATACTGATGTATTATGTGATTTACCTTAATGCATGTATTGAGATGATTATTGTGATAAAATGTGTAGAAGACTGAATGCATGATTGAGTTCTATTATGTGTTGGGTGAGAACCCTAAAGCACATGATTGATGATATTTTGTGTTGAGCTCAAGCTTTGGAGCACATGAATGCAAGCTTTGGAGCACATGAGTTATGATATTTTGTGTTGAGCATAAAGCTTTGGAACACATGAATTATAAGAATTGGAAGTGTTGGGCATAGGTCGTGGAGCATTCCAGACTGATGTTGAGCATAAGCTCTAGAGCATCAGATCCTTGGCCATTGTATCCCTAGGTGTATTATACAAGTACATCCTAGCATTAGTGTGGAGCGAGAGGCTATCGAATTTCACTAAGTGTAACTCACAGTTTTTAGCATTGAGCTTGGGATCTGACTAGTGCTATGAGTTACGAAAATTAAATTGTGTTGAGTGAGAACGACTTTGAAAAGAACTGACCTTATCTTACTTATTTGTAAAGTTGATTAAATGAAATTTTGAATTTCTACTTCTCATCAAGTACTAAAGAACTACCACGATACACGAGGTAATCCAGCATGCAAGGAGGTTTAGAGCTGCATAACTAAGTTGACCAACCCTACATAAGGCCTTGATAAAAGAAATAGTATAGAGCTAATAAAAGCATCAGCTAAATGAGATCATGTTACATGATGCAAAATTAAATGTTAAACAATAATATATATAGTTCATATGTATTATGAATAAAATAATAAATAAATATATAGATTAAATATAAAGAAATAATAATAACTATAGATAATGAATAAAGAGTCTAAGTATTTATGATTTATTAAAATGATTATATAAATATTTAATTCTAAAGAGTCAAATTAAGAACTAGTAAAAGTGTTCCTAAGTCAATAAAACTAAATATTAAATCCACACAAATCAATTAAAGATTATTTTCAAGAAAATAATGGATTCTTGATCTAACTGAAGTTTTAAAACAACTGCCATTTTCCCTAAAGATTGTCTATAAAGACCCAAGCCAAAGGAAGGCTTGGGGATCCAATTTGAACTCAACATTATCATTTTGTCTAAGGAATTTTGGAGAACAATTTTCCAAAAGCAAGCAATCTTATACAGAACCTGATATTCCAAATAAGAGAAGCCTCACCTTTAGGAGCTCTAGCCTACTTGCATGTTGGAACCCGCTTGAGGGGGATCCATATTAGAACCAGGAACCATTCCAGGTCATGGTTGGGAGGAACGTGGTAGTTCCCAAGTTATCCGGTTAACAGATCTATGGTTAGAGGCAACTGATTTTTATTAATTCTGTGGGTTTAATTGTGCAGGGTTTGTGCCATTAAAACAAATTGAATAAGTTACAGGAATGAGGATTCTACCTCTTTAAAAGTTCTATAAATCACGTTTATATATTTTTACTTATAGTATTTATGCCTGGTTTAAAGAGCTGCAAAATTTACTTCCCAATTGTTTATATGTTTCAGGTTATATTCATTATGTAAAGTAAAAATCAGATTTTAAATTCTAGATATAATTCTAGGGTAAATAGCTTTAAGATTTATATTTATTTAGTCCAGGAATTTATGTTAGAGTTTGTAACCTAGATTCAAACCCCGGGTTCTAGTTAAAACTTAAAAACTAAGTTATAGCCTAGGTCACATATTTAATAAATAAACAAATTCATTTATTTCTAAACTAAACATTAATTTTAAACTCTGTACAATCATTAAAATAAATATTAAATAAACCAATTACAAAACATATTTATAAACAATCAAACCTGAGATCGAATCTCTTAATTTACCAACTCAAAACCTTAAAAATAAATCACAGTGCTGGAAGATTGCATATTGCCAGCAAACACATCGTTCCAAAACATACATTACTTATAAATCTATTACCACTAAACCAAATAGAACATTATAATAAACATTGTAAACCAAATTTATAAAACAACTATAATAATTAACAAAGATGTAAAGGCCGAGATCCTATCCACATTTTCTTCCAAATCATACTACGAAATATCAAACCTTATAAACATTATTTAAACTGCCTAACAATCGAATCCTGTAAGGATTAGTTTCCGTCCATTTTATTTTTCCAAACAAAATTCTAAACCGTGAAACCTATCTAACAATTTTAGTAAAAACAAATAAACATCCAAACTAAACAGTGTCCATCCCCAAACGCATTGCGTTGGTGGATTTCCAAGTTTTAAACCACGATAATCACCACATACAAACACATTAACGAAACTTGGGTTACAACCTTCAAACATAGTCAAAGTATCTACGAACCCATGATCGAATCCTGTAGATACAAACTAAAAATACTTAGCACATTACAGGATGTGTTATTTACGCAGGGTTTATCCCTTATAGGCTTCCCACAATTTATTAAAATACCAGATATAAACTACAGAACATATCTACACTCATTCCCAACAAAATTACATACACAGACATGGATTGTCCCTTAAACATTAAACTGCATCTACACAGGCTGTGTTGCAAACGCCAAGCCTTGGCCATGAGCTTATGGTTGTGTGTAGAAAGACGACCAAACTACGAATAGCTTAAAACATACATCCCCCAGACCAAGTTTCTAAACCCTCTGATAAAACACAACAAGTGTAATGTATGGGTACATGCCCATTTCCATTCACAAGGCTTACCAGGAATTGGTTGCGCAGGAAACCCAATAGCTGTTCCTTCCAACATGCAAAGTACCCATGCTCTTCTGACTTGCACAATGAAAGTTAAAGTGAATCAGAAGTATGCCAAATCAACTGTAAACCAAACAAAAAATGCAAAGGTGCAACCAAATGAACCATGCATACTTGCTAACGAGCTCAGGGTAGTTTGGTTGCACTGCATGGATGCACAACTCCCACCTGGAGCATGAGACCTCCCTCCAAACAAAAAATGAAGACCAAAGAAATGACTTCAAAACCCTAACGAAGTGCTTAAGGAAGACATCTTGCGAAAACCAATGTGCATTCAATGCGCCAACATGGCCACCACCTCCAGGAAATTAGGAACCCATAAGTCTAGTGTGGATTCACACTTCTTCCCTCCACGTTAAACCCCATCACTATAGTTTTCAAAACTCTCTCTTAATGCATTTTTCCTAGGTCTTCACCATAGTTTTAATGGCATAGAATTTGCCATGACATAAACCCCTCCACACTAAAAGTTTAAACATACCAAATGTTACAACCAAGGTTTTAAAATGTTCATCATATAGTTTTAAAGCATGCATATAACATAATCCCTTTTACCATAGTTATAAGGTATAGGATAGGCTTAGGACCCTTTGTCCTCTTTTAAAACTTTTGAGCATAGGAATAGCTTTGTTTAGGTGAGAATTGATGTAGATATTAGGACGTTGCTTTTTCCACGTTCACAGGACTAAGTTCACCGGTGAAATCACCTGCAGAGAAATATACACACATGCATTAGTTCATGATTAACTAAGTAAACCCCATGCATAGGAACCTTACCTTTTTGAGTGAACCTTTAAGGGGAATAACCCCTCCATTCCACCCCTTAACATACAGAGGTAAATCAACCTCTTCATAATGAACAATAAACAAATTAAATACACGTAAATGAAAGTAAGACATAAAACAAAGTAAGTATCGACAATGTCACTAAATAACATGGACACAAAAAGTAATCTTATAAGCGCATCAAAGTATAGGACAACAATATGTAGACATCATCATCGCCTAGGGAAAACACATAAGGAAAGAAGTAGACATAAATTAGGTTCAGTTCTTCAAAGAAGTTTTTATTCCACAGTAGAAATGAAGATGTCCTTAAGATCTAGCAGTTAATTAGCATATGAAAATTTTTTATTTTTATTTTTGGATTTTAGGGACATTACAAGCTGCTGGTTGCAAACAGTAAATTTGCATGACGACTTAGAGCGTCTTCCACTTTATTTTCTTTTTCCTTTATATGTCTGATTTCGAAATCATATTCGCATAAAAAGGACAGCCATCTTGCTTGTCTTGCATTCAAATTTGGTTGATCAAATAAATATTTAAGGCTGATGTTATCAGACATAAGTATAAATTTCGTCCCAATTAGGTAACATCACCAAAATTTTAAGGCGTGAATTATGGAAACACGTTCTAAATCGTGTGTCACATATTTTTTCTCATGTTCTTTTAATTTCCTGGATTCATATGCCACAACATAGTTTTCTTGGAATAACACTCTGCCTAGCCCTTCCTTGCAAGCGTCGGTACATAGAATGAAATCCTTGAATGGATAATCAATCTTTAGGATCGGGGCAGTAGTTAATAGATGTTTTAGTTTGTTAAATATTTCCATGCATTTTTCAGTCCATTCGAACTTTTTACCTTTCTTCTGTAATGAAGTTATGGGGTAGGAGATCTTAGAAAATCCTTCGATGAACTTCCGGCAGTATCCGGTAATCCCCATAAATGATCTAAAGTCGATTACATTTTTAGGAACTGGCCATTCAATGATGGATTTGATTTTGTCGGGTTTGACAGAAATTCCATCCTTGGACACTACGTGCCCGAGGTATTGAATCTTATCTTTAAATAAATCACATTTACTGAATTTTGTGTAAAGTTGTTGTTCTCTTAGCACTCGTATAATTATCCTTAAATGTTCCTTATGTTATTGCTCATTTTAAAGTAGATTAGTATGTTGTCGATGAAGATAACCACAAAGTTATCTAGGTAGTTACTTAGGATGTCGTTCATTAAACACATGAATGGATCAAGTGCGTTTGTCAACCCAAAAGGAATTACGAGAAACTTGTAGTGACCATAACAGGTCCTGAATGTTGTTTTAAAGATATCCTCATCTTTTATTCGTACTTGGTGATAACCAGACCTTAAGTATATCTTTGGAAAGATAGTCGCTCCGCGGAATTGATCGAATAGTTCATCTATTCGAGGGAGTGGGTATCGGTTCTTAATGGTCATTTTATTTAACTGTTGGTAATGTATCCATAATCTTAAGGTTCCATCCTTCTTTTTCACAAACAAGACCGGTGCTACCAAGGGAGAGACACTAGGTCAAATGTACTTTTTCTCAATTAGTTCTTGTAGTTGTCATTTCAACTCTGTAAGTTCTATTATATTCATTTAGTACAGAGCTCATGATGTTGGTACTGCTTTGGGTATCAGATCGATCATGAATTCAGTGTCTCTTTTCGGAGGAAGTCCGGGGACTTCTTCTGGAAATATGTCTTCAAAATCCCTCAATACTGGTATGTCTTCTAGTTTCACTTTATTGTTGTTTTCATTATCATTCATTATATAGACAAGAAACACATTACATCCTTTTCTTACCGATCTTTTCATTTGTAACACAAATATTTCTGTGATTGTAACCTTCCTAGGGATCCCTTTGAATTTTATAATGTTTCCGTTTCTGTTAGTACATGTAAATGTTTTGTCAAAACAGTTTAACACTATTTTATGTTATTCTAGCCAATCCATTCCTATTAACGAATCATAGGAACCTAAAGGCATAATATTTACATTAACATGCGTAATGAAATCGTTCATAATCAATTTACACTTTTTAACAAGACTAGTAACTTTCCATTTTGTACTGGTGGCTAACTGTATTGGGCCATGACTTATAAAAAAATTTCGGTACCAATTTGCATAATTCAACTATTATAGGTGATATATAACTTAGACCTGTACATGGATCAATTAGAATAGAAATAGATTGATTGTTTATCATACCTTCGATTTCAACAATAGAAGTATGATGATCGGCTTGCCGGTTTTCCAATGCAGCACAAACTCTAGGTATGCTCCTTGCCATGTCCCCAACTGTGATTGCTTCTTTGATAGAATGAACATTAACTTCTTTTTCTTACTGGGAAGTATTTAATGTAATGTCTCCCTCCACACTCCCAAAATTTTAAGGGTTCTTTTTGTGTTGGGTTCTTATTAAGGAAAGTGGTAGGTTCTTTTACTGCAAAGTTCTGCAGTTTATAGCTTTTTTAGTTATTAATTACCTTGATATCCCCTAGAGTTGTTTCATGTAATTTTGTAGAACTTATCTGCTTCTTTCTTGGATCATAATTATTTGGCCTTTTATTCTTCCATGCTGGTATATTTTCCCTTTTATTTTTGTTTCGGTCGTAACAGAAGTTTGCCTTTCTCATCGCTTCCTCTAGCATCTTTGGATTGTCACACTCAATCCATTCTTTGAACACGATAGACAAACAATTGAGAAACCGTTGTATTTTGGGGTTTTCATCAATTATGTAAGGAAAATAATGAATCAGGCTTAGAAACTTACTGTAGAGTTCCTTCATCGTCATGTCTCCTAGCCTTAGTTCATAAAATTCTTTGGCTTTATATTCATAATATTGTTCTGATAAATAATTTCTTTTAAAAAGACTCTTAAATATTTTCCAAGTTACATATCTTTCTTTTATCCCCTTCACCTTCTTTAGAGTCTTTCCACCATATATATGCCTTTCTAGTGAGATTATAGATGGCCATTTAGCCTTTAATTCATCATATTAGTTGTATATTTGGAAATACTTTTTCATTTTGGACAACCAAGCTTTCGTCTCTTCGCCCTTCTCAATTTCCCCATTAAAGATTGGTGGTTTAATTTTCTTAAATTCCCTAGATATTTCCTGAGAGGGTCTGTATTTCTTTTCCTGTTGTTATCATCACTACTTTCACTTGGCTCTTGCTGTTTTCTGTGACGTTTAACTGACTCTTCACTAGAAGTTTCAAGTTTATGGCTAGAAAATTCTAGCTTTCCACCCTTACGTTTGTAAGGTGCAGTTTTAGGCATGTCTTGTTCAAATTCCTCATTTTTTTCCTTTTCACAGTTATGTATCGTAGCTAACAGAATATAATTTAATTCTTCCCTATCCTTTAGAATTCATTCATTATCTTCTTTAACTTTTCTTAATTCAGACCTTAACTCTTTGACAGTTCTTTGTAGTTCAAATTCATTATCTTGACTTTCATTTAAGTCTACCCAAATTTCCCCTTCCCTTAAGTTTCCCTCTTCATGATTTAAAGGATTTTTTGGGTGACGTTCTTCTTCCGTAGACATCTCAGCATCCGCCATGCTTCCTGCAAACTATAGTTATTCTTCTATTTGCTGTTCGTAGGAGAATTAAACCAAAATAAAGTAGAAGTTAGTTTTATGTTTTCTTTATAAGTTATAGTGTTGAGCCGATTTAGTCCTAGTGCCGCATCCCTGCTCTGATACCATGATGTAACACACCTAAAAATCGTAAATATTTTTTTTACATGCATTACTTTTATATTTACTTAGTAGATTTCTATGTTTTACTACTGCTATTTTTAATATCTTCCTCTTGTTGGTTATGACATGTTCTATTGATGATTATGAATGGCTAATTCCTTCCGGAACCTCCATCCATGTCTATGTAGGTGATGTTCTTTGTGTTGAGAATATAGTTGTCATTGATGTCAAAGGAGTTTAAGAATAACAAAGAGATAACCAATAGACATAATAGCAAGATGAACTCAGTTAGAGACAAAGGATCCATTACGTGGATTAGGAGTTCAAAAATGAGAAAGGGACAACCAGTAAACCATGTGTTAGGATTATTAACACTCCCTTGACCATACTTTCTATTTAGATTATTTAGCCTAACTTAGGAACCTTAATTAATTATTTGGGTCCACTAGTACTATTGGGTCCACTTGGCCTAATGGGGCCACATGTACTAGTTACTAGAGTGTGGGGAACACTGCTAGAGGTCAAATGCCACTTACTGCACATGCATGCATCATTTTGGGTGCCTCCTAGACCAATCCCTACATTTTAGGAGACACGGGCAGGCCCGACACCAACCTTCATCAATTAGTTGGGGTTGGAACTAGTTAGTATTAGTTAGATTTTAGTTACTTTCAGTTAGATCACAATCAGTTAGCTAGTGCTAGTTATGCATGGCTAATGCATGGCTGCATGTGGAGTAGGCTCCTTTTCCCACCTACCACGCTCAGTTGCACTGAGTTAACTAGTTATTACTAATTGTATGAATTGGTTGGACATCTGGGAGTTGATCTATTGAACTCCGATATTGATTGAGACACCATGAGTTAGCTAGTCAGTTAGGTACAATCAGATCTAGTTGGTAGATTTGAATTTCTCCCTAATGCATTCAAATTCTTCCTTTATGTAAACTATTGCAACACTAGATTTAATTAATGATAATGATACCTGAGCTACACTCATCTGTTTCATTTGTGGTTTGTTTTGTTCAGTATGTATCTTCATTCTCCTTTTACTGCAATCATAATTCAAAACTAATTGCTTGAAGATACAAATGGCACAAAAATTATAATAACATGATGACAAGGTGAACTTAGTGAAAGACAGAGGCAGTGACAGAAAATAGTCCGAAGCGCCAAAGAAATTTTGAATAGCCCAGATCATTTGAGAGACAGAGATCAATGGTCTATAATAAGATCCACAAAATAAATATGTGTGAAAAATAACATTCCCGAACCCTAGAGTGAAGTGAAAAATTGGACGGTCCAGATCATTCGAGAGAAATTGTGGAGTCCAATTTTGAGAAGATCAACGGTGGTGAATGATTTCTGCACAAAGAAATACAATTGAGGAAAGCTAAGGTAATTGAAGAAAGATGATTACGAAGGGAAATATGTGTGTTAGATCGACGGACAGGAATGAGTCCGCAATGGATCAACAGCTCAAGATGGTTGCAGAAAGGATCTATTGCAGAAATATCATTGCAAATTTGGAAGAATTATGGTGAAGAATTATCATTGCACAGAGGCAATTCTGGTAAGATTTTGTTACGGAAAGGTATGACTGATAAACCTAAATAGAGTTAAAGAATTGTTAAAATGAAGAATTGAGTTTTCATGAAGAGGCGCGATCTAAGAATGAAAAGGTGCAACGATGAAGAGATGCATTCACATAAAACATGTTAGAGAGTATTCATAGATAGAATTATGAGTGAGAGAAATCATATCTGTAGTACAGATCATAGCAGCAGCTTGAAGAGGCAGAGACCAATGACATGTAGAAGTAATTTGTGACAAAGATTAAAAGAAAAATAAATATGGAATTTTGACAAAAACATATTACGATGGCAGGGTGGTGCATGGGCAGGATACAAGCATGCAAGGGGGTTGTAGCTTCCTTCTAGTAGTTGCTGGTAAATAGGTTGTAGTAGCATCCTTTAAGTAGAAGCTGATAAAACCAGGAGGTTGTAGCCTCCTTCCATTAGTTGCTGGTAAATAGGGTGTAGTACCATCCTTTTTTGTAGGAGCAGGCAGGAACTATTTGTAAATACAATTTTGCAATAATAGGAACTATTGGTGGTTTACGCAATTGGGATTCCAAAATAAATTTGTGTTATGTGTGTTCATGTTGATCATGTGTGTTAATAAATAAATTAAAAGTGGTTTATATTGTTAAAAGTTATCAATACTGATGCACCCCCCTCTTAGTATTGTTCAATATTCCAACAATTGGTATCAGAGCGGGTTACTTTACCACAGTTTAAACACTGGAAGGAAGATTCTACCTAAAAACCATTATGGATCAACAAGAAGGGTTAGCCACCAAAATACCACCATTATTCACAGGAGAAAATTATGCATACTGGGGTGTGAGAATGAAGTGCCATCTGATGTCTCTTGGATGGAAGGTTTGGGAAATAAATGAAAAGGAGTATAAAATAGCATACAACCTACCTATAGACATATTGGAACTAGACCAATATGAGGGTAATGAAAAAACCCTAAATGCCATCTTGAGTGGATTGACAAAATCTGTGTTTGTAAAAGTCATGCGATGCAAGACTCCCCAAAAAGCTTGGGATAAGTTAAATATTGTCTATGAAGGAGCATCCAACGTCAAATAATCTAAGCTTCAGACATATAAAGGATAGTTTGAAAGCCTAAAAATGAAAGAAGAAGAAAATATTGGAGGATACCTTCTAAGTGTAGATGAAGTTGTAAACGCTATTAGAGGCCTTGGAGGAGAATTAAAAGAAAGAGAAGTAGTCGACAAGGTATTAAGAATATTTCCAATGAAGTATGACTCAAAAGGTGTCAAATCTAGAAGAACGAGATGAACTTGATGCCTTAACAGGAGATGAATTACATGGGATATTCACTGCACATGAGATGAGAATGGGAGACAATGATTCCTCAAGAAAAGAGGCAACATTTAAAGACATAAATGAATCAAAGAAGTACGAAGCCCCATACAAAAACCATTCAAATATTTCAGATGATGAAGAATCCTTTTTTATTAAAAAACTTGAGAGAGGTATTGGAAAATACAAAGGAAAGCTACCCCCAAAGTGTTTTAGATGTGGAAGAATTGGACACTTTTCTTCAAAATGTCCTTACTGTTATAGCTGATTTCACCACTCCAGGTGAATCACACTTTGTATGGCCTTCACCTGTCCCGCTGCAGACTCCTTAGACCCCATGGACCATTTTTTGTCCTTTGATGTTTCCTTGACCATCCCTAAAAACATGTGAAAAATGATACACGCGACTTTTTAACCTATAAGCACGTATATATGCGGGTTTGACCACTAAAACCGCGTACATCTGGATGTGTACAAAATCCAAATCCTTTTGGAGTTTTCCTTGACATGGATCCAACTCACTTGACTCTTGGCCTTCCCTATGCCCTGAGATCACTTGGATTCGACCTTTCATTACCCCTTTGAAAAGCTATATAAGGAACCCCTTGGTACATTGAAGGCATGAGAGAGAATTGAGAGCAAAGAAACTATAGTCCATTGTTGCCGGAACTTATGCTTGAGTCTGCATCCCTTTGTCCCTTGGAGCACTTTGGTGTTCTTCCCAAGCTTGCCTTTTGCTTGTGAGCTTGCTATCGAGAGATGGAGGATTGAAGTGGTGGAGGCCCAAGTGGGGGATTTAGTTTCTCTGGTTCGCAGACGTGCCGTCAGAGGTGGTATCTTGTAATCTCTGATTTATATTAATAGAAATATCTTGTCCTATCCAATAATGTGTGTTTGAATGAATATTTTATCCATTGGATTATGTCAAATGTTTATACATTATTGATTATATATGCTATAATAGATCTAACACCATGATATATAGAATGCTTGTATTGTTTACTTGTTGTTGAGGAAGTAATCTATCAATTCAAGATGAAGTTGGAAAGCTCAACGAGGATCTACTTCAACCATCCGGAATAAGGTACGAGGTCTAATCCTTTCGTGTTAGACATTTAATTTCTATTGCATATTGGAAAGGATTGATTTCTGGAGTCAAGTTGTCTGTTGTGGTACCCCAAGCCATAGGAATTTCTCTTCGTAACACTTACCCTAAACAAGATGATAGTGATGAGAAAGAAGCCTCAAGGAAGTTCAAAAAGGATAAAATGGGAAACAAAAAGAGTATTATGAGAAAAAATAAAAATCTTTACACTATGGAAGATAGTGAAGTTGAAGAAAAAAATTTCTATTCATGGGAGTAGATACTCAAGCTCAGAAGGGTGAATTAGATGAGGAAGGTGAAGTAGACTTAAAAGATGAACTCATTAGTGCTCTTGAAGAACTTGAAAAATGTAGGAGAAAGAACAAAAAGTCAAATCATGTGATTAATGAGTTGGAAAATCAACTTCTAGAGGCCAAAAAGATTGAAAAGGACCTAAAATTGCAGCTCAAAAGAAGAATACAAGAATTTGAAAAGCTTGAAGAAGAAACCATGCGGCTTAAGAAAAAACTTGATGAAGAATCTACAAAATCAAAATTTGAGGGCAGCTCAAAGACCTTAGATGATATCCTAAATAGACAAAGACCTTCAAACACCCTTCAAATGATAAATCTGGACTAGGATATAGGCCAAACTATTATTCATTCACAAACCAAAGTGAAAATAAGAAAAGTTATGCTGCTGCAATAAAGAGTCCAGTTAAGAAGGAAGAAATCAAGAAATCTATTCCAAACTATCATAATAAAAATAGGATTAATATGATGCCTAAGAAACCAATGACAAGAAAATATCAACATATATTCCTTAGTCATTGTTACTCTTGTAATAAATTTGGTCAGAAAGCCATAAATTGCAGATCCTATGGAAAGTTTCGTGAATACAAGAAGAATTCACCTAGTGACACACAAAAAGAAATGAATCATAACCATTTAACACTTCTTCAAAGATATGACCTAGAGTGTTACAAATGTAATAACCATGGAGATATGGCAAGAGAGTATAAAATGATGACTCCTACAAGGAAGACTATTGCAAATAAGTTTCAAGATACAAAACAAAAGAAGTATTGGAGGGAAAGGGAAGAAAAGTGTAACATCCCTTAAAAATTCATAAATAATTTATTTATTTATTTACCATATGCAACTAGCAAAAGTTCCTAGGATTAAATCCAAGAGATGTTAAACTCTACTCTTTCTCTGTTGTGTTAATGATTTATGGAGTCTTTAGTTTATCAGAAAGACTCATGTGATTGTGTTTCTGTGATTTCAATAACATGCTCATAAATTACTTCATTATGTTATACCAACTTATGGTTCTAATTACTTTTACATAATTGTTGGTTATACTGTCGTGAGACTGTTTTTTTTCTTTCAAAACTTGTCTGAGCGATTTTAAGAAGAGGTCATAGTCTTACTTAGCCTTTCAAGGCTAACACATGAATCCTCAATTTCCTTGTGTGCAGGTGGACGAGATCACCATTTTGGTTTTACAAAGGAATAAGTCCTATTACAAGGATTCAAACATCAATAAAAAGGTGACCAACTAGGTTTTTGGAAACATTCTAACCCTATCCTAGTTTTACACCAAGATTCTTCCTATATACCATACCTGTTAGGATTGTAATCCTCCCTTGTCCAATTTGGTCAATTATGTCTAAATTAGGAGTCTTTTTAGTCTATATTTTGTCACTAGCACGATTGGGTCCACAAGGCCTAATTGGGACACATGTACCAGTTACTAGAGTGTGGGGAACACTAGTTGAGGATAAATTCCATTGACTACACTTGCATGCATTAGTTTAGGCACCTCCTAGACCAATCCTTACAATTTAGGAGCCACTGGGAGTGCCAGAACCAACCTCCTTCAGTTGAGTTCAGTTAGTGACTAGTTAAGCCTAGTTAGGAGTCAGTTAGAGCCAGTCATTGATTAAATGCATGTGGGAAAGCACCTTTCCTCACCTACCACATTCACTTAGGCTAGTTTACTGATTCTAGTTGACTGAGGCACTAATTTAGACAATTGGAGATATATAGTTAAGCTTCGATAGTGATTTAGACATGTCTAGTTATTCATTTAGTTAGATTGAGTCAATCAATTAGAATTACTCTCTCATGCATTCTAATTGACTGGTTATTAATACCGGTGTATTACATTGGATTGATTATCCATTTTTTACTTTTGATTAATGAAAGCATACACAACAACAAATCATTATTGCACTGTTTCATATCATATTTTGAGTAAATTTGCTTGTGAGATCTGCTTGTGACTTGTTTTTTGCTTCATAGATTCCCGTGAGCTCAAATTTAATATGGTATAAAAACCTCGACAGGACAAGGCACTTCTCCTTCTATAGATATCCTACTGGATCAAATTTTTTTGAGCAAAATTTCTCCTTCCTACTCTGCACCAGAAGCCAAAAAGTTTACCACATAAATCCTAAGAAAAGGAATTGTTGATCAAGCTAGATTAATTGACTAATTTGGGTGTGATGAAAACTTGAAATGTGTAGGTATGACCTTACTTTATTTTTTTGTAATTGCAGGTACAATTTCAGATAGATTCGAAATTATCAGTTCCTTTTCGTACTCCATCCACAAGATATTCAGAATGGAAGATGAAGATGATTGCATCTATGAAGAGAGAATATCTGTATAAGGTGTCTATTGGACTTGGTAAAAATTATTATGAGAATGAGAATGACTAGCTAAATTACGATGATGGAGCTTTTGGAGCAATAGGTCTGGCCCTTTCTCCTAGCTTGCGCTACCACACTAAATCTGTTGAATACCCAACGGATCTCTGGAAAAAAATGGACTGAGCCTTTGGAAAGCATAACAAGGATCATAATAGCACTTTGGAGAGCACACCTAGCAGCACAAGAGTTCTTGATCCAAAAGTCTCGACGTCTATTCTCTCTGATGAAGTTGTTCAAGATGAAGAAGAAGCAGAATCTTCTATACAGTCAATTCGAATTGAAGAAAGTCTCCTTACAGTGAATCCTTCTCCTGATGCTCTAGAAGTTTATGAGATCTCTGATATCTCATCTTCTCATATGGATGATACATAAGAAGACATTTGAATCTCTGATATTGAAGAAAAACACTGTTGGACTTCTATGCAAACATTCTCTAGTGATTCTCCTTTAAATTCTGTGCAAAATTTTCTAGTGATTGCTTTCGAAAGTGAAGAGGAATTTGATTTCTCTCCCTCTAATGTTGCTGCTAGTGTGCAAATAAGTAATATCTTGGATATTTTTGAAAAAATATCATATTGTAGGAGTGATCCATTCGCTCTCCTTGATCTAGATCTTCCATCAAATTCCTACAGGATTGCATGCACCAATATTCAGAATTTTGAAGAAGGAGAAAACTCTGCATATACCGTCTCGGTGGACCATACTTTTGGATCTGATATGAAATTATTTGGATATGATATGATCTTATTTGGATCTTATATGATATTATTTGGTTCAAATTTTAAATTCCAAGAGCTTTCAGTCATGCTTACAGCTGCTCTTAGCAATTTCGGTGTGAAAAATCAAGTACCTCTAGTCTTCTTCAAAGTTGCTACTGGGGATTTAATGTTAGTTTCCTCTTGTGAGGTCGCTGATGTTTTATTTTGTGAATCATTAGTTATTTCTGAAGCTATATCGGATTATGGATCTCAAGCATTCACTCTCCACAGTCCCAGGGATTCTCTACCTTTGGTCACATGCTCATGATCTCCTTATAGAATTAGTAAAGAGGAAGACATTCTGCATCCGCCTGGACACTTGCTCCTAACACTTGGGGCTGATTTTACCACTCATGGTTTGATGTTCAAGGCTGAAACATATTATTTTCTTGAGTGTTTCTCACATGGTTCGAATCCTCAAGCACTTTGTCTCTCTTATCAGTTGATTTTAGTTGCTCTACATGGGTCCAATCTTCATTAAGCAGCTGTCTATATTTCTGATTTAGTTGAGCATATTATTTTTCTTCTTCCAAAGAGGAATATTCCTCCAAACCTACGATGGATAAGTCTACATGCCAGGCCCCAGGATACCTATGCACAGAAGAACAAGATTGATCTGGATTCTACCTACTTAGTTTAAGGGGGGGGGGGTTCCCCGTTTCCTTGTTTGCATTAAGCAATTACTTTTCTTTAGTTGTAATGGGTGGACTATGGTCTTAGTTACCAGGGCACACAAATTTTCCAAGTTAGCATTCACGGGGGTTGTTAGGATTATAATACTCCCTTGTCCAATTTGGTCAATTATGTCTAAATTAGGAGTCTTTTCAGTTTATATTTAGTCACTAGCACCATTGGGTCCACATGGCCTAATTGGGCCACATGTACCCGTTACTAGAGTGTGGGGAACACTAGTTGAGGCTAACTTCCATTGAATGCACTTGCATGCATCAGTTTAGGCGGATCCTAGACCAATCCCTACAATTTAGGATCCATTGGGAGTGCCGAAACCAACCTCCTTCAGTTGAGTTCAGTTAGTGACTAGTTAAGCCTAGTTAGGAGCTAGTTACATTTAGTTACATTGAGTTACATTTAGTTAGTGCCAGCCATTGATCCAGGAGGATATTGGTGGCCACCCACCTATTCCTCTTGGACCCCCACCAATGTTTCTTTCAGTTTTCCAGTTTCCTTAATTGTAGCACAATTTACTATTTTTGACAGTTTTCGGGTCCTAAACTTCTGGAGCCGTTTTGAGGCCCTAAACGACGTTTTTTTGGTATCGAATGGTCGGGAAAATATGAGTCCATTCCAGACTTAATATTTGTTGTTTATGGATGTATTCCTTAAATAGATCTTTCTAACGATGTATCATGCGCATCAAACGGAGGTAGTATGCCCAAGTTACCCAACGGGGCCCACATTAAGGTGTTTCACCTCCTAGGGTTAGGTTTTTGGATGTGTAGGGTTTCCATTGTTTCTCAATAATATATAGGCCTTTGAGCCTCATTGTAACACAGAGTTCAGAGGCATGTAGCCGCCACATCTCTTCTCAGAGATAAGCTACCAGCACTCTAGCTAGTTTATTTCCATTCTGTATGTAAACAAGTTTCAGTTATTGATTAATGAAATGAAGTGTTATTTCTGTTGCATATTTGTTTCTATGGTTATTTGTGTATTCTGTTGCATTCCTGCATAAATTCGGATCAGCCATTGATTAACTGCATGTGGGAAGGCTCCTTTCCTCACCTACCACATTCAGTTAGACTAGTTAACTGATTCTAATTGACTAAGGCGATGATTTAGACAACTGGAGCTAACTAGTTAGGCTGCCTGATAGTGATTTAGACATGTCTAGTTATTAATTCAGTTAGGTTGAGTCAATCAATTCAAATTCCTCTCTCATGCATTTGAATTGATTGGTTATTAATACCGGTGTATTACATTGGATTGATTATCCATTTTTTACTTTTGATTAATGAAAGCATACACAGCTGCAAATCATTATTGTATTGTTTCATATCATATTTTGAGTAAATTTGCTTGTGAGATCTACTTGTGATTTGTGTTTTGCTTCATAGATTCCTGTCACCTCAAATTTAATAATACCATATACCTTGAAGTGTGGGATTTCTTGGATAAGCATAAGTGTAGGCCATATCACAAAACAATATAATGAACCTTGGACTATAACCTATGCTAAAAACTCTGTAGTGGGGACTCTTTGCAAAATAGCTGGGTCTTAAATTATGATGCGATGGTTGAATTTAACCTTGAACATGAAAATGGTGACAACAAAGAGCAAGGAAAATAAAATAAAAGGGTCTACGTACAGGCCATGTGGTCGTATTGAAAACCCCACTTGGCGACCATTGAACATGATGCAAAACCCTAAGTTTTTAATGCATCTCATTAAACGTGTGAGGACCTTTGTTGGGGTTTACTGTTCTTTATTTGAAAAAAAAATTCTTGGTGGTTCGACCTGGTAGCTCCTTTATTCATTGACGGAGAAACCATTACTCTCAACCTGCAACACTTGGCTAAATTGACTGAGAGAGGACAATATGCTATTGAGGTTCATTACGATGACAATGTTGTTGCTCTTGCTTCGATAGCGACATGTAAAAACAAAACCTTCTCTATGATTTTCAATAATAATTTCGTTGTGTTTTAAAGTATAGTCGAGACCCAATGTTTAACTTCTAGGCTTGAATGTGCAGGAAACCTTCTAACAGATTCTCTACTCGACTGGTTACCGAATGCTAATGTGATTGCTATCCGGATAAGACTTAAACCTCATCCTTCAATGGTTCCGTGGTCTGAATTGAATGCTTAGGGCATGACCTGGGTGTTCAATCTTTCGTTGGCTGTTGTTGAAAGAGATGAAATCCTCTTTGGTAGTCGTGGGGAAAATTTTGTATTTGAAAATACTGTAAGGGATAACCCCTTTCTATGTGGAGTCGTATAGACTATGCCACATCCACCATTTGGGGTTTACTATGTAATTGTGTTATTTTGGTAAAGGTTTTTGCAAGAATCCTGTGAGGGCTTAGATAATGCCGAGCTTAATCCTTGTATTACTGTAATATTCTTGTTAAAAATTCCGCTATGTTAATAGATATTCTTTATTTCAAGTTTCTTTTACAGTTGGTATAATTTATAAAAATGTAACCGTGAGGCATTTTTGTCTTACTTGTATCCAGAGAGGGTCATAAGGCCATTGTCAGTGATGTTTATTGCTATTTGAATCAAGCAATGTTTTTTCTAACGGTTGAAATGACTAGTGAGGGATTTAATGTTTACAAACATGCCATAATACTGTGGCTTCGTTAAATTAGAAATGTTTAATTCTATTTGTTTATCAGCTTGTTTAATGTCTTACAGTTTATATTTAAAGTATGGCCAAGAAGTCCTTACTGTTGTGTTTGACCTGGAACGAGAGTCGTAAGGCCTCTATTAAAGATAATGATCTTTATCAATGTTGTGAGGGTTTATTCATCTAATTTGCTTTTATAATTCATGAGTTTCGTAATATTGTTCTATAGTCGCGATGCCATTTCCCGTTATTTTCATCTCTTGAAAAGGTCGTGGAGCCATTTGTCAATAAGTTATTTATGATTTAACTTCTAAGGATTTGTAAGCTACTGTGAATACTCTATAGGTTAATTTTGATGTATAAAACAGTTATCAAACAAAATTAGGGTTTCGCTGTTTGGTTCCTAAATCTTGAAACAACCATGAAACCTTAAAAGACTGTAATGTATGTTTTCGAGGAGTGATCCGTAAGGCTTCTATTTTCTGACATCTACTATTTAAAACAAAATACCTCTTGTAAGTGTTTTGGTGATATCCTATGAATGCCACGAGAATAATTATATCATTGCCACAATGGATAATATGTGTTTCGATTTGCTTCTCTGTTTGATTTTGTTACAATTTGTATACATTTATAATGACGTGGCCATGAGGCCTTTAGACTAGCATGTTTTATTTTTTTTATATAGGGCCATAAGGCATTTCTTTTATTGATGCAAAGTAGAGTCACTGATTAAAGATTTAGGATTTTCTTAGATGATAGCACTGTTTCTAAACAAAAAAATTTAAGCCCTAAGGTTGTCTGTAATTTTCTTCTGTAAGTACTTATCTTACATATAACAATACCAATTCGGCTTACAGCTTGTAACCAGTGCTGCATCGTGTCGATAATCTCAATTTGGTATTTTAATCAATTATGTTCTAGTGAAATCTGAAACGTGAATCATTTATTAATTAAATTTACAGGTTTTCCTACCAACGTATCTAAGGTTGGATCTGGACAAAATGGTTCATTTAATGAGCCCAGTTTAAAGTTACAAAAGCTATAAATCTTGGAACGGTGCATAAACACATCTATATAAAGTATACATTTTATTAAACGTTCAAGCCCTTTATATATTTAGCAATACACACCGTGTAGGTTAGTTTAAGGAGCTATCTAAGATTTTTATCTTTGTTACTACTTTTCATCCTTGTAATTAGATATAATTATACTATAAGGATCTCTATGACAGATTCCTTTATAAGGAAAGTTAAATACTTAAAAACCTATACTAACAGAGGAAATACCTTTAATACTAGTATTTTAGTAATTATAAAATTAAGATAGAAATACTGTAGAAATACTCTAAATATTACATTTAGAAGAAAGAAGAAAATTATTTAGGCTAAGAGAATACTTTTACGAAAATGACTAAACAAATAGATTTAATCCTTAACTTGAATAAATAGAAATGCAGTTTTTCTAACAACTTCCAGATCTAGAGTACATAACATATCCAATCATTCCATTTAAAATTACCGAGGAGATAGGATGCAAAAGGGGACAAACACCCAAATGAGAGTGTTCCACCCAACCTTCTCCTAAAGCAGCCAATAATTACTTGCTGAGGACCCCCGAGCCTGTTCACTGAACCATTAGAATGAAGATATCTAAATATAGCCCACACAACAAACTTGCTGCCACTCAAAAATCAGTAGCAGAATTAACTCAACAATTACACTTTAGCTATCCCCTCATCAAATTCCTTGTGTACCTGACTTTTCAGTTTGCAATAGCCACAAGGTTCATTCACTTAGAAATCAGAATGAGCAGTGAGCTTCTTGCTCAATTTGATGGTATATATAAGATTGCCTAGGTCTTTGGGTTAGTTTTAGAATTAAATGAGCCACCAGCTCAATTCCCCCCTTTTAGGGAACATGACCACAATTTTAGGGATTATGCTTCCTGCAACAACTAGAAAGTGAAATACTAGTGCTGCCACTTGTCAACCAACCTTCTAGAACTGCTCATTCCTCCTAGTGGGTTAGTGAACACTTATTTAACAGTCTCCCTTGGATAGTTGTCTCCTTTATCTAATTATTAAAATAAATATTTCTTCAATTACAGTCATCCTTGACCAACTTGGTCATAAAAATTTACAATAAATTTAACATAATGTTTTTTTTCTGAAATAAATAATAAATATTTATTTTTATGTTATGGGTATGTTACAAACACCCCCTTAAGCTCAACATTGTCCTCAATGTTGCTTAAGTTATTCTGAGTCTTCCTAGAATAGAGTCGGATATGCCACCAGCATATGGCTCTCTAATTCCCAGGTTGCTTCATCTGGACTGAGGTGTTTCCATTGCACCTTTAGCTGCCCAATGGTGCGATTACAGAGAAAAAATTCCCTCTTGTTGAGAATACAGTCCGGTTCCACCAGAAAATTTCCTTCTGGTTCTACTCGAATCACATTCCAGTCAATCACATGAGTAGCATCATGTATATATTTTTTATAAATAGAAATATGAAAGACATCAGTGTATTCTAAGATTAGGTGGCAAAGCTAACTGATAAGCCACTAGCCCCACTCTTGCCAATATTTCGAATGGTCTGCAATACATGGGTGGTAATTTAGCTAAACTCCCTAGTTTAAAAGAGCTCTTTCTGGGTTTTAACTTAACAAAAACATGCTCACCCACTTGAAATTCTTTTGGAGTTATTTTAAGGTTGGCATGACTCTTTTGTCTATCCTAAGTAGTTTTCAAATTGCTTTGTACCTGTTTCACTTTTACTTCCAGTTCTTTTAACAAGTCAGGTCGTAACATCAAATGATCAACTTGATTACTCCATGTAATAGGAGTGTTACATTTTCTACCATATAGTATTTCAAAAGGACTAAGCTTTGTTGAAGCTTGATAATTGTTATTATATGCAAATTCAACTAAGTGCAAATAATATTCCCACTTATTGGGATAATCTCTAACATAAATTTGTAACATGTATTCTAATACTTGATTGACTCTTTCTGTTTGTCCATCCGTTTACGGATGATAAGCAATACTAGAATTTAATTTAGTATCTAGTCTTTTAAATAAAGATTTCCAAAAATTACCAGTAAATTTAGGATCTGATATGTCAGGAATTATTACCTTTGGAGTTCCATACAAGCGAACGATTTCTTTCATAAATATGTCAGCAATGCTAGCAGCTTTATGAGTTGTTTTAACATGTATAAAGTGTGTTTCCTTAGTTTATCCACAACTACCATTATTGAATAATTTTGTTTTTGATTTTTAGGTAAGCTAGTTATAAAATCAAGACTGATGACTTCCCATTTCCAATTTGGAATTGGTAATGGTTGTAAAAGACCTGCTGGGTGTTGATGTTTAACTTTAACTGACTAGCATTCTATACACCAAGCTAAAAATTCAGCAACTTTGTTTTTCATATTAGATAAAAAATACTCTTTTCTCAACATTGTTATCATATTTTGATATCCCAGATGTCCGGAATAAGGAATTTTGTGTACTTCATTCAATATCAGTAGCTTAACTTCCAGTGTGTCTGGCACATAAAGTCTGTTTTAATACAACATTATACCTTTTTCATTAAAACTATAATTTGAAATCAAATTTTCAGATATATTTTGAGTTACTTTTTCTTTTATACTCTGGTATTCTGTGTCCAGTTTTATTCCTTCTTCCAATTTATCTTCTAATTTAGTTTTATAATTGCTATTGGCAGCTACAAAACTTGTTACTACATTTTTGCTTAGGGCATCAACCACTTTATTTTATTTCCCTTTAATGTGTTTGATTTCAAAATCATACTCGCTAAGGAAAGCTAACCATTTAGCTTTCCTAGTGTTTAAATTTTGTTGATCAAACATATATTTTAGGCTTATGTTATCAGACATTAGCAAAAATATTTTTCCTATTAGATGATGGCACCACATTTTTAGAGCATGGATTATGGCTTCCAGCTCTAAGTCATAAGTTGTGTAATTATTTTCATGAATTTTTAACTTCCTTGATTCGTACGCAATTGCATGACCTTCTTATGTTAGTACTCCACCCAAACCTTCGTTGCATGCACCAGTGCATACGGCGAAATCTTTGTTGGGGTATGCTATTTTTAGAATGGGTGCAGTGGTTAATAATCCTTTTAATTTATTAAATCTTTCCTCACATTTTTTATCCCAGAAAAATTTCTTGCCCTTTTTCTGTAACAATGTTATAGGATTTGGAATTTTTGAAAATCCTTCTATAAATTTTCTGTAATAACCTGTTATTCCCATAAATGATTGTACATCAGTCACAACCACTTATACTATGAAACGAGAACTATATACTATGAACGAGAACTCTACCCATAAAAACGATGATTTTTGCAAAAAAAACACCAAAAACACCC
>LPNX010028646.1:3291-72807 GCA_001517045.1 Pseudotsuga menziesii
GCGCATCGTTTAAAATGTTTACTGATCATTCCGCATTAAAGTACCTAGTCAATAAACCAGTGTTAGGGGGGAGAATCTGCAGATGGTTACTCCTCTTCCAGGAGTATGACTTTGAAATCATTGTGAAACCAGGCAGACTAAACGCAGGACCCGATCATCTGTCACGACTAGACTCAGGAGAAGAGCCCAGTAACCTAGAAGACAATCTGCCAGATGCGCCGTTGTTTTCCATACAGATTGCAGACAAGTACTATGCCGACATTATGCACTTCCTCACCACAGGAGTAGCACCTGACGACTTTACTAAACAGCAAAAGAAGCAGTTGGTTGTTAAGGCAGCAGACTTCACCCTCATTGCAGGATGTCTATACAAGTTAGGCCCGGATGAAGTTCTGCGCAGATGTGTGATGCCACATGAGAAAGACACTATTATCAAAGAGGCTCATTCAAGAACCGCAGGAGGACATTACGCAGGAAAACCGACTGCGCAGAAAATTCTAGACGCAGGCTTGTGGTGGCCTACACTGCATAAAGACACAAAGGATTTCTGCAGATGCTGCGATATCTGTCAAAGGGTAGGAAAACCCTCGCACCGCGATGAAATGCCGCTGCGACCACAGGTCACACTGCGCGCATTCGACAAATGGGCTATCGATTTTGTGGGACCAATCAACCCACTCGGAAAGCGCACAGGTGCGAGATACATCATCACTGGAACAGAGTACCTTACCAGATGGGCAGAGGAAAAGGCAGTAAGAAAATGTGATGCTGCTACAGCTGCACAGTTCCTTTTTGAAAACATTATCAGTAGGTTTGGATGCCCAGTAATTTTGATGAGTGACCAAGGTACACACTTCCTGAACAGCACTATTGAGGCATTGACAGAAGAATTCCAGATTCAGCATTATAAGAGCACTCCCTACCACCCACAAGCTAATGGTATGGTCGAAGCCTTCAATAAAATTTTAGAAACTGCTCTCACCAAGATCTGTAATAGCCAGAGGAACGATTGGGACCTTCGAGTTAACGCTGTCTTATGGGCATACAGAACCACATGCAAGAAACTTACGGGACATACACCGTTCAGCTTGGTATATGGACAGGAGGCTGTTATGCCTATGGAGTATATTCTTCCTAGCTTAAGAGTCGCTCAGATTACCGGGATGACTGATATAGCCACGGTAGAGGAACGGTTAGCACAGCTGCTTACCTTGGAAGAAGACAGGTTTATCGCCGGATTCCATCAGACAGTGCAGAAAGCACGAGAAAAAGCCTGGCATGATAGACACATTAAGAATAAGACTTTCCAGATCGGAGACTTAGTGCTCCTGTATGACAGCAAATTTCTAAAGTTTCCATGGAAGTTCAAAACACATTGGCTAGGGCCATATCATATACAGCAAGTCACAGAAGGAGGTGCTGTTCAACTCAGTCAGTTGAACGGGGAGCTTCTTCCCACATGGATTAATGGCAGTAGGCTTAAGATCTACAGTGACAACCTTCCCCCCTTTCCATCCTAGCATGAACAGTGTACAGAAGTGCAGATTCCCAGTGTAGTTGAAAGGAGGCATCGCACCAGGAACTAGTCTACACCGGCAGACAGCCTAGTCAGGAGGAATCGCACCAGCGCGATTCAAAAAAAAAAAAAAAAAATTGCGCAGGTGACAAGGAGGTTACATCGCAGCAATGTGACGTGTCACCATGCCACGTATCCAGTTTGGTAACTAGCAGTGGACCGTCCCGTCACGGTCTGACAGGCAGTTAAGGAGAAAATGACTGGTATCCATTACCGTAGATTTGGCGGCAGGCCTCATTAAGCTTCTAGATTTGGCAAAATCTCTGACAAGACCGGCACTTGAGCACGCACAATTCAAGTAGCACGTTAGCATATTTCCGCATTTATTGAGGATCGGAATGGCGGGCATGGTCTCATCCAGGTAATAATTACGGCCGACGGGTTTTACCGGGATGGCCGCCCCATCCAGGACGAGTGACTCGTCATAAATATAGGAACTACCCAGGTACGAGAGTCACATTTGCAAACATCTGAGAGCCATATAGAGCAGTCCTGAGTATCCCCTGTAAAGTATTAGCCACTCCAGTTACAGAGTACAGTGACTTCCAGAGTTCGAAGCCACTGCACGCCCAGAATACTGAGACCTCGAGAAGGCATGTTGAGACATTTTGACCCCGGTGCTGGTGACCGTAGATCCGCCATGACGACGTCGCCCAGGGTTGTGAAACTAAGTACAGCACAAGTTAGACAGTCGCTAGGGATGAAGAGTCAAGCGCCAGAAGTAGAAGTGGTCCCTAAAGTCTCCGCTAAGGAGAAGAAGAACGACGAGCCGACCACTGAAGATAAGAAAGCAGAGCAGAAGACTGATGAGAAGAAATCTCCCGCTACAAGGAAGGTAAAAATCAGAAAAAGAAAGCAACGGGAGAAGGTCGCTGACCCATCTGATCAGCTAACCGAAGAACAACAGCTTCCTAAGGTACAGAAACAACATATGGTTGTCATAGATCAGAGGCAACGTGCATGCTTCAAGAGGGGTGCTGAGTAAGAAAAGGCAAAACAACACCTTGACGATCGAAGGCAGCTTATGGACATGGACCACTTCGAAGAGAAGAGAAGTGGAAGAAGACTGCAAAGCCAGCGGAGGGGAGACTTCCAGAACGAGGACAAAGGATTGTCCTCAGAGCGGAGTTCATGGGTTGCTTCTTCTCCGTCCACAAGGCTCTAGATGAAAGAAAAGGTTTGAGGAGGCTGGAAGATACAGATTTTCCTTGTGATAAAAGTTCTAACCGACATAATGAGGAAAGGACATCTTTGGAACACTTCTCAAACACTAGAGCGCTCATAAAGAAGAAAGAGCGAAGAAAGCGACACCGTGACTAAGGGCAGAAAGCATAAGAAAGCCCACCAAGCTACGTTACCGAAACTCCAGAAAGAGCGTGCCGAGGGGATGAAGAATGAAGTTGCAGAACTTCGGGATAAGTTGCAGAAAACTTCGCAGGAGGCGAAGCAGAAGCTACAACAGGAGACACCTGCTGGTAGTGGCTCGGGGCGAGCCACAAGTAAGTGTTAGGGGACTGTTGGAGCAGGATCCCACAGCTACAGAAGAAGCTGCTAATTTTGGCGGAAAGAGAGAAGTTTAGCGGAAAAAGGACAGGGCGGAGCTATGACACCGTATCACGTTTCCAGCTGGAGAGCAGAGCCGGAAACTATGACTTTTGGGATAGAAGAGTCAAGGAGGCAACGGTACCAGAGCGGCCGAGAGAAGAAAGCTCAACCACTGCATTGAAGGCAGCGGCGGAAGACAGGAGGGCTCAGCGACCCTCATAAAGAAGAAGGAGCAACGAGGCTCAAGCATTGAAGGCGAAGGACAGAAAGAGAAGCGGTGCACAGTACCCATGGTCAGTGTTGGGAAGCATGGAAGACTGCAGAGAGCTGCAGTGTGACGAGAAGCGGCTACCTCAAGGACAGAGAGGACCGACTGTCACTATTTAGGGTATGGGTTTACTGTTGGGACAGGCCCACAGTGTTGTAATGGCACGACCTTCGGGCTACCTATAAAAGCTTGCATTTTTGTATTGTAAAGGGTTGGTTGGGTGGTTAGCTAATCAACCAGTAGATAGTTGGTCAATTGATAGTTCTTGTAGATTCAGGAATCAGTCAGACAGACTGCGTTGTAATGATCCAGACACATAGTCGTCTGTGAGTCATTTGAGTCTGTATGTAATCATTCACAGAGAGAGAGCAGAGAGGGAAGGGATATAGAGAGAAAGGTGACATAGAGATAAGATCAGAGATCTAGGAGAGACCTTGCGCTGCAATTGTAGTGCAACAAACTGTGCTAACTTCCCTCAAGATATATAATAGAAGCACAGTTTGGTGGACGTAGCTCCCATTCCGGGGGTGAACCACGTTAAATCTGCGTGTTATGCGTTGAATGGATGTGATTGTATTTGCTTATTGTTACTAGTTATTATGCATGTAATGATAGTGGCAGTAGATGAATGTATGTATTGTTCCGTTCATAATATTGCAAGAGGATAAGGATAAGTCGAAGTATTGCAGTAGGTTGTTTAAGGACTCTTTCACGTCTGTCACTGACTACCAGTTACTCACAATAGACTTCTGAGAAGTAGAGTGTCGCACATCGGCGCAATCAACGTTAGGAGCGCAAAGTCGTAGTGGTAAGATATCGCAGAGAGGCGATATCGCATCAGCAGAGGAGCTGCGATGCGAGATACTGCGAGCTGAGGGCTTAGCGTTGAGGAGAGGATGGGTGTTCCGCGGTGCGCAGAGATGCGGTAAGGATTGGAATGCTGCGAGTAAGTGGAAGTCGTGCGACGCGATAGGAAATCGTGCGACCTGCGCAGGGTTAAGCATCACACAGGTAGAAGTGCTGCGAGTAAAAGGGAACGTGTGACGCACCGAGCTAGTTGATCTAGTAGCACGCAGGAGTAAGGGAAAATAAGTAGGATGCGCAGAACCTGGTCCAAGACACTTGAGTCTTGGCCAACCCATGAGATTCACTTCGAGTGAGACTTCAGATCGCTTCGCGGTCTGTTGCCGAAAGGGCCAGTGAGTTTTGGGTGTTGTTGATTAATTATAGTAAACCCGGGTCTGCCCATGCAATTAACATCTTTCTATACAATATTGTTTATTTTTATGCAAGTTGATTTCATTCTTGCAACAATGATTTCTTTCATGGTGTGATGTGTTTTTTTTTCAATTTTTAAATTGGTTTCTATTTATTAGATTTAGTTTCTAATTATTTCTTTTGGTTTTCGTAAATTTGTTTGGAGTGTGTATTTCAATTTTTGTAGTTAATTTTCATTTCATTTAAAAAATAAAATTGGACATTGTACGAAACCCATGCACTAATCCATATGTCAGATACGACACATCAACCATCAAGATGTATTTAAAGACGATCACGAGTTTGGAAGAATTCTCCCAAATCCTAGTAGAAATTGTGATCTCTTTTGCTCACCACGGGGACTTCACTTAGTGAACATCTCACATAGCACGTGCGATCGTGGGATATTAAAGAATACCCTTAATTTCCAGAGATATTGACCCAAACTCTTTTTGTTGAAACCCCCTCCTAATACTTAAAACCTCCTCCCCACCCCTTTTTATACCTTAATCCTTATAAACCACCCTACCCACCCCCACCTTAAACCCCTCATCCCCCAACACCTGCAATATATCGGTTCAATTTTTAATAATTTTAAAACCCACAATATGAACTAACGTGATAGGATATTGGTCAACAAGTGAATCCCCCGTGTTGCTTACGAAGAACACATACTGACAATAGTCAAGGACCTATATACTTATCAAAAAGACACATAAGAACCAAAGTCCTATGATCCATTCCTACAAGAAGATTGAGAAACCTCCATTGATCACTTTTTTCCAATATACCAAAGAGATCGAAGACTCATGGATTGTTTCTAATAGGGAGAAGCCATCATAACCTAAGATCAAGGAGGATAAATAAAACAATACATGGAGTGGTGTAAAGGAGGAGGTGGGACGAGGACATCACGACTACATTGAGAAATGGTTCCAAACAATCGTCACATAAAAGGACCACTATATTCTCCAACAACTCTTCATATCATATCATTTGACATTGTCGCTATTTCATTCTCTTGTGTACATTAAAGTTTATATTTTAAATCCAAGAATGAATGTATTTTCCAACATGTTATGCACATGGTTGCATTGGAAGTATTCCTACACTCAAAGGTGACTTTCTTTTTCATGTGAAGTAGGATGGTGTAAATAATGTAAGTAAATGAATAAAATAGTAAATATAAAAATAAGTTTAGTTGTGAAAACTAGTTTACTATCACAACTAAACATAAGTTTTGCTTGAAAATTGGGGAGCCGTCGAGTAAAGTTCACACTGGAGTTGTGTATTTAGTTGTTATATATATCAATATATTCTTCAAATCAGTTTTTTTTTCATATTGGATTATGAAGGATTATTTCTGACCTTCATTGCAACAAAATTTATCCTATGGACACCACCACTTTATCAAGGATTAAGCTTGGAGTCCCCCTCTAGTACCCTGAGGATTGCATACCTTAATGGCAAGTACTCTTGCTGATGGAAATAGGAATACATCGATTTCCTCTGTTTATCAAATCCTACAAAGGGACTTGAGATCAACACATTTATTTGTACTTGGTCCCAGGAAGTACTATGGAACCTTGTCACCCATTGACCTCAACGATGGGATGCCTCGCATTTGTTAACAACATTCCTTAAAGGTTATTAATCCAATGACTTGTGTCTATGTTTGACATCATACAGATTCATTCACATAGTTAGAACTGTGCCTTGATGTGATTCATGTTGAATATTATTAGATTTATGTTCTAAATCTAGTTGCATATTTCTAGTGGTTGTTACTCTTTCTACTATATTGAATAAAGAAGAAATATGTGTAAGGTAGTCTAGCAATTACATGTTCCAAAAAGAGTTAATTTTCTATGTTTGACATCATATGATGACTGGAGTTTATAACGCATTCGTGTACTTGATTCACTCTTCAACATCATCTTCCATATACAACTTGCATACATTTTTAGCACGATATTAGTTTAGTTCCTAGTGCTTCTTCTAGCAAGTTCCATATTTCAAGAGAGAAAAAAATTATTAATAATTTGTTTTCACAATTTCAAAGCTTCCAATCAAGCATTAAATTTTAGAAGGTTTTTTCATGTTTAGTTAACATTTCACAAGCTAAAGAAAACCTCATAATACTCCTCAAAACATTTGGCAGTTAAAAAAATTAGTTTTTTTGGTGGTTCTATGCATTGGTACTGAAACTGGTACCGAAACACTTGTAGGTGAGACTATTGTTTTCACTAGTACCAAAACTAGTACAAAAACACCTATAGGTGATCGTTCCTTTTCAATAAGTGAAAAATCCAATACTGAAGCAATTGGTCCATTTCCTGATGATCTCATCTTATTTTTAGAACTTCCTCTTTTTCATGAGCATCAAGGAAAATGTTAAGAACCCACCTTAAATCTATATGTATAATAAATGGGTGAATCCCCACAATATATAGGAAAATGTGAAGGCTATTTTCTCAATAATATTGTATGTATATATTATTTTTTGGATAATCTTTCACCAAATTATAAAAATTGGGTGAATCTTTCAGAGAATTATAAAACCTTCTAAAAAAATTGGTGAATCTTTCACAACAATTATAAAATCTTTTAAAATTGGTTGAAATTTGACTTGCAAAAAATTCCGCAATTGATTTTGTATTCACTTTGAATTCACAGTGTACTACTACCCTAGGACACCTTGTAAACAAATTCCAAGTTAATTTGTTCACTTTACAATTTATTTATCACAACTACTTGTATACTTACATGCATATGATAAGTATCGCAACATATAGCATATGAAGAACGATACAACATCATGAAAATCTTATCATGAGTCATCGAAAAAATCAAATCACTATCATGCATGAATATGCGAGCAACTATTACCCAAATATCACATCTATTTCAAGATATATCATCAAAGCATCCATTTAATACATGGATTCTATTAGTCCATGATGACCCTACAAAAGGTTATTATGAAATGAATTCATAGTATCATATAAGTGATATGTTTTTTCATCAAGATATTTATAATCTTTCAATTATCATTTCTCATCATGCAATGATAATATTTTTATTTGATAGGGGTAAGTATAATTGACACATCAATCATGCTATAGCTTTTTAGATATTTTCTCATCCAAGCACATTGTTAAAATTTCAGGTAAGAACCAATAACATAGAGTCACAACAATTCAACCTTGAAATTCAGTAATAAGATATTCATCGCATCAAGGGTATATAAGCCTTACACTATCAAAATACATATAATCTTTCCATGTCTATCGTGATATTAATAAGAAAAGTAGTTGTTAAATCACCATCTCTTTTATCTATCTTGTATATATTTAATCATTCTACAAGTTTATGAGGTATCTTCGTATCTTTGGCTTAACTCATTCAAAGATTGTATACCTAGGAGTTTGGATAATAGGTCATTGCAATCCTCATTAGCTTCAAGGTTCCAATCCCTAGCGTTGCAATTCGGTATTGTCTTGATGATAGTAAGTCCTTGAATTCATGGTTAGAGTGTTGGGGAACAAGAATGGTTGAACTCAAGAAGTGGAAACATAATGTTTAACATACTCAACATTGGAAATAAATATACATTGCCAAATGATTACAAATGACAAATAATTCTCGCATATCCACTTCCAATTAACTACATATTTACTACTTCATATCAGTATGATAATATTTCTTATAGATTCTCGACATAGTTATCATTATCTTTATTTACACAATCTCTAAATATTTCACATTACTTTAAATTTCTTTTACAAATATATGGGTACTACATCCATGAATTATTCATTTATCCTTGAATGTTAAATGGTCCTTTCGCATTTCAAATCATGCTACATACTAATCATATTCAACCAACAAATCAACATGACATAAACATTTTATATTATCGATTTCTTCCCTTTTTTTACTCAATCTTCCAACATATAGTAAAAACAACTTAAGAATTAGCAACAATCCCAAAAAAACAACTTAAGAATTAACAACAATCCCAAAAAAACAACTTGATTTTTTATCATGCTTAATTTTTTTAATTTGATTTTAATTACTTCACGTAGTATAATACATTATTATACATTATATTTTAAAATAATTACGGGTATATTACCTATAATAACATGATTCTACTTAAACATTTAAAACTCCCTAAGAAAAACCTAGAGAAGGGCTTTTGAAGATACCTATGGATGATGAAATGTAAAAGTAAGCATAATTGGTTAAAAGTGAAGTATGCAAGACAAACACCACAAATTGTAGGCGAAATTGAAAGTTATATAGAGTAATTTGGAATTTTGTCCAAATGAAAAAGTTAAAGTGGAACCTTACAAGTGTTTGTTGTTATTGGTTAACCACTCTCAACGATTTTCTTAATTACATTTAGTTTAACGATTTAGCTCAACCATTTTGAACCCCATTTCAACTTGAGAAAAATAGATGGAAGTCCCTCTAAAGATCCACTGCAAGTTATCTTGAAATCACTAATTGTAAGTGACTTTCATTTAGGTGACTATAACCATTTCCTAATCATTGTCTCCTTAAAATGCATTGAAAATATTGAAGTACATATTCATCTCCCAAAAGAAGTACATTTGAGAGTTGTTGAACATGTTTGGCATGACAAAGCATAACCATCTCTCTATTCCAATAGTATAGAATTTGAAGCTCACGTCAAAAGAAGGAAATGAATTTGTGGATGCAACCACATACATATAGATTGTGGGGAGTCTCATCTAGCTTACCATCACTGAACACTATATTTCATTTTATTTTGTGATAAGTTCCAAATATATGCAAAAAATCGTGAAGGACATTTCTCTGCTACAAAAAGAGTTATAAGAAACTTGAAGCAAACCCAATACTTTGGACTCAAATATTCTAAGGTTGATGACTTCAAACTGCTTGGATACTCCAATTTAGACTTTGATTGTGACAAAGAGAATGAAGTCTCTACTTCATGCTATAACAAGGTTTTGGATCATCATATTCCTCTTCGTCACACAAACAATTTTCTCCAACAAATTCCACCATAGAGACAACATATGTGGTTGTTACAGAAGCAACAAAGGAGACTATGTGGATCAGGAAGATACTTCAATATTTTTCATAGAAATAGGTGAGCTCTAATCCTCTACTAGTTAGCAATAGTTATGCAATCAAGTTGGCCAAGAACCCTATGTTTCATTATCAAAATAAGCACATCAATACAAAGTACCATCTTATTCAATATCATATAGAGGCCAAGACCATTTATTTTAGACGTTGTTCCACAAGTGAGTGAATTGAAAGAATCATCAACAAAGTGCATGGAAAAGAAAAGATTGAAAACTCCATAAAGATGCTTGGACTCACAAACACCCCCTCATATTAGGGGGATGCTAGAAACCTAATCGATAGGGATTACGGTTCTTTTTGTAAATAATACCAGCATAGATCCAAATCCTAGGCTCTATCAAGCGCTGAGAAGGATCAAATATAATATTTTATTATTAATATTCAGTATTATTTATGGCCAACATATAATATTTTTTGTTATTTTTTTGTGGCGGACATTTATTTTGGCCGATAATTAAAATTTTATATTTTATTATTTTGTTAGTAACAAATTTTATTTTTTATTATTTTGTTAGTAACAAAAGTTAGTTGTTTTACTTATTATATAGACAAACATTACAAGATCTCCCTCATGTTAGGTGTTTTATTTATTATATAGACAAACGTTACAAGATCTCCCCCATACTGGGTTGTAGAGCGCCTCTCGATGCAATGAATATCTAGATTTAGTTTTAGTTACGTACCTAAAGAGTCACATACCTTTGGAAAATGAAGTCCAAATATCACTTCTCCATGTATAAATAAGACATTCATGCTTAATGAATAATTGATGTAACTTGGAAAGTTTCTCAAACCTATCCATGACCATTTTTCCTATTAATTTGTTAATATGTCTTTCTTTTTATAAAAAATGTCTAATGATAAACTAATAAGTAATATTAATTAATATTAATATTTTGACATAATCAAAATATTTGAAATATTTAATAATATAAAAAACTCCACATGATACAAATATCACAATAACAATCATATTGTCTAAATAAAAAATAACACATATTACATCAAACAAATACGAGCACATATTACAACAAACAAATGCTAATGCTCATATTAACCCAAAAATAAGATAGGAACGTTCTTCTCAAACCTCTCAATCAAAATTCCTATTAAAACTGTTAATATGTACTTCTTTTTATAAAAACTTCTTTAAGACTAAAACTATATTAATATATAAATTATTTAATAAAATGATATAAATATATAATAAAATATATTTGACATAATAAAAAAATATTTAAAATAATTAAAATTATGAAAAAATTCCACCAATCACAATGGAAATGATATTTAATTGTTATGAATAAAATAAGCTTAAATTTAACACATATATTACCAAATATTAAATATTATTAACCTTCATAGCACTAGCACTATGTAATAATTCCTAAACCTTTTCTATTGGCATTTATTTTTGGAAATGGAGACTATAAAAGAAAGTCATTGTAATTTTCACGAATAGTGTTACTTTTTGTTGGAAGCGGTTAATTACTCCATTGTTGGTCACCGAAATTTTAAAGAGCCAACACAGCTCAGATTTGTAACAACCAAGTTTATTGAAGAGTTGCTATAGCCACATCGCTTTATTTAAAGAGAGAGTCATCGCATTATTTCAGATTATTGAATTGTGAAAAGACATCACAATTAATTTATTTTGACTCTATAGAATCGGGCCAGCAATCGCATGTCATTTCTGAAGGGCCTACATGGTTTTTTCATCATGTTAGTCTGTAACATAGCATTCAGTTTTGCAGAGATAATTTTATTATGAAGGGTCAATTAGCAGTAAATGATAGACTACGCTGAAACACTATAAATACTTATCCTCTAATCATGATTTATAGAGATATAGATACAGAGTTGAAGTTAAAACTCAGAGTTTTTACTATGTATTTTTGTTGTTATACTTTGTTATTTGAGTTTGAAAACTCATATTTTTTTAAAGTGAGTTTGTTGTAGAAACTTGAGATATCAGAGAATATTTTTAAGTATAGATGTGTTAAATGTGTTTGATTGTTGAAACAGAGTATGACTTTAAATTTTATGAACGAAGGGGTCATCAAAACGAAGCTAAACAGTTAGCTGCAACTGTCATGTAGATTATTGTTAGCTAAACGATCAGCTGCAACTATCCTGTAGATTAATGTTATCTAAACAGTCAGCTGCATCAGTCCTATAGGTGAAAATATTTGAATTTAGAGGTTTGTGTGTGTTGTTGAGAGTAAGAGCAACACTCCCCTTCCTTCCCACAGTGGTATCCGAACGTGGTTGAGTTTTCTTTCTCATTTTCTTGTTTAGAGTGATTTGGAATTTAATTTGTGATGGCTACTAACAGTAGTGTAGTATATCCACAAATTCCTATGTTGAATGAAAGAAACTATGATACATGGTTTATTAAGACGAGAACTATCCTGCATGCTCGGGATCTTTGGGAGTTTGTTATGCTTGGGTACACAGAACCGGCTGATCAAGCTGCTGAATTGGATCTGTCAAATGTTGAGTTTGTTATGTTGGAGGAAAATAGGAAGAAGGACAACAAAGATCTTGGCCTTATTCAGCAAGGCCTACGTGAATCCATATTTCTGAATATATCAACTGTTGAGTCTTCAAAGAAAGCTTGAGACACTCTTGAAACTAGTTATCAAGGTTTGACCAAGGTGAAGAATGTTAAGTTGCAGAACTTGAGAAGGGAATTTGAGAATCTGAAGATGAATGACAGTGAGACTGTTGATAAAAGTTATGAACATTGTAAACTAGCTAAGGCGGTATGGTGAAGACCTCTCAGATCAGCACATGATTGAAAAATTGTTGAGATGTTTTCCAAAGAAGTTTGAAGCAATGGTTGTTCCAATTGAAGAGTTTAAAGATCTTAGTCAAATGCACATTGATGAGCTGACTAGCTCTTTAATTTCTCATGAATCAATAATGAACAAGTATGATAATAATCCTTTAGAAAATTCTTTTAAATATCAGTTACATGTTACTAGAGGTAGAGGAAGAGGAAGAGCTAGTAGAAAAGGAAGAGGAGGTCAAAGTGATGATCATAGTGACAATAAAAATGATTTAGAATCTAAAGAGAAGTTACAGCAGAATACTCCTAGTGTAACGGGGAGTAGCCGCAGAACATTCCAGCCAATAAATGAAAGGTATGATAGATCTAAAGTTCAATGTTTCTATTGTAAGAAATTTAGGCATTTTGCTAACAAGTGTTGGAAGAAACAAGCACATACTAGTAAATTGTCTAAAGACATTACAGAGCAGATTGAAAATGAAGAGAAGCCCTTGTTTTTAACTTGTAATGTCACCCAGGAAAGTTCAAATGATATATGTTCCTTGGAAAGCGCATGCAGCAACCCCATGACTGGAAACAAGGATTTTTTTTTTAGTCTAGATACAAGCATCCAGTCTGATGTAAAGTCAGGTAATGATGATAGGGTAAAAGTTAATGGTAAAGTGTGATTGTTGTATATGCCAAGAATGGTAAAAGAAGAACAATTGATGATGGTTATTATGTTCTGGGTTTAATGTGTAATTTATTAAGTGTTGGAAAATTGTTAGAGAAAGAGTACAGAGTGTTCTTTAAGAACAAGGTATGCACTATTTATGACAAATATCCAAGTAAGCAGTTGATAGCTAGAGTAGAGATGGCAAAGAATAGAATGTTTCTGCTCATTATGAGAAATTATTTGACTAACTCTTTGAATGCATATAAAACTAAGAGTTTAGATCAATCATGGTTATGGAATTTGAGGTATGGGAATTTACATTTTGGTGGCTTAGATTTACTATAGAAGAAGAAGATGGTAAAATGGTTGCCCATTATTGAGCACCTAGCAGGCCCATGTGAGAGTTGCATATTGGGAAAGCATCATAGAGAGAAATTTATCTCTGGAGTCTCATACAAAGAAAAAGCACCATTAGAGATAGTACACACAGATTTGTGTGGATCGATGCAAACACCTTCTTTGACTAGTAATGTTTATTTTACGACTTTCATTGAGGATTTCAGTCGAAAAACTTGGGTGTATTTGTTGAAACAAAAATCTCAAGCTTTTGATGTGTTTAAAAGTTGTAAAGCTATGGTTGAAAAGGAGAGTGACAAATTTATTAAAGTATTGATATTAGATAGAGGAGGTGAGTATATGTCGAATGATTTTGTGGAATTGTTTCAATACTATGGAGTTAAAAGACATTTTACTGCTCGCTACACTCCACAACAAAAATGAGTAGCAGAAAGAAAGAATCAAACCATTATGAACATGGCTCGGAGTATGATGAAAGAGAAGCATCTTCTGGATGAATATTGGGGAGACGCAATTACTTGTTTAGTATACATTCTGAACAAAATCCCAACTAAGAGCATGAAAGATTGAGTTCCCCAGAAAACATGGAGTGATAAGTGTAGCAGCATATCTCATTTAAGGATTTTTGGGTGCATAGATTATGCACATGTACCTGAAAAGATGAGGAGAAAGTTAGATGACAAAATTCAAATATATATTTTTGTTGGATATAGTGAAGAATCTAAAGCATATAGACTGTATAATCCCATCACCAAGAAGTATGCTATAAACAAAGATGTGGTATTTAAGGAAGAAGAAGCATGGAATGGAAGCATAGATAAGTTGGTTGAAGAGGACGTTATTACACCTCACACAGAAGATGAAGAATATGAACATGGAATACATGGAGGACAGTTAACTCCACATACGTCTACACCAACAGTAAGAACACCTGTCAGAATGACCAGAATTCATGAACATGGTGAACCATAGAGTGTTGGTGGATGACAAGGAACATGATGAGAGGTAAGTAATGAAAAAAATCCTACATTAGCTTCATTAAGAAACATAGTTAGAGGTCAGAAGACTAGAATTTCGAGATAATTGTATGAGCAAAATGAAGAAGTAGATCAAGTTTCAAATTTTGCATTAATAGCATGTGATCCTGTAAATTTTGATAAGGCTATTAAAAATGATGTTTGGATAAAAGAAATGGATGAAGAAATTGATGCCATAGAAAGAAATAATACTTGGTATCTTGTAGATTTTGCTGATAATAAAAATTGTATTGGTGTCAAATGGATTTATAAGACTAAGTTAAATGTTGATGGCCATGTTGAAAAATACAAATAAATACTTGTAGCTCAAGGGTTTAGTCAACAACCTGGTATTGATTATAATGAGACTTTTGCACCTGTAGTAAGACTTGATACGGTAACGATGGTATTAGCTATTGTTGCTCATAATAAATGGTATGTACATCGAATAGATGTAATGTCTACATTTTTGAATAGATATTTAGAAGAAGAGGTTTATGTGAGACAACCTCCTGGATATGAAATTGATGGAAAAGAAGGCAATGTCTATAGATTAAAGAAATCATTGTATGGATTGAAGCAGGCACCCAGAGTATGGTACATCAAGATTGATGAATAATTGAATAGTGAAGGATTTAGTACAAGTCCAAGTGATCCAACCTCATATACAAAGGTAAACCAAGAAGGTAAAATACTGATTATTTGCTTATATGTGGATGATTTGATCTTCATTGGAGATCTTTCAGTAGATGAGTTTAAGAAAACCATGTAAACAGAACTTGAGATGACTGATTTAGGAATGATGAAATATTTTCTTGGTATTGAAGTAACTCAATACGAGGATGGAATTTTTATCAATCAAACTAAGTATGAAAATTAGGTACTAAAAAGATTAAGAATGATGAATTGTAATCCAATTGTAACTCCAGTTGCAACTAGCACAAAACTCAGTAAGGAGGATGATGGGTCAAAAGTTGATCCGACATTGTATAAGAGATTGGTAGGAAGTCTCATGTACTTAACTGCAACAAGACCTGATATAAAGTTTGCAGTAAGTTTGATTTCAAAATTTACGGAGTCTCCAAATAATAACCACTTGCAAGCTAGAAAGAGGATTCCAAGATATATTGTTGGAACAACAAATTTTTGTATCTAGTATACATCAAGATCAAATTTTAAGTTGATTGGATATACTAACAATGATTTTTCAGGTTCTATACATGATAGAAAGAGCACATCTAGATATGTCTTCAGTTTTGGATCGAGACCAGTAGCATGGGATTCAAATAAGAAGCCCAAATAAGAAGCCCATAGTGACATTGTCCTCTGCCGAGGAAGAGTATGTTGCACCAACAACAACTTCATGTCAAATTGTGTGGATGATAAGAACTCTTTCTGAGTTGTAGCATGAACAAGATGAACCAACTCAATTTTTTTTTCACAATAAATCTACCATTGCACTATCAAGAAATCACATCTTTCATAAAATAAGTAAGCATATTGATACAAGGTATCATTTTATTGGAGAATTGATAAACAACAATGAAATCAGTATGGAATTTTGCAGATCATAAGATCATTTTGCAGACCTATTTACAAAACCTTTGGGAAAAGAGTTCTTTGAGTTTCATGGGAAAAACATTGGGGTTTGTAAGCTGTAACCTAAATGTAGTATTAGAAAGTTCTGATTTTTTGGTGTAGTAATTAAGGGGGAGAATGTTGGAAGTCATTAATTACTCCACCACTGGCCGCTGAAATTTTTAAGAGCCAACATCACCCAAATTTGTAACCGCTAAGTTTTTTAAAGAGCTGCCATCTCCACACTACCTTATTCGAAGAGGCAATCATCACATTAGTCCAGATTATTAAATTGTGAAAATCCATCACCATTAATGTATTTTGACTGTACATAATCAGGCCAGAAATCGCATGTCATTTCTGAAGGGCCAACACAGTTTTTTTCATTCTATCAGTCTATAACAGAGCATTTAGTTTTGCAGAGACAATTTTATTATGAAGGGTTAATTAGCAGTAAATGACCGATTATGCTAAAACACTAAAAATGTGTATCCTATAATCGTGATTTATAGATATATAGATACAGAGTTGAAGTTAAAACTCAGAATTTTTACTATGTATTTTTTTGTTATAATCTATTATTTGAGTTTGAAAACTCATTTATTTTGAAGTTAGTTTGATGTAGCAACTTGAGAGATCAAAGTATATTTTTAAGTATAGATGTGTTAAATGTGTTTGATTGCTGAAACATAGTATCATTTTAAATTTTATGAACGTAGGGGTCATCAAAACGAAGCTAAACAGTTAGATGCAACTCGATGCAACTATCCCATAGATTACTGTTAGCTAAAAAGTCAGCTGCAACTCATCTGCAACTGTCCTGTATATTACTATTAGCTAAATAGTCAGTTGCAACAATCCTATATGTGAAAATGTTTGAAGTTAGAGATGTGTGTGTGTTGCTGAGAGTAAGAGCAACACTCCCATGCCTTCCCACACTTTTTGCATTTCAATTACCTTTGTCTTGTAAAGGTATTTGACCATCATTGCAATTATATTGAAAGGTATCTTGGTATGGATATGAGGTAAAAAATGGGGTCTTAGCCAAGTTTAGATAGAAAACAAATGACCTTCCATTGGATCTATAATCTTGCAGGGTCCGTTATGAACTAGATGAGAATATCATTCTCGATGCATGAATACTCGAAGCATTTATCAAGATAAACATAGCTCCTATATTGAATACAAAAGCACTAAAATAGCTACAATCAGAGAGAGAATCATAGAATGGACTAGAGGAAAAGCCACAAATTTCATCTCTCTTTTTAAGTATTTTTTTAGCAAGTAAGTCCAATCTCTTACACTTAATCTCTAATAAAATTCAACAATATAAAATGCAACCTAAGCATTGTTAATTTGGGATGTTTTATTTAATCTAAAATTGGCTACATAGAATGCAACCTCAACATTGTTAATTTGGGGGTGGTTTACTTAATCTAAAATTGGCTACATAGATCTATATTTCGAACATTATTTGCATCATTGTTTTAGGTTGAATCTAAATCTACATGATGAATGGGAAAATATATAAATATTTATTATCCATAATGTTTATACTTATGAAAGGCATCTACATTTTGATAAATACGCTTCCCTTCATCCTTTCCTTGAGACAAACTTCAGAAAATAAAAGGCACACCTAATCAATACTAAGCTTTTTATCAATATAACAATCAATTCAGATGCAAATTTTCTACAATGGGAAAAGCATATATAAAAATACTAAAACATTGAAGTAAGAGTAGACATGCACTTACGGGATCCAATATAGAAGAGGAATTAGTAGCATTCATTTTCATCCATGGAAATGGAAGGAAAATCCAACGATTAGAAGTAAAGGGATCATAGGTGTTTAGTAACATAACTATGGGGATTGTTTTAATTTCAACAATGAATTGAGGTGTCATGACTTGATATTCATTTGATCCTCAATAGCGTCCTCTATTAATTTTGCAAGAAGATCAATTGGAAAATTGAGAAAGCAAGAGTGTGTAATCATTTTGGGCACTGTCTCCTGTTCAGACTAGCAAAGACAATAGAGAAACACACGAAAAATACTATGAACATGAGAGGAAGTGAACTCACTGCTGATAGAAGGGAAAGTAACAAAGCACAGGACCAGATTTACCATCCAATTGTAACCACTCTGAATGAATCTAACCACTATTCCAAAAAAATTTGGCAATATACTCCCCAAAAGATTCTCGCCCCATGAAATTGGGGACAAATGGGAGTTGAAATTCCAACTCGGACCAAATGGGGAGGGAAATTTTGCTTTAAAACAAGGTAATTCCTATATTTTAGGGCGAATGGAAGGCCTTCGCTCAAATTTCATGGACATAAATCAATGTTTCCCCTCTCATTTATAAATACATGTAGGATAATCCTTTAAATATAAGTTATTTTTAAATAAACAAGTAGAAAATGAAAATAATAATAATAATAATAAAGCATTATTGTACAAAACAATCGCCCAAGAAAAAATGAAACTCCCTAAAATTTCACCCATGCCCTAAATTTGTCCCCTAAGTTATCCTTGATGAGCATCCAATACTCTCTTCAGTGGATGTATCAACCTGCATTATTGATTCATATTGGGAAACAACAATGATAAGTCTTTGATTAAGTAATATTTTTCTCAGAAATATTTTTAATTTAGTTTTACATGGGAATGACTCTAAAATTTACAATAGAAGATTTTTAATATATGATTTACTAATATCTAATCATGGCATTCCCAATCATTATTTTCCTCCATTATATCCCTTCCATTACGTAGAGTGTATGTACATACTCACTCTTATTTCTATCTCACTATCTTCCAGTACCTATCCCGCCTCTCTGTTATCATGGGAGTTAATCAGCACAAACCCTCTTCTTTTGAAGCAATCAAGATCCTAACTAAGTATCAAGTTTCAAAACACATGTTCCATGATGCATATTAGAATGATTTTTTCAAACAATTCCAAAATTTCCATGACAAATTTATAGTTCAATTTGCTTTTACATTCAACGAGGATAAGGCTAGTGTTGAAAATGTGAATGAAGTGAGTGCTACAGAAAAGGCTGATTTGAAACCATAGAAAAAATTGAAGCCACAACCACCATAACACCTTTGGTTAAAACAATGACTAGAATAATGACTCAAGGAACCCATAGAAGTCATTATCAGCTCTAGTGAAGAAACTAAAGTGGGTGTCTTAGAAGATGATGTGAAATCATAAAATTAAAGATTGAGGGTCCAAAGTGTTTGTCTACAGCTTGAAATCGAACACTTAACTACTGAATGGAGGCCTCAAATGATGCCATAAAGAATATTCATTGTCTAGATATCAAGGTTGGAAAGATCACTACCGAGTTCCAAATTATAAATAGATTAGTTCTTAATTATTGTTCTTATAATCCAGCAAAGGAATCTTAAATTGAATTCTTGGAGAAAAGGTTAAAGGAAGAGTTGGACCATCAAAATTAGGGCTTATACCTTCTCATGTGAAAAACTAATGTTTAACCCTATTTTTTGTCACTTTCCCTCCCATCAATCCGAACCACGGAGGGAACATGAACGATGTATGGGGTACTAAAGTTCACCCCAAATTCCATATTATGAAGTTCATTAACAACTAAATGCGCGTGGAAATGCATGATAAACATACACAATGTAATTTAACTCTATTAATTCACACACAACATGCAATTACCAATATGCTCATCGCAGAAATAATAGTAGAATAAAGAACATAAATAAACTCATTTTCATGATATTCACATGCATTCAATTTAATAACTCAAATGGAATAGTTTATTCAATCTAACATAGACAAACAATCATTCATAATACATAAAATTGATATAATTAGAGACAACAATGAACACTTATCTTTCAATTGGAAGTGACGAAGCAACTGACTATGGAAGAAAAAAGTTCCACCCAACCATAGATATCTGTCAATACTATAGTATTTTAGTTGAGAGACTACCCCCCAACTGGGGCTATGTATCCACTAAGTATGGACTACTCGAGCTCACTCACAACCATAGGCACAATCATTCATGCTAACCCAACACACAACTAGGTTTGTTAAGCATGTAGGGAGGTATTGAATGAGAATGCTAAGATAGTGAGATAAACCAAAGAGATACAAGAATATCAATTCATCTTATCCAGCCTTGGTACACATAATACCTACCACACCCAACACAAGGAAGGTCCCCGTCTATGCTATAAAATCGCTTAGGCGCCCCTTCCATCCAGTTCTCTTTAGGGTGAGCATAGAAAGTTCCATAATGCTAAACCTCTAGATATTATTTCCTTCACTAGTTTTATCAACAAATTCGATCCTATGATCTCACTCCCTATTCAATCCACCAATGGGTTTTTTCAAATTCTAGCCACATGATTGTCAATTACAAAATTCCACTTTTGGGCTTCCAAATATGGGTATTCTTATGGATTTTCAAGATTTTCGCACTCTCAATTTTTCCTTGGGGTTTATGTCTATGGATTCCCCAATGGATTTCACACCTTATGTTAATATTTGGGAATTTGTTTTCACTTGAAAATGTGGCTTCTTTCCAAGTTGTGATTTCTATTTTTTCCATAGCTGATCGAGGTGCATAACAAGCTCATAATTGTAGTATGGTTGTTTGAAAATGGAATGGGGATTATATAAAATGAATTCTCATGAGGAAAAATGATTTATGGGTCAATTAAACCATGTCCATACTCATCCATATGAATTTCTCATTTTTTCCCATCCTCCATTAATTCACGAGTTGATTTCTTAGCTACCATCTCACAACAAAAATAAATGTCAACACTCTTAGTCAAGATAGGTTCTCAAGATGGAAGCTGGCAATAAAGGGTTCCATACCACAACCCCTTACCTCTCCCTAGTGGATACACATAGCTCCCTCATTTTATTTCTTTTCCATAACCATCTCTTGGTATTCTATTTGCATTAAAAATATTTACATGCTTTTACAATTTTCCATGGCTTACTAGCACATGGCTAACACAATATAAATACTTGCCTTTTTAAAATACGATCATTCAGCCTTCTCCTTGAGATCCACGATAGGAGACAATGGCCTTGGCCTTGGCCCTAAGCTCCTTGGTATTGATATTATATACATTATGCACGATTTCTCTAGTAAATGAGACAACCATGTAATTATTGATTTCTAACAATCTATCGACATTCTCATTAGGGGAAGAATCATCAAGAAAATTTCCAAAGTAAGAGTCGAAGGTGTAGTGTTCAATGGATTTATTAATAAAGACTGCAGGTTCACTTGGATCATTTAGATTCGTGGTTGTTTGTTTCATGAAAGGCTCCCTATTAATATTAATCTGATTTGGCCTTCCATTATATGGTAGCCACAAATGGGACCAGTCAGTAGAAAAGTATCATTTCAGCTTCTCTGACCAGTCTCTGCTCAGCCACATACCATAAGTATTAGGCACATCAATGACTACAATATCCACTGTCTGATGTATTCTAGGGTCCACAGATAATGTCAAAAGGATGTTCTTGAGTTCCCCTAGGACCTTAACTCTAGATCTGTCTAATTGAACTATTTGAGTAAGACAAGACTCCCAAGTTACATTCAACTTCTTACAAACAGACACAGGAATAACATTTGATGATGCCCCTGAATTGATCATGCAATTATGGACATTTCTGTTAAAAATATCAAAAGTTAGTAGAAAAGGTGGGACCATTTTTATACCATACTTTTGAGCATCCGACTTTGTGCAAACTTCCAAATTATTATTTTGAGCTTCACTTGTTTTATTTACAATCATTCCTTTAGGTAGGTTTTCTCTTATAGATGGTATTTTGAGAAGTTCAAAGAGAAAAATATTTGATTTATCCCTTTTTAAATCGTCTACCAAATTATACTCAAATTCAGGAATTACTTTTTCTTTTTGCGGTGTTTCTTTACCTTTATTCGAAGTAGATGTCGATGATGGATCGTCCTATGATGTCAGACCTTTAATTATGGTATTATAGGAATGCTGCATATCAAATACAAATTCAGTATTATCTTCTTCTTCTACCATTGGAAGCTCTAAAAACAATTAACAATGTTTACATGTGGGTCTTGTTATTCAGTAGGAGGCATTGCCTCTATAGCTTCATCTCTAGTATCATCGTGGATAGTTTGGTTTGTAGACGTCAAGGCCTTGAATATAGAATAGATCTCATCAGAGGTGAGTGTCTCCCCAGGTTTTGGAGGAGGTTGATTTTGTGGAGGATGGTAAAGTATCCTAAGTGGTGGCTTTGCCAAACCTCTATTATTCACTTGGTTGTCACTGCTAGCTCTCTTAAGATCTACAATGTCATTCAAAATATTTTGCAATAGTTTTTTCATGTTATCCATGTCATAATGGTCTTTATTTTGGGGTGTGGGTTTGGAAACGTTTTCCTTCCTTCTCCTGGATGTAGATTGCTGATCCGACTCTAGATTAGGATTATCTTTAAGACCGAACATATCTTTCTCTACCAAGACAGCCTCCGCAAAGGTCCCTTACAGAGTATATTTATGAGCACGCTTAAGCCACATAGCAATCGACGTAGGTAGAACCTTAATGTAATAGGCTACCAAGAGTTCTTCGGCGGGAAGAATAGTGGCAGAGATTCTTTTCTTCAAACAGGAGAACCATTAATTAAAATATTTGACTCCTTCTTTCAATTTATCCTCAAAGAGGATAACTCTATGACAAGGTCCTCTGGGGTACTATTGCCTCCAAAATTCTGGAGAAATAGTCCCTCAAACTGTTCCCAAGAATGAATAGAATCTACTTCCAAAGAAAAGAACCAAGTGGAATCCTATCCTTTAAAAGAATAAGGGAACAATCTACACACCACATTCTCATGTATCACATTCCTCAATCTAATGTCTTGCATGAAGTTCTTGACATGATCCTCAGTAGGGGTCCTATCATCCAGATTAAACCTGGGAAGCCACTTCTCAGGTTTTTTGGGTAATCTGTGTAATTGTCCGGGGACATGAACTACATCTAGGTCAAGCCAAGGTCTATTGATTTGATAGCCATTAGTCTCTCTGGTGAAGAATAAGAGCTTGAGAAAGTTTCACTATCTGAGGAATATTCTGATGAAGATGGAGATGAATGAGGTGTTGTGGGTGGTGGTAATCCACAAGACTGGTTGTTAGGATGTGGATATTATGTGGATTGGTCTGTAGTTACCAACAATGGACTTTCTTAGGCTTCAGGAGTCTCTCCCTGTTGAGTAATATATCGAGTACTGGTATTAAAAGGTGAGGTGAGAGTTAAAAGAGGGGAAGATAAAACATTTATGAGACTCTAAACTGTCTCAGTCCCTGGTTCCACCCTTGCGGTAACATCGTGGGTGTTTTTTCTCCACTATTCAAGAGTGAGGATTCCATCAGTGGATGGTGTAAAAAGGGTTCCAGGCCTCCCAACCGATCTTTCTAAAACAGGGGTGGCAGGAATTGGTGATTGACCTTCTGTGGGATGTGTTGCATACGTAGAAGCTTGGATATCGCTCCTAGTAATGATAGGTGATACAGGGTGATAAGGTTTGGTTGTATTTTTTTTTTTACATTTTTTACAATGACCCTCCTTCTAGAACCATTTAATGACGTCCCGAGCTTGTAGTTTGTTGGAAGATATATAAGGTAGTTAACAAAAGGAAATAGTCCAACCAGAAAGGATTCAAATCGATGCCACATAGAGATGATTCTATCCTCGAGTTATTTGCGATGACTAGATCCTATGGATACAAGGTCTCCACTGGCACAAAGGTTTTTATATCTAAAAGATCTGCCTTTTCCTCAAGAAATGTCTTAAAAGGTTTGAAGTAACTGGATTCTAGACTAACTATTCAAAAAACTTAAATAGTGAATGTAACAGGTTTAGGTAGGGAAGTTGTAATATATAATTGATAACAAGAAACTCATTGCTCAACATATATAAATATAATCCAAGTTCACTTTCCTTAACCAACTTCAAATAAAACCATAAAATGAAAATTGCAATGCTTTATCCAAAGTGTTATGATTGTACAACATGTCCTATTAGGTAATACCAATTGACAAATTAGTACTAGGGATTAATAACTAGTCATCAGTTGCAGAACAGAGCATGTGAATTAAATAAATAAATTCATTCAATGCACATTTAATATGTTAATATTGTAAGGAAAAATCAATACATAAACTAACATATCCAGTAAATAAGCAACCAATAATTAGTATGCGAGATAGATAGAAGAAAGACAAGAATTCATGAAAAACATTTGATGAATAATCGTAGAACATAGCATAAATAACATTGTAATTTTATTAAACTTGCAAAACATTACAAAGTACAAAATTACAAGATTTCCTGGTATGTGATTGGTAGTCTTCTCTTTTGTATAGTTCTCCTCGGCTTAATCTCGCTAGTCCCCCTACTTTGGAAATACCCTCCCTTTAAATAATATTACAAAATTTACAAAAAAGGAAATTTCCCAAGATGTGGGATTACAAGATATTTCAGTTTTATGTTTTGACAAGGGTAGAACGCCACTTGGAAAAAGCATCCATCAAATCTTGGATGTCTTTAAACTTAGCATTCTCTAAATGCACTTTAGCTTTACATATTAATGAAGTGATCTTCTTCTTCTTAATCTTCTCCCATTCTTTGAGGAAGAGATCAATCCTCATTAATGAAGCAAGAGGTGTCTCAACCCAACCCTTGATTTCCTCGATAATAAGCTGAGTCATGTAGAAAATATGCTCTTTTTCTTTGGCAAAATCTCTATGAATCTGCTCCAACTTCAATTTTGGAGGGATGGCCTCATTGATAGGATCTAGTACTAGTAGATCCAAATACTTGAGTGATATTTCTAAGTCAAACCACCTCCTTTTGCAGGCTGCTTGTCCATCTTTGATGATGGATCCCACCAGATCACAAATGCTTTCCTATGTTTCAATTATCACCTGGATTTTCTTAAACTTAAGCTTATCTAGGATTGGCAGATATTTTGTTCTATCTTTGATGTATTTCTACCATTCTATAACGTGATCATAATATTTAGTTGCTTCCTATATTCTTTTTTTATGCTCACGGAGGACCTCTGACTAATGTTCAAATGAATTATACAACTCTTGCATCTCATTAAACCCTTCATACAAATTAACCATTCCTTGATAAAATTGATTGTTTATTTCGCATGCCAAATGTTTAAACTCCTCTCTTATAAATTTGGAAAATGAAGAGGTATTAGATGCAAGTTGGAGATCTTTAAGTTGTTGTTCAAACATGGAAATTGTGTCTGTCTGCTAGTCAGCTAAGAGATTTTCCTTCTCAAGCTGTTGCTTCAGATAATCATTCTTGTTTTGAAGCTGATTTAACTTCTCTTCATATTCCTCTTTGAGAAGTTGAATTTTATTCCTGTGTTGTACATCAACTTGTGCTAGGTCAAGTTTGACCTTTTGCAGCTCTTGTTCGTTATCTTTGAATTCCTTGTTCAGCTGAGATACTGAATCAAAATTTTCTCCAGCCAAAGCCCCCATGGAAGTTTTTGTATCCAGTGATCCTTTTTATTGTCAGAGGAGTCCCTTTTCCAAATGATCTAGCTAGGGGTTGGCACCTTCTTGACTGTTCCTTCCCTTGTCCTAGTAGCTCCCTTATTAACTACAGTTTTTTCTTTCCTTCTCCAAAAATACTTCCCCATAGAAACCTCTACATCCTCGCCAAAATCTGACATCTCCTCTGTAGTCGAGATGGTTCCCTCATGAATAGTCACTAGAGGGTTTGGTTGATAAGTTTGACGATTGGGGATTTACACACTAATGGGTAAAATAATAATAGGGGGTGTAGGAAAAATAGGTGCAAGGGATATAGAGATAGAGATGAGGATGGGTGTGGAAGTTTTAGGGGAAGAGATTGTAGAGATCATAAGGAGTATCTAGTTGTGGGAAAATAGAATGTGGTTATGTTAGGGATGTTGGGGTAATGTGGAGTCCAGATGAGGTTGAAAGAATAGGTGAAGTAGGAGGGAAGATGGAGCTAGTCAGATCTATTAGTACTGAGGGTGTGCTGGTGGTAGCTAAAAGAATTTGAGATAAATCGATCTCAGAAAAAAGAATGTTGGGGAAATGATGAATAAAAAATACTCCCAGATGACTTGGTGGTGGTGATGGATGCGGTCATAGAAGTAAGAACATTAACAGGGAAATTTGAAGGACCATTTTCCCTTTCCAACTCATTGTGTATCTCGTGTATTTCAACATTAGGTTGAGGCAAAGGTTCTACCTGTTGATTAGAGGAATTTGCAAGATCTGTTGTTCAGGCGAATTCACTCTTTGAATTGCTTGTGGTGGAGGTTGAGGGATTTCTTATTGTATTTGAGCTTGAGGAATGACCTCATGAACCTTTTTCTTCTTTGGTGGAGGTTGGGCCACAACTTCCCGTGACTCTGTCTCTAAACTAACCCTCTCTAGACCTTTCTTGAATTTCATTGCTCTGTGTAAAGTGTCCAATGTGGAGGAGGATTATGGTTTCTTGGGGCCTTCCAGAATAGCTTTACCTTTATCCTTAGACTTATCAGTGGGAGCAGTAAAAGAACTGGATAGAGGTTCCTTAGCCTCCTTTTCTATATTCTGCTTATGGAGATCCTTCTACACTTTCAAACAGATCTCTCTAAAATGTAGGGTAGAGGTCTTTAACTCCTTCTGATATTGGAAAATGTGGGCCTTTTCATGAGGGTTGGTAATCCTTCCCACCACCTCTGAAAAATCAACAACTCCTCTATATATTGAGTCATCAGGAAGATCCTGATGGGAATAAGGAAATTTAGTGTGCTCATGCTCAAAAATGATTAGCTAGCCAGGACTTGGGATCATGCATTCTTTTGGATGCTTCCCCTATATTCATTTCAATTATAGCCCTACCCAGGATAGTAGCATGAGTGGAATTATGCACTTTCAAAAACCCGAGGTTCAAAGGGAATTTCGGCCAACATTTCCTCTTCTATTCAACAAGATTAAGGAAGGCTCCATCAATGACACTCTTATAGGCTATTTCCTACAAAACCATCATATCCGAGACTATTCTTGGTAGCAGATGAATTGTATTGCTACCCAAAACATGAATGTAGGAGAAATATTCTCCCACATACCAATCACGAAGGAAATAAATTAGGGCTTTGGCCCCTTTTGAAAATGTTGGGGAATCCCCCTTGAATATCATCTTGTACATCGAACCTATGAAGTGGTCGCAAATCTCATAAATCTAGGGGAAAAAATTATCCTCCCACATGTCTAAGCAATAGATGTGTACTAGTGGGGAAGTCTTGGTCCAATTCCAGCCCATCGTTGGGAATGCAAAAGTAGCACATAATACATCCATTACATACCCCGACATGTAGAAAGATGGCTTCCTTGAGGTTGAATTTTTCTGATACTTCTCAATCGCTCCCTTCAGGGTTACTGATAGAATATGAGCTCAACTGAATGATTATCATGTGAGAAATATGTGATTGGCTATGGGATCCCATTCAGTCTTGAATTCTGTACAGTTGGGTAAACCATACAATCGAAAAAACATAGCTGCTAGCAAAGAGAATAACTCACTAAACCATGAAATGGGGTAGACCTTTTTCTGCCTTGGGGATGAACTCAGTATGGTTATCCATCCAAGATTTTATCACTTCCTCATACTCGAATTGGGTTACGATTGCATCAAGAAATTGGGCTCTGGGGAGCTATTGAGGAGGTCCAAGAGTTTTTGCTCTAGAGAATACATCTGGGTGGAATGAGGCTACTAGGTTTCGAAGGTGTTCATCGAATGATTGTTCTCTGGGATTGCATTGTCAAGTTCCCACTTGACCGTGTCTGTATATGGAATTAATGGAGGCCTGGCTACAATACCATGAATATGAGAAATCCTAATTTTGGCATAGGCAGGCTGGTCATGCAGAATTGCAGAGAAGTCAACATTGTCAAATATTGAGTAAATTTTGGACCAATCTAGATAAAGGTTTTAAAATACGCACCCAATGGTATCAATAAAAACCCCGACATTTGAGTCTTTGTTCTTCTGTTGTTGTAGGGTGGTCTTAGACCTAGTAATTTTGGACATGGTGGCAGAGTTTGAGGTAAATTCTGATATAAATTTGGCGACCATGCTTAAAAATTACCGCAGTTAAACATAAAAGAAAAAAATGACCGTGAAGGGTAAGAAACTTACCAGTTGAAATCTTGGAGATGAGTGGATCAGCAAGATTAAACAAGAAAAATCTGTAGTAAACTCTAGAATGAAGTAAAAAAATTGCAAGTGAAATGGTAAAGAATTTGTAAATTTGAATGAATTAAATAATCCAAAACCAAATGGTAGGATAGATGAGAACTGTAGATCTGGAAAAAATAGACGACTAAGATCGAGACGAGAAAATCAAATGCGGAGGTGAGAACAACCAAACAAAACCTTACATTTTATTATTTCCACAATCTACACTGTGGGATGCGGAATGAAATTGTTGATCAAGAAAAAATTGTTAAAGTCCCGCAATCCACATTTCGCAAGAGACTTGCGGGTTGCGGGTTGCAGATAAACAATGTTGAATTTTAAAATTTATTTGAGTTTCTACTTTCTGCAATCCGTATTGCGGGTTGTGGTTTACAAACTGAAAGAGCATAAAGAGTTCAAAACCTGATATTTCCACTTTCTGCAATCCGTATTGCAAAATACTAAAGGCAAAACCGAAAAAGAAATTTTTTATTTTGAAAAGGATTTCCGCAATATACATTGTGGGTTGAAGGTTGTGGAAATACAATCTTTTATTGAACAAAAATTATAACTTCTGTAATCCGCATTATAGGTTGCAGAAGGCGAGAAACTGATTTTTGAAAAAACCTCCAAAAAAAAGGAATTCTGCAATCCGCATTGGAAGTTGCGGAATGTGGGTTGCATAAACACAAGAAATATGTAAAAGAAACATGGGCGCTTCTGCAATCCAAAAAACCCAAAAAAACAAGGTTTCTAAGGAAATTTTATTAAGGCCAAAACACAACACTTACAGTTAAAAATCCCCTAGCAAGATTATGGCCTTAAAATCCAATTAAAGGATGAGTGGGGCTCCCATTTTAGAAGCTTAAAATGGGATCTGTTGCTGGAAGCATCAGTCCTATATGTTGGTCAATCAAGAAACAACAAACTATATCCCTTTCTTCAGGTGAGGCTGAATACAGAGGAGAAGTGAATGCATCTACACAATGTGTGTGGCTGTAAGGTATTCTTAGGGAACTTGGTTTTGCATTTGATTCACACACAGTCATTTGGTGTGACAATAAAAGTGCAATCAATATTTCCACTGATCTAGGGTAGAGACATAGGACCAAGAACATTGAGATACGCATGCACTACATCAGGATCTTGGTGCATGAGCAGGTGATATCGTTGCAGTATTTCCCATATGCAAAGAAAACTATTGACATCTTCACCAAGAGCTTCACAGAGAAGACATTCACCTATCTGAGATCACTTCTTGTAGTGGGTGACACGTGGTGATGACTGATATTCACTTTTATATTTTTCTCCATGTCCATTTGAGAGGGGAGGTTTTGTTCCCATGAGGTTTTCCTCCTCACCTTTGTTATATGGACTAATAAATTTTTGTAAGAGGTGACTTGATCCTTAGCTGCCAAGGCCTCAATAATGTGATTTAATTACACTAATTCAAGATTAATGGGGGGTATTAGAAAATTATTCCACCTTATTACCATGGCCATACACCTAGGACACATTTTCATTAGTCTCATGCTTATGTTATATGGTCCAAAACTAGGTTGTGTTGGTCAATCCTGATTCCTTTGTTGTTTTGGACTCATAAATGCACCCAAGCACCCTCATTTGATTATTTTGGTTACACATGCACCCTCATTAATGACTACTCATTCCTTGGTACACTCCCCATCACTTAAAATAGGGAAGCTAGTTGACTAGAAGTGCCCATGCATGTATTTGGGTTGTTTTTTACTCTTTGGACAATTTATTGCAGCCTAGAGGCACTCCCACTCACCCATGTACTCCACCACACCTATAATACCCTCATTTATGTACTATCATGCTCCATCCATGTTCACACTAGCATTCACGACTGTTTGAGGTGGTTTGAGAGCTCATTGGTCCATCTAGAGGGGGCTTTTGAGGTCCAATCTAAGCCTACCACATGTATGCATCCAAATCACCTCCAAAGGCCAATGATTTTATCCTATTGTAATATAAACATGTTTCAAACATTATTACATGTTGGACAGTCATAATAAAATTAGTTATTGAAACCATTTCTATGTGTTAATTTCACTCTTTTCATTGTTTTTTTGCATAATTTGTGAGTAATCTTGAATTGTGAGCATTCCCTTAGCTCCTAGATCTTGATGTGAATCATATTTTCACAGTGAAAGAGTGATTTCACTATATTTTCTCTAGAAATTAGGGGTGAAAGATATATTGGAGGGATATTTTGCAAGGGCAAAAAATAGTTTTTTCATTTGCCTCATTAATATATGTGAGGCTATTCATTTTGGATTTATTTTCTTCTAATAAATATTGGGAGAATATATTTAGCTGAAAAAAACCTTTCCATAAGAAAATATCCCTCTAAATTTTTTTAACCCCCTTAATATATCCCATGGGCTATATATAGCCCCTAAAATTATCCATGTTTACATCATACATGCCTAGATATTCAATAAGCGGGCCTTACCCTTGAGATCTGCACTAAGAATCCATACTAGCATATTAACATCATTTATATGATTTTATTTAATATATTCCAAGTAGAAACCAAGGGTATTGCTTAGGGGGGGTCCATTATTCATAATCATTTGTATTGTTTGTTTGTTAGATGCCCTAGATGGATTTATGTTGATTATGGGAGATTTGACCAATGGATTTTCATTCCAAGATATTCAAGAAAGCCCTCATTCATTTCTTGTCATTTCCAGTGGATTATATTTTAGCTTAGGGGGATATATGGATTGTAAAAATGGCTTCATGGTTTATGGTTGTTTGAGGGTTTTTTTGAATTTCCTATATGAGCGGTAGGGATTCCCTAAGCAACGAGTATTCCCCCTCCTATAGGTCCTTGCTAAGAATGTCAAAAATATGCTAAGTAACCTACCAAGGAGAGGGGAGTTACAATGGGATGAGAGATATTAGTACGTGGTGTTGGTCACACACATGAAATTATAATCATTGATGTGTCATAGTTAAAGTAGTGGGTGAACACTTTAATGGTTGGCGTTAACGATCGATAGTTCACCAATGTCAGTGATGAGTATTGGGAGTATTGCATGCTACTATCAACTTTCATGGGTCCCATTTTTCATACGATGATGCAACTTATTGTAGTGGTGGGTCATGTTACATAGATAGCATGAAGAGGATAGGGACCACCACTAAAACCATCACTAGGACTCGATCCATGATCAGGGATAGCAGTCGTGCTAGTGGTTCCACCACCAAAGGTTGTGCCCTCTTTAGCAATCAGGGTCAAGGCTCCATCTCCATCTGTCAGTGGAGCCATCAAGCTATTTTTTTGTATGGTCCCAATATCCCCTATTCTATATTGATGAAACCTATGGGAGGAAGTTCTTGATGTATCCCCATAACATATTTCTTGTATATGTGGTCTATGAGTCCTATGATGTATATTTATATTGATCACACACACACACAATTTTTGAAACATGTTGTTTGTTCTATGTGATGTATACATGTATGATGTATCTTTCGATGATGATGTATGTGATGATATAGATTATTTTATGTTGATGTATAGTTGGTGACTACCACATAAATTGTATGGTAAAAACTATTTTCTCTACTTGTTCAAATTGGTTGTTGATGTAATAAGCACCAATATAGGAACTCATTAGCGATGTTGTTAGATTTTTATCATTTAACCTAGCATTATATTAGGATCTTTAACTGAGAGAATAACGAGCAAAACAATCAAACACAAGAGACAATGAACACAATGTTTTTCCTAGGGGAAACCATAAATGGAGAAAACCCCACAACTTCCTCAGAGATAGAATCAGCACCAAAAGTAAAAACCCCAAAATAGTAAGATGATCTCCCGATAGTAGTAGCCTCTTTCTTTCTAGCCCCAACAACTTCTTCTTCCTCAGCTATGTGCTACAACTAAGTGTGAGTAAGTGTGTGATAAATAGAGAGTCTCACTCTCTATTTATACTAATTCTTGACTTGACAGTAACTCACTAGGGATAACTTCTCTAGGAGAGTCTAATAACCCTAGGGCCTCGAAACTGCGGGGACTTTAACCCTTGAACAATAGGAGGGTTACCCACAATGACTTGACATGACTTGTTTACATTATTGAATCTCCCGATAGGAACATCGGGGCATGACATGACTCAAATACATTACAAACACTTCGCGGAAAGACATAATATATACAAGTGAATACATTCTGAAGTTACAAATACATCAACACTCCCTCTTAACTAGGAAGGTATTCTCTCGACACAATTTATCAACACGTGTCTTCTTCTCTATATCATATAGATCATCAATGAGTTCTCATCATATTCATATTCAAGTCATCTTCATCTTCAAGTCATCTTCATATTCAATTCATCTTTATCTTCAAGTTATCTTCATATTCAAGTCATCTTCATCTTGATCTCGATCATCACTGCTAGATCATCTCTGTTGGATCATCATCATTGGATCTCAATCATCATAACTCGATCTAGATCATCACTAGGTCATCATCATGGGTGCTATCTCTTGATTCTTCTCATCATAGGAAGTTCTACAGAGCCAACCCCTTTTCATGTTGGATGTACATCTACAAAGCCAGTCCTTTTTCACACTGGATGTATCATCACAGAGCTAGTCCTTTTTCATACTAGATGTGGCATCTACACAGAGCCAGTCCTTTTTCATATTGGATGAGTCTTCACATAGCTAGTCCTTTTTCATACTAGATGTGGGATCTACACAGAGCCATTCCTTTTTCATACTGGATGAGTCTTCATAGAGCTAGTTCTTTTTCATACTAGATGTGGGATCTACATAAAGCTAGTCCTTTTTCATACTAGACGTGTCTTCACAGAGGCAGCCCTTTTTCATGCTGGATGTGGGATCTACACAGAGCTAGTCCTTTTTCATACTAGATGTGTCTTCACAGAGCCAACCCTTGTTCATGCTGGATGTGGGATCTCCACAGAGCTAGTCCTTTTTCATACTAGATGTGTCTTCACAGAGCTAACCCTTTTTCATGCTGGATGTGGGATCTATATAGAGCTAGTCCTTTTTCATACTAGATGTGTCTTCACAGAGCCAAACCTTTTTCATGTTGGATGTGGGATCTATATAGAGCTATTCCTTTTTCATACTAGACGTGTCTTCATAGAGCTATCCCTTTTTCATGCTGGATGTGGGATCATCACATACATCTGACAATGGAAGGAACCAATCCTCTCACCATGTCACAACTCTTACATCCGACCATGGAAGGAACCAATCCTCTCAGCATGTCGGAAGGGCACAGCACTTACATATTACCATGGAAGGAACCAATCCTCTCACCATGTCAGAAAGGCACAACACTTACATCTGACCATGGAAGGAACCAATCCTCTCACCATTTCAGAAGGGCTCATCATAGACTCATCACTTCCTCTTAGGAGGAATCTCAATGTGGAGAACACCAATCTTCTTCCTGAAGTACTCAAACTTCACCCTGGCCAATGAATTTGTCAACACATCAGCTATCTATTCATCTGTTGCAACATACTGGAGCTTCACTGCTCCTCTCTGCACCATATCCTTGATATAGTGATACTTGATCTCGATATGCTTTGACTTGTCACGGAACACTGGGTTCTTCGATAACTTCACACAACGTTGGTTGTCACAATATATACAAGTAGCATCTAACTGGATATCAAATAGATCATACAATAGCTTCCTTAGCCATACTACCTCACAACTAGCTGAACAAGCTACGACATACTCTGCTTCAGCTATACTCAGTGCCACACAGGATTGCTTCCTACTAAACCAAGAGATCACACCTGATCCCATACTGAAGCAGCACCCTGAAGTGCTCTTCCTATCGATGGCACTACCTGCCCAATCTAAATCAACATAACCCTCCAATTTAATCTTCTGATCAACCTTATACTTGAGCCCATAATCAACTATACCCTTCAAGTACCTCAAAATATGCTTTGCAGCAATCAAGTGAACATGTCTCGGATCTGTCAAGAACTGGCTCAATTTGTTCATAGCAAAGCAAATATCTGGTCTCGTATTCATTAGGTACATCAAGGACCCAATCATTTGACAATACATCATGGCATCAACCGACTCAAATGAAGCATCACTCAATAGCTTCAGGTTCGATGCCATATGTGTGGTTAAGGCCTTGCAGTTCATCATCCCAAATCTCTTCAGGATCTCTACTCCATACTTCCCTTGTCTGAGGAAGATTCCATCTGCATTCTTCCACACCTCCATGCCTAGAAAATAATGCATCATACCCAAGTCCTTCATTTCGAACTTGGAAACAAGCTTTCTCTTTGTATCAATAGTCAACCCATCCATACCTTTTACAAATAGATCATCTAGATACAGTAGCATCATCACTTGGTTGCCATCTTCAACCTTGTAGTAAAGGTTGGAATCTACTTTACTCTTGGTAAATCCCAAACTGGATAGAAAGCTGTCAATTCTGACGTACCATGTCCTAGGTGCTTGTTTCAAATCGAACAGGGATTTCTTCAATCTACACACATGAGACTCCCTATCATGTGTCTCAAAACCAAGTGGCTACTCCACATACACTTCCTCTTCTACTACACCATTCAAGAAAGCAGTCATGACATCCATCTAATGTATCTTCCATTTCATCACTACGGCCAGAGCAAGTTCTATTCTGATGGAAGTGTATCTAGATATAGGTGCAAAAGTTTCTTCATAATCTATTCCTTCTTTTTGGGAGAAGCCACGAGCCACGAATCTTGCTTAATATTTTTCTATGTTGCCATCTGCAGCATGCTTGATCTTGTAGATCCATTTGGAAGTCACTACAGACTTCCCCTCAGGTCTTGGGACAACATCCCAAACATCATTCTTCATGATCAATTGGTACTCTTTGATCATAGCATCCTTCCATTCTTTCTTTTTTGTTGCTTCTTCATAGTTGTAAGGTTCTTTATCAATGAAATCACATAATAAGGCTACATAAGTGGAAAAAGACCTAGTTCTTTTCCTTTCTCTGTGTGATTCTTCTAGAGCTTGATATCTTTCTGCACCTTCGATAACTTCTCGTACCCAAGTAGGTTTCCTCTTGTGAGGATTCTTCTCCCGAGGTGTATCTATAGGTTCTTGAGGTTCTTCTATTTATCTATCTTCTTCTTGATATTCTTCGTGGCATGGTTGTGTCATGAATTCTGGGTGCCTCTATTTCTTCAGGTTCTTCAGCAGGTCTCTTTCTGGAATTGTTGTAAGTTGAGTCTTCGTCAAAAGTCACATCCCTGCTGATGTCGATCTTCTTGAATCCTAGGAAGTATATTCTGTAATCCTTTGAGATTTCAGAGTATCCCAAAAATATACCCTTCCTTCCTGAAGGATCTAACTTTGTCCTCTTTTCTTACAGAATGTGTATGTACACTAGACAGTCGAATATTTTGAGATGGCTGACTTCTGGTTTCTTGCCGGAAAAGGCTTCTTTAGGTGTCTTATTCTCGAGTACTCTATGTGGAGTATGGTTCTGTACATACACTATTGTTCTTGCAGCTTCTACCCATAGATGCATGGGAAGCTATTGATCATGAAGCATGGCCCTTACAGCTTCCATGATCGTTCTATTCTTCATTTCTGCAACTCCATTTTGTTGTCGATTATATGGAGTGGTTAACTCCCTCTTAATCTCTGAAACTTTACATAAGTCTTTGAATTCAGTCGAAGTGAATTCTCTGTAATTATCTGATCAAAAAATATTGATCTTCTTTTTTGTGTGGTTCTTGATCAAGGCTTTGAATTCCTTGAACTTGATAAATACTTCATCTTTGTTCTTCATAAATTATATCCATGTCTTCCTAGAAAAATCATCAATAAAAGAAACATAGTATACATACCCGCTTAATGAACTGGATGACATTGGACTGCATACATCGTAGTGGATGATTTCGAAGATTCCTTTTTCCTTTCTTTCGCTACTTGGAAATGTCTTATTTGTGTTCTTTCCTTTTGCACATCCTTTGCAAACACCATCATGTTTTGTCTGCATTTCTGGAAGACCTTTAACATCTTGCAAGTGGTAGTGCCTTGTAATGCACATGTGCAAGCCTTCTATGCCAAAGTTCATTTGGTTCTACTGACTCATGAACCAAAGCTTGTTCTGGTTGACCCTTCAATTTGTATAGACCTCCTTCTTGTTCCCCAATCACTATTGCATCGTCAAAAGTATTTCCCTTTGGCCACATAAGAACTTGGCGCTATACAAAAGCAACCTTCATTCCTTTTGCATCTAATGCATATATGGAGAGGAGGTTCTTCTTTATTCCTAGCACAAATAATACATTTTTCATCTTCATAGACTTTACAGAGTCTAGCTTATAGGAGGATTCGCCACTACCTTTTATTGGATACTGGTATTCATCCCCAAGTTTCACCTTGTGAGGTGACTCATCATTAGATAGTTTCACAGATGTTTCTTTGAATCCCATCATATGTTTGGAAGCAACACTATCTATAAGCCAAGCACTGCTTCCATGTGAGATAGTTCCCGTCATAGCGGAGATCAGCACATATTCTTCATCACTTGAAGAACAATCACTTTCTTGTCTGATTCTCTTTCTGGAAAGTTCATCATCCTCTGCAACATGAGCATGATGTCTTCTCTTATTTCCATTTTTATTCTTTGAGTTCCCTTTGTTAGGGCAGTATTTGGATATGTGACCTTTCTCATCACATGTGTAACATCTAATAGTAGACAGATCTCTTCTAGAGTGTGAAATATTACCTTTGGAGTGATGATGGTCCCTTATGGTTTTCATGGTATGGGTTGTAAGAGCTTGATATTCACTTACCATCTTTTCTTCTCGAGCTGCTATCTGAGCTTCTTCTTGCGAGAATTCTTCCCATAGTCTGCTGAACTTGACTACCTTCATTCTGGCATTGATCCCTTGAATGAAAGAGTCCCATGCCCTAGGTAGACCATTCAAGGTGGTCATCACAATCTCTGCATTTTCCACTTCTTCATATACTACTTCCAACTGTTCCTTGATCTAAGATATCCTTGTAAAGTAATACTGGATGGTCTCTTCATTCTAGATCTTTACATTCTTTAGTTGGTTTCTTAGAGTCATCTTCTTGTTTATGTTCTTCCCTTCAAACAGTTTGGTTAGGGCATAAAACATAGCTTTAGGTGTCTTTAGGGAGGACACCTGTGGTATGAGGTGATCCTTGATTGAATCAGCAATAATCCTCTTATCCATAACCAACTTCTTCTTGTGTAAGGCCTTAGCCTCATCTCCCTCTGGAACTGGAACCTCCTCATTGATATAGGAGTCCAACTCATTTTTTTCCAGGACTAGGGAGATCCTATACTTCCAGGCTCAGAAGTTATCATCTCTGTTAATCTTTTCATCAACCTTTGTATGATGAGACATATTAACTGAGAACCTCAAATGGAAATACAAAATATCTAGATCTTACCAGGTCAAGATGTCGGATCTAGATTTGGAGCTGAATTTCTACAGTGCTGATTTAGGAGCAGATTAAGGTTTGTCTTTATCAGAGTTCTGTCCAACAAAATTTTTTGATATTGATATCTAAACTTTTATTTTGAGGAGGAGATCAATCCATGCCTAGGCTCACTCAAAAATTCCACTTCTGTGGAAAGCCCTAATTTTCGACAGCACTGTCGGGTCCAAAATTGAAAAAGATTAGAATCAGATTCTGCTTTGACATAAAGATGCGCCCTAGGGAGGAGAATCAGAGCAACCTTTTTTTCTGAAAATATGTGGAGAGAGATCCAAAAATTAGGAATCCCTAGTTCCCGTAGTTGCACAGTGTCTTCTTCTTAGGTTATCTCTGATACCATGTTATATTTTTATCATTTAAGCTAGAATTATATTAGGATCTTTAACTAAGAGAATAACAAGCACAACAATCAAACACAAGAGACAATGAACACAATGTTTTTCCTCAGGGAAACCATAAATGGAGAAAACCCTGCAACTTCCTCAGAGATAGAATCAACACCAAAAGTAAAAACCCCAAAACAGTAAGATGATCTCTCAACAACAGTAGCCTCTTTCTTTCTAGCCCCAGCAACTTCTTCTTCCTCTCCTATGCACTACAACTGAGTGTGAGTGAGTTTGTGATAAACAGAGAGGCTCACTCTCTATTTATAGTAATTCCCAACTTGACAATAACTCACTAGGGCCGACTTCACTAAGAGAGTCTAATAACCCTAGGGCCCCAGAACTTCGGGGACTTTAACCCTTGAACAATAGGAGGGTTATCCACAATGACTCGACATGACTTGTTTACATTATTGAATCTCCTGATAGGAACATTAGGGCATGACATGAATCAAATACATTACAGACACTTCCCGAAATAAACATCGGAGTACAAGAAATAAGATATACAAGTGAATACATTCTGAAGTTACAAATACATCAACAGATGTGATCCCTGAATGCATTAGCACTTTTATGGATGTGAATTAACATGATAGTTTCAAAATTTCAAACTAGGAGACATGCCCATAAGAACTTGAAAAATAGGATTGGATTGTGTACATGAAAAACATCGTTAAGTAATTGAGAGATCAGGAGATGGAAATATAAATTGACCTGAAGATGTCATATAACGATTTGGATGGAGATGTACAACAATGCAATGACTGCATCATATTCTTCTTTATTATTGGTTGTTGATCTAAGGCATACTACACTAATATGGAATAACAAATTCTAATTTGAGGTGTAAATGGCCCAAGAAAGTAATGCTAGGCTCCTTAACCAATGGATCAGACTGTTGGTGAAGCCACCAAAACAATCTATATTGGTAGTCATCTGCATGGAAAACAAAAAATTTGCCATACATCGTATGTAAGCTTAAAATGAGGTTTGAAATTAGAAAATAAAATTAGATGCAACATTGTGTTTAATGAAAGGGATAACGTACTGGGTGGATATAACTATCATTTAATACATGGTGTCTCAGTGGAAACCATCAGTGTTTTAAATTGGTACAAATTACCCAAGGAGGATGTTCACATGTCTCCATGTTGTCGCAATTATTTTGACTTATGGGAAGGATTTTGTTGTATTTAACCTATTGTTAGGGTTGTTTAACTGATCATTTTTCAAGTTCTCCGAACACATGAGCTAAGGATGAGGTTTTGTATGTGTGAATTGAGTCCATTTGATTTACTACAAAAAATGTGGGTGTCAGTAATTAACTATTATATTCCTCATATGATGAAGACAACATGTCCTTTATAGTATACAATACTAACAAGGATAACATACTGATGATATCATCATGGTCAATTATACCTTCTATGGGGATGAAGAATCTATCCTATTGAGGAAAAGGTAATGGGTTTGTTGGAAAGGGAGAAGGGTTGTGTTGTAGCCATATTTGTTTTGCATGGACAACTCATTCAGGGCATTAGATGGGACACTATAATGAATAATGAGTTAATAACCCACATGATCAACATGGGTGAGTAGAACATGGAGGATGGAGTGAATGTGTCGGACTTAGTGACCTCACCATTGTGCCTATGAGAGGTGGGATCATATGAGTGTTATTCCTATGAATACCCATATCACTCCTCCTTTGTTTCATTTTACATAGTCATGATGTTGATGGAGGTAGTTTCTTGGGAAACTTGTTGAGGTGTTTCAACCATAGAGGTTGTGAGGCAAATGGTCAGCAATGCATTCCAAAATAAAGGGAGTTAAATATAGTGATGCATATAGTGAAAAAATTTCAAACTAATTGTGCACACTATTACACCTAAATATCATCACCATCATGTTATGAGATAGGTATTCCCTTGTCTGCTCCAATCCCTCAAAGTTTTCCCTAGAGAAATGAAGGAAGAAATCATCCCCTTGCAATTTTTCCTTGTTTTGAGCTGGTAGCGCTCCTCTTCCATTGACAAAATGCATTACCCAAGTCAACAACACTCTTGATACATGAGAAAAGAGTGGTGCTACCACTTTTATCCTTATTGCAAGAAGCGTTACCCTCTTGACACCGCCTGTTTGCTTCATTAAAGGAGCATTGCTTGAGTTTTCAAGGAAAAAAGAGAAGCTTCGAGAGGCTTATTATCTCCACATCACCCATGAGATTCTCAACCATTCCTACCCTCCCATGCCTTTAAATATTGGCTCATCCCCCATGGGAAGGAGGAGGAAGAATTGTGTTGCATACCCAAACTTTGCCAAAATCATTCTTGAGCCTTTGGAGGCAACGTGAAGTTAGAGGCAAGGAGCCATTGGAAGGAACTCCCAACACCAAGGCATAAAGGTTGTAGTCTCTCCAATAATTTCTAATAAATAATGTTTTCTCTTTCCCATATATGTTATATCATGTGCATGTATTGCTTGACTCCTTGGTCACAAGAATAGATCCATTTTTTATATCTTGTATGCTATCACTTTCTATTGTTGTCTTCTATTTTTGTAGGTAAACAGAGGAAAAAGATTCAAGGATAGTGAAGACATCCATTAATAGAAAAAGCATGGCAGTCCATTTAAGTGTTTAAACAGATATAGGGAGAGTCTAAAATTTCATGTTATTCATTTGTTCTAGATATGAACTATTCATACTAGAGGAACAACTCTTGTTTGCAAGAGGTGCATTTTTCCTAGCAACAAATCTGGCAACTCTGTTGGGGAATGCTTTGAATTCTGAATCTTTGGTAAGTTGAAACCTCCACCTTCGTTTTCATTTTGTAGATCTAATTTTTCAATTGATAGATCTATAGATCTACTTTGAATTTGATTGATTTGCCTCTATCATCCTTTGGATCTTCATATTTTTGGTTCACTGGGTTTTCTGGTGATTGTTTGGGTTCATTTTTCAGTCTGTAACTTACTTTTCTGTCGCATTTTTTATTTTTCAAATCGCCATAACGGCCACCATGCTTGGGATGTATATTATGAGCGGTTATGGAAATGCCACCGCCTTTTCCCTGTTAGCATAAAAGTGGTGCCATTTCCCTTTTTTAGTGTGAAGGAAGCGGTGCCGAAACTAGTAACGCTCTGGTGTAAACCTGCTAGAAGCGGTGCCACTGCTTTGTTCCTGTAGACCAAAAGCGGTGCTAAGACTGGTAACGCTCTGTTCAACACCTACAAAAGCGGTGCTAGGTATTCATTTTAGCCTTGTTTGGTATTTGATTCTTAAATGCTTCTTTTAGTATTTGAGATCCATGCTTCAGATTATTACAGTTGTGTTTTGAACTCTGCAATTCATTTTTGAATAGAAAACTCAATCAAAAATTTAAAAAAATTAAAAGCTTCATACGTATTTTCAAGAATTGTGATTGATGTTGGTCTTTAAAGCTTCATAGTTGGCTTTGAATATAACTTGGTTTTGCTAGATCTATGATTTTTTGTCTTCTTTAACAGAACAAGAAAAGATTCAGTTCATTTTTTCTTCATTTATTATACATGATTTTTGTATGTCTTTTCCCTTTCTTCAAAAAATTGTGGAAAAATCCATATAAAAGCTATTGTAGAATTTTGTGATTAGTTTATCCTCACTTTAGTTAAAAAATTTGAGCACTTTTGTATAAAAGTTGTAATATCTTTTCTTGCTTTTCATTAGACATCTCACTTCTTTTTACATCCAAAAGAGAATATTTTGTTTTTTTTAGTTAGGAACGGACCATATATGAAAGTGTGTTGTATTCTTGTATGGGATTTATTCTATGTTTCAAAGGAATTGAACCTCTCTCTCCATTCCTTAAGCAGCTCATACCTTTATTTAAAGTGAAATTTTGCACAATCATACTGTATGGTTTTACTTTTTATGTCCTCACCTCATGCATCCACCTAACCGTTCAAGATAAAATCAAGCATTAGACTTAGGTTAAAATATTTAGCGTTTTGTGTGATAGGTTAGAGACGTGTTATGATGTCTTTAAACATAGGAGCTATCATTTATTTCCTGCATTTCATCCCGGGGATCGTGTGGTTCTTCCACATACCATTGTTATATCGAACGACCTTTCACGTACCCTTGAGGTATATCAAAAGGTACTTCATGTAGTCAGTTGTATATCAGAAGGCCCCTTTCGAACGATTGTGCATTAGAGAACACTACTATGGAGTGGATATCCCATGTACCTTGTGTATATAGGAAGACACCTTTAGGAATCCTGTGACCATATGAGTATAGCCCTTTGGCCATCTTATCATCGCAATACACCGAGAACAACACTCAGGGAGATTACTATGCATGTATCGTCCAGGTAATCGGGTATTCAGGCAACGGATGGTCCTAATCCTCCTTGTCTCTCTCTACTATTGGAACCTGTGGTATATAGTGAGTTGTGGTGATTTGACAATCCCATGAGGTTCCAGACCTTTAATCCACTCCTCTCACATAGTTTTCTTGTTGTTTTAGTTTGAGTAGCACGTGTTGTCTATACAGTTAGGATTTTTTAGAAGAGAGAGATAGTTTTTGTTACATAGCTATGGCTTCGCCTTCTAGGACTACCAACCAAGAGACTCCTTTACCAAGCACATATTTTGTTTTCCCTCCATATGGGGAGGTTTGTCCTCCCTTGATGGATACGTTAAGACTTCCTGGATTGACTATCAGATTACATGTTTGGTTATTCTCTAGTCCAGTTATCCCATGTACACCAATTTCTTCTGATCCTAACCCTTCATCACGGGAGCATAAACATCATGTTGATCCCTTGCCTTCTTCGCCTCATGGGTCTTCTCCCCTTTCTCCCTCTTCGCCTAATGCAAGTAGTAGTACTAGTAGTCAGGTGGATAAGAAGAAGAAGAAAAGGAATATTAAGAAGAAGACAACTAAATAGAAAACCAAGTCTCAACTAATTACTCCTCCTAATGTAGAGAGTGTTGATATGCACACCCAAACACCACGTAATCCCAAATTCCCTTGAAGGCTTTGTAAGGGTGATCACCTTCTGAAAGATTGGAATGGTGTGGCCCTGGTTTTTGAAGAATGATCTAAAGTTTCCCGGCAACCAACTTCATCATCATCTGGTCATCATACTGATGATCCCCCCTCAACCAGTGACTCTTTGGTTAAGAGTCGGAAGGGTAAAGTCAGAAATGCTTGTTTGCTCTGTAAGGACGTGCAATTTACTTACCTTTTTCCTCTCATGGATGAAGCTTCTAAGTTGTTGGAAGATATTACTGTTCCTCAGCAACAGATTCTAACAGGTTATAATAAGTTGTCCCTTGACATCTTGTTGGTTGATAAAGTGGTCAATCCAATTCTAACCTTGATTGATCCCACTCTTCCTTTGAAGAGTGAAGTTAAAGTGGTCAGTTCAAATTCATTTGTGGTTGATCCCACTCTTCCTTTGAAGAGTGAAGTTAAAGTGGCCAGTTCAGATTCATATGTGGTTGATCCCACTCTTCCTTTGAAGAGTGAAGTTCAAGTGGTCGAGTCGATGTCATCTCCACCCGATCCCACTCTTTCATCTGAGAGTGTTAATACTAAAGTAGTCACTTTGACCAAATCTTCGTCTTGTTCTTCTCTTCCAGTAGAGAATGAACTGGAACCTGCTGAAGTTTTTATGCTTCGTTCTGATTGTTCTCAACAAGAGGAAATTTTGTCTCTTTCGATAGAACCCTCTCCAAGTATTGAGGTTATTTCCTTTGACTGGAGTAATCTAAAAGAGTCTCATTTTGATTTGAGTGTTCCTTTCCAGATAGTTTTGAACATTACCGCTAGGCGGATGCTTCGCACTATTGTTGACAAAGGGGCTTCTGTTAGTATTTTATCCTCAACTGCTTGGAAAGCTTTAGGTTCTCCTTAGCTTGTGCCAATCACCGATCAGATACTAGATTTTAATCGAAGACCTACTGCACCTTTAGTGATCCTTCCTCATTTTCCTATCACTTTAGGAGGGAAAACTATCTGTATTGATGTTATGGTGGTCCAAGGTCCTTTAGATTTCAATATGCTCCTTGAACATGATTATGTTTATGCCATGAAGGCTGTAGTGTCCACACCCTTTAGAGTGATGCATTTTCCCCATGATGGGAATATTGTGACCATTGATCAACTTTCCTTTGTTACACCTAACCATCACATTACTCCTAGTCATCAGACTGCCCTGAATGTGCCTCATGTTCTTGTGGCTCCTTCCCCTTCTAGTTAGCTTCTTCCCATCATAGGTAAAATATGTGGCATGGATCCATTCTATGGACATCATATTGTATTTAAGCCGCTAGATTTATGTAATGGGGTAAACCTACCAACCTCTGGATATCATGTTGGGTAGGAGCAAGTTTGTGAGAATAGTTATTTTTATGTGTCAAGCTCATTAAAAAATGAAACAGATGCATGTGAGCATAGTTCATTTTCTCCGTGTCATGCTCGTTAAAAAATGAAACAAATGTCCTTGAGCATAATTTACTTATGGTTTCAAGCTCGTTAAAAAATATAACCAATCCTCAAGCATAGTTTACCTTTTGGTTTCAATCTTGCATAAAAATGAAACCATTCCCTAGCATAGCTATTTTTCTATGTCAATCTCGTTAAAAAATGAAATAGGTTGTTTCAAGCAAAGTTTACCTTTTGGTTTCAAGCTTGTGTAAAAATCAAACCATGTTTCAATCATAGTTCTTTTGTGTTTCAATCTTATGTAAAAATGAAACATGTCATTTAGAGCATAGTTCTTTCTCTGTTACAAGCTCGTTAAAAAATGAAGTAGATACCCTGAGCATTCTTTCAACTGATCTTCGAGCTCGTTAAAAACAATAAGATGGAATTTAGCTTACTTTTCATTTTTCGTGCTTTGGTTAAAACATGAAAAGTGGTTTGAGCTTACTTTATTGATTTTTCGTGCTCTGGATTCAAACATGAAAAAGGTTTCAAGTGCCTTTTATACCTTCGGCGTGCTCATTAAAAATTAAGTGAAGAGATAACGAGTATACTTTTACTATTTTTCAAACTCGTTAAAATTGGATTATGAAAAAAGAACCCTAATAGAGTACTGTTTAAGCTCTTTTTAGACTCTTAAAATGTGAAAAGATTGCCGAGTGAACTTGTCTTCTTCATACTCGTAAAAGGACCTGAGGAGTTGTTCTCCTGGTGAAATTTTACCCCTTTTTCAGACCAGGGGGAACTACTTATGAAAAAGGTATACTCCAGCCAATCATGACTGGAAGAGTTCTCGTAGGCATTATTTTATACTTTTTTGGGCCTCAGGGACTTAATTTACGAAAAAGTCCATTCTGGAGTCTTCTTAGTCATTTTAGACTCTCTAAACATGAAATGACAAATGATTTTTCTTTCATCGGACTCATAAAATCAAACGATGAAGGACCCTATTTTGGGAATGAGGCCATCCTTTCTCAGGTTTGTGAAATATATGGGAATGGAATTGTCTTCGAATAAGCTACAACGAGTGTTTGTTACCCTCTTTGGGCTCATAAAAATGAAAAGAGGCACTTATCAATCATGATGGGGAAATTAAGGGAAAGGGAAATACATTTCATTTGCAATAATGGAAGTTGTAGTCTCCCTTTGAACATGGCACTTGTCTACATTTCATTCAGTCAATTGGGTGATCATCTTATCTTCGAGTCGATCCACTTTCATGAGTCATGTCACTCCTTTGAGTCTTTCAAAGAATGTATTGTCCATTGTCGCATTGTGCTCTGCCTCGTCAAGTCAATGCTTCCAAGTCTTTTGTCATTCCGCCCGATGTTCAAAGGGAATTTGAAAGTTTACCTCTGCAGTCAAAACAACTTTTGTATTGGTATTTTTTGAGTTAGTCCTATGGTTACATCATCTACAACATTCCATAACTTTGTTTTGGTTTTCATGTCATCAATGTGGGATTCATAATGGCCCTCCTTCGACGAGACTATTCCTGTCGACATCGACTCTTCATCCAGGAATTAGTCTTAGAAACAATTTTAGTACCTTGAGGTCTGTATCCCTTAATGATAGATTCTCTCACTCTTGACATAGATTCACATAATTTACCTTTGATCGATAGTTTCGATTGAGTGTTTGACATTAGATCATCTATTCACACTCAGGATATTATACTAGGGTACCTTGGGAATCATTGACATTAATGGTGAGTTCCCTCACACTTGTTAACGGTTCTCATCACTGACTAGTAATCAAGTGGTTTCTACCATGTTCAACATCAATACATTGTAATCATATCGATAGAATCATACTTTGTGGAAGATGAGACAAAGACCTTGGGTATCTGTTAAAGCACTCATTGTTTTCCCTAGGTTTTGATGGAGCATTTTGTATGAGTCCTAGCATGGATCCACATTTGTATGTTCGTGGTTGTGCTCAGATTTGTGTCTGTATGACATATATCTACATTGTATGTATGATAGCTATGTCCAAATTTGAGTTTTCTTCGCTTGGATATACGCTGTATTTTAGTAGCCATGTCGTTTTGTATCTCACATGGATCTATGTTGTATTGGTTGGCAGCCATGTTGTGAGTCATTTGGGACATGTATCAAAATGTAAAAGGTGTTGCAGAAAGTTTGTGATGCTTGAGAAGTTCCTACCTTTAGACCTTTTCCTCGATACTATACCTTGTTCTTTAAAAGTGTTATGCCTATCGTTTCCCTCTAGCTATCATACTTTGGGGAGAATTTTGTTACACCTAAATCTCATCACCATCATGTTATGAGATAGGCATTCCATTGTATGCTCCAATCCCTCAATCTTTTCCCTAGAGAAATGAAGGAACAAATTATCCCCTTGCGATTTTCCTTGTTTTGAGCTGGTAACGCCCCTCTTCCATTGAAAAAAAGCGTTACCTAAGTTAGCAATGCTCATGATACATGAGAAAAGAGCGGTGCCACCGCTTTTATCCTTACTGCAAGAAGCATTACCCCCTTAACACCACATGTTTTCTTCATTAAAGGAGAGGTGCTGGAGTTTTCAAGGAACAAAGAGAAGCTTCGAGAGGCTTCTCGAAATCTCACCTCCATGGTGCCTCATCCCTATGGTTTAGGACCAGCTGGAGCTTGAGATTCTTCATTCTTGGATATTATCTCCACCTCACCCATGAGGTCTTCTACCATTCCTATCCTCCCATGCCTTAAATATTGGCTCATTCCCCATGGGAAGGAGGAGGAAGAATTGTGTTTCATACCCAAACTCTGCCAAAATCATTCTTGAGTCTTTGGAGGTAGGGTGAAGTTAGAGGCAAGGAAGCATTGGAAGGAACTCTCAACACCAAGGCATAAAGTTTGTAGTCTCTCCAATCATTTCTAATAAAGAATGTTTTCTCTTTCCCATATATGTTGTGTCATGTGCATGTATTTCTTGAATCCTTGGTCATAAGCATAGATCCAATTTTTATATCTTGTATGCTATCACTTTCTATTGTTGCCTTCCATTTTTACAAGTAAACAGAGGGAAAAAATTCAAGGATAGTGAAGACATCCATTAATAGAAGAATCATGGAAGTACATTCAAGTGTTTAAATAGATCTAGGGAGAGTCTAACATTTCGTGTTACTCATTTTTTCTAGATATGAACAATTTAGGCCAGAGGAACAACTCTTGTCCGCAAGAGGTGCATTTTTCCTAGCAACACACACATGATTAGTGTCTAATATATTGGTCTTATTTTTGGTATTGGTCACAAATGAAGTGGTTTGTGTCCCCCCTATTGAAGAGATAGTGACATGACTAGCACTAATGGGTGTGTTGAGAGAATTCCTGAGCTTCAGCAATATGGGGACAAGGTTTGTTCCATGCTATGATTCTAACACACAGAGAACAAGGTTGGTTGGATATTGGGGGAGGAGGGTTAACTATAACCACATGGGATCTCAAATTTAGTTTCTTAATGACCCTATCATTGGGTTTTTTTTTAACTGGTGGCGACTTTTTCATTGGTGGGACCATTCCTGTAGGTGTTTCTCATGATATTTTTTCAAGTGAAACTAGAATGAAATTATACTAGTATATTGTTTTCATACCATTTCGAGATATGGTGGTGTTAGGTACCACATTGGTAGGACCAAAGTAATCCCAAGTAACATAAGTGTAGCAATTAGCAGGGTTCTTGTATGTGTGGTGAAACAAGAAATGGATTTGAAGCACTAGAAGTACTGATGGAGTGATGGCATGTTTAGTTTCACAACTATATTTGGTTCTAGGTGCAATTAGAGAGGAGGGTTGTGTCTTGTCCTTAGAGGTGGTGAACATAGTAAACATAAGACCATCCATAGATGCAAGGATAATTGGTATAGGTCCAATGTATGCCCCCAATATTATGGAGTTTTTGTAACTTTCCTAGACCCATATCCTGATATGATGAGTGGTTGTCTAAGCCTACGGTGGTTAAGATACTCTCAAGGATTGATTTAAATTAAGGTTCAGAGTATCTAAATTGGTATAGGGTGAAAAATTTCCCATTGTGGGGGAACATAATAGTGTGGAATACTGATGAAGCAACTACCTTCATGGCATACATATAGCTATGTCCCAAGATAATTTTGTAGTCAAGTTGAGAATCAACTAATTGAATATCTAAGAGTACCATTTTAACTCTTAGCTCAATGGGGACATATTGGCACAATTGGCGTGGTTTTGATGGTATCCCATGATAAGCACGCAGAGCGATAAATGATGGAACCAATTCCAATGATCCTAGATAGTTTCAAATATGTGTTGACATAATGCAAGTTTGGTCTCCTTCATCAACTATGCATAAATGAATGATGGTATTCTTAATGGTGATGGAAATTTTGAAGGCCATTTATGAGGGTAGACATGGATTCTTGTTGTCAATTAAAAGGTCATTAATTATGAATTGGAAAGGTTGATTGCACCTAACTTAGATAGTAGTTCCTTATTTTGAGAAGGGAAAGATTGGAGGACTTCTAATGTTTACATGGCGATGTGGGAATGGACCAAATCATCCACAATGATGTAATTGTGTGCAACTTTCATATGGGTTTTATCGGAAACTCGTCGAAGAGGTTCCTTTGGGATCATAGAGATATGATGATTACCGAGATGTTGTATATGAAAAGGACCACTATAGGTATCAGGTACATCCTCTTTTTGTGGAGGGTCAATAGGTCCATAACCCTTGCTATGAGTATAAAGATTGATATCAGTCACGCTCATCTAGATTTTTTTTAGGATCCACCATCAGAGGGTGAGGTTCCTATTGAGACATCACTCCCTAGTTTGCGAAATGTTTTTGCAACACAACCTACTAGGTTTATGGTGCATTTGGTGGTTGAGGAGGATTGGAAATATGATTTTTTATTTCCACATTCAACTATTGACATTCGAGCATCAACGGGAAATGGTGAGTATAATTCCAATACTCTTCACACATGGTGAAAGGAAAGTTAATCATGATATTTGTTTTTTTACCTTTCTTAAGGGGATGATTGGTCCCCTCATATGGGTTTCCCAAGTTCGAGTTTTGTAGGAGAGGGAGGTTCCCCCTATCCATGTTGTTGGGTCTTCATATTCTTTCCTTTCTTCTTCCCCTAATTTTATGGATTGGGGGGATTGGTAGCATTCATCTGCTTAAATTATTAATAATTATACATGATGGAATGTTGTACTATATTGACCTCAACAATAAGCATAGGGAGAAATCTAGGAGGACCGAGAAATGCGAAATATGGATTGTAGATGTGTACGGTGAGGTATGGTTTGGGGGATTTGTATGAAGTGGATATAGGATATGGTGGTGCCATTTGAGGTCTCTCTACAAGAGGATATTGACTTATGTTGGGATACATAGGGTTGTATGGTCCATATGTCATTTATACAATTTGTCCAAATGGAGGATTTAGATCGGTTGGGGGATCCATTAATGTAGAAGGTGTTGGTGTGTATTGTTGTGCCACATTGTATGGCGTAGAGGTTTTAGTTGGGGAGCATTTACCTATTTGGAAGTAACTCCAATAAGCATGTCATAAGAATGAGATGTGGCTAAAGGATATTGGACTAGAGAATGATGTTGAGGGGAATCAACAATGATGGTATACAAATATTCAGATTGTGTATTGATTATATCAAAGTGTTGGGCCTTGAGAATAACCTCTTCTTTTGTTTTGGGAATAGTGGTTGCCACATATTTGGCGACCATTGGGAGAAGTGATTTCATGAACCAATCCAATAAAAACTATGCATGGATGTCTATCTTGTATATATTTTTATTCTTATTCAATTCATGGATGCGATTTATGATGTGAGTATAGTTATTCTACTGAAATTTGGTGATAATGTTGAGATCTATATTGTGGCGTGTGGGTAATTAAAAATACATGAGAAAGGTGGTGGATATTGACTCAATAGTGGAATAATTCATTAATGGTAAATTAAAATACCATTTGGTTGTCGTACCTATAAGGGTTCTCTAGAAAAACTAAACCTGAATAGTGTCTTCAATGATCCTATTGGATGAGCACCAGAGGTGAAAGGACATCACACGGTTTGTTGGATTGTCACCTTGTTTTCCCATATCTGAGGGAATACTGGGGGAATTTCCAACCAATTTACTTCATGTAAAATAATTTCATTTATTATCTAGTATAAATATGGGAAATTTAGACTCACTATAAATTAAAGTGAAGATCCCACCATTTTCTTCTTAGTGTTTCCTCCTCTAGGAGGTGGATGTAGTGGTTGTGGGGGTGGAAGTGGGTGTGGTGGAGGTGGTACGGGTGTAGGTGATCATGGGGGTGATCCAAGAAAGGTATTTACAAGGAAATATAAAACTATCATGGTTTCTTGAATTTTCCCCTGGCCTGATGGTCTCCCTCGTGATCTATGGAGAAGTAATGTTGGGACTCTTCCTTAGATTGGAGGAAGTCCTTATAGCCTTAGATACTTCCTAGGGGCTCTTCATTTTATAGTGGTTATTCTTTGTGATACAATGAGAGTGATGATGAAGGGAATTAAACATAATTGAACATATGAAAAGATATGATAACCATAATAGTAAATGCAATATGGTGCAAATGAAGGGGTATGCGTCATTTTTTTGTGCAAATGATCTCTCAAGTTGGTTCTTTTCAATTATGTTAGGTGATATTATGAAATAAAAACTAATGAAAATGTATGTTCCCTAATTGACTTAATGTCCTTCGTCTCAAATAGTCACTAGACCTTCCAATAGATCTCTTGTTGGTGGTTATCAACCCACCAAAGGTAGCTAGTGAAGTGTTACACCCAAATCCTGTCACCACCATGTGATAAGACCTTTGGCTTACATATTTTCCCTTAATCCCAAAACTTGGAGTGGAAACCCATGTTGTTTGTCAATCTTACATGAAAATACTCAGCACCGCGCTTTCCCTGTTAACCATGAGAGGTACCTTTCTCAGACTGCCTGTATCCTATTTTCCATAAGCAGTGCCACCGCCTATGGCCTTTTGTCCATAAGCATTTCTAACCTAAACCAGTCTGTCATAAGAGGAGAAAAGTGGTACCCTGGGTAAAATGGGAAAAAGAGAATTTTCTCGAGGCTTCTAGATCATGAGACTCGTGTCCTCCCTTATCCTTATCATTGTGGGTCAGTTGAGCTCGAGATCCCCCATCATAGGATCTTAGAGGCCACCTCATCCACAAATCTCTCAACCATTCCTATCCATTGAGCCTTATAAATACAAGCTCATGTCCATGGTTGAGAGGGATAACTATAGAGGTATTGTTATGTTGTTGGATTGACCACTTGGCCCAAGCCATTTGAGAGCATAGAGAGCAAAGTTGGAGCTTATGGGGATGAAGTGTTGGTTTCATGGAGATGCATGTCGACACTAAGGCTTAATTGGTTGTAAACTTCTCCATCCATCTTAATGCAAAGCTGATTTCCATCCCACATTACTATTGTTTTGATTCTGCATGTACATGTTGTTAGATTCCTTAGTCACTAACATGGATAAGTAGATGATGTTCTGGTAGCTTTGATGTGTTTGCATGTTTGATCTAGTTGCAGGTACATAGGTTCACTATCGAAGCAACATTCCAAGTGTCTACAACATCCAAGGAGGGTCTTCATCTTTTGTCGTTCACTGATTTGTTCTGGATCTAAACCATTCAGACCAAAGGAACAACTTTTGTCCACAGAAGGTGAAATATTACTGCTTACAAATATGGTGACTCCGCTGGGGAGAAATATATGTATCAGTTGATCTGATCTTCCTCAGTTCTTCAACCCTTGTCTGAATCCATGCTCCATCTCCAACTCTCTCCAGTCAGATCTGCTATCTGACTCAGTGAATTTTGGTTTGAAACTTCCAGATATGTCTAGATATGAATTATTTCAACCTTTTATGCTCTTTTTTTATTCTCAGTCTATCAGTTTTTACCTTGATCTGATTTTTTTCTGACTTGATCTATCATTCTCCTTTGTGTTTTGGACTTATACAGGGAACCGCTCTTTTGCAGTTGGAGAGAAGCGATGCCACCGCCTGAACCTAGTTAGCAGCACTGCGGTGCCACCGCCTGAGTCCTGTTGGTAAGAAGCGGTGCTGGTACAGAACTGCTCTGTCAAGACCCCTACAACACGGTGCCAAGTAAGCCTTATTCCAAGCCCACTTTTTCTCATTTTTTGAAAAAAAAATTTGAGTTGATTTGCTTTCAGCCCTGCACTGTCAGGATTGTGTGTTAGAATCTAATGCTTGTGGTTTGAAATTTTATGGTTAAAGATTGGTTTGATTGGAAAATTCAAAAGCTAGATGAGGCTTATTGATTGTTCATTCACTTCTGTGCTTGTTGGTTGTGATTATGAAAGGACTTCTTGTTTTTTGAAAAGCTTAGGGTGTTAGTAAGATCTCTTTTCATTTTTGTTATATAGAATAAGAGACAAACATTTGATTAGCATCTTGGTTTCATTTTTTGTTTTCATAGAGAACTTATTTTTTCACCTTTAAAAAAGAAAATTTTTGACTGAGATTAGGTTATCATCCTTGAGCATTAGACATTGGATCTCTGATTGGCCTTACAAGCTTTCAGGATCTTTATGTTCTTTTGTCTCTTATGCATTTAGTACTATCTCATCAAAATAAAAATGTGGCAGTTTTAAGTTAGGTTTATCTATGTTTTAGGAAAAATTGAAAAATAGAGTGCATATGCATGTAGTGTGCTTCTTATATTTCTTTTAGGAAAAGAGACTCTTCCCCTTCTTATTTCTTTCAGAAAAGAGAAATCAATTTGGAAAGTGCTACTTGTCTTTGATTTTGTGTTCAAGATTGTTGTTTGGAAATATTTTTGGTTTTGAAACAGAAGAAAATATTCTCTTTCCCTCCCATAGGTAGGCATACCAAACAGTAAAGTGAAATATTTTCATACGCATATTGCATGGTTTTACTTTTTCTGTCAAAACACCATCCATTCACCTAACCATCCTCTTTAAAATTAACGGTAGTTATAGGTTAAAACTTACATAGCAATTTAAGTTATAGGTTAGAGACATGGTTGGGCGTCTTTAAGCATAGGAGCTATCGTTATTTGTCTGCATTACATCCCAAGACTTGCGTGGTTCTTCCACATACCGTCGGTATATCGAACGACCTTTCACGTACCCTTGAGGTATATAGAAAGGTACTTCATGTACTCAATTGTATATTGGAAGGCCCCTTGTGTACAGTTATGCACTAGACAACACTACTATCGATTCAAGCTCCCACGTACCTTGAGTATATCGGGAGACCCCACTAGGATACCTTATCCATCTAAGAAAATCCCTTTGGCTGTCTTTCCTAGAGCCATACACTGAAAACAACATTTGGGGAGATTACTACACACGTACCCTAGAGGTATATCACGAGTGGAACCTTCTTGACAATCCTAGTGAGACACCTAACTATCTGAACTCCTCCTGTCATTTTAAGTTTTCTTGTTTAACCTATAGCTTGAGCAGGGAAATTTCTTTTGGTGTGTTTTTTAGTTTTCTAGAACCTAGGTTAAATAGGAACTGTACAAACTGGCTGAGCTAAGATAGTCCAGAAGAGTACGGGGCTTGCCACCCGATTTTATTCCTGTTTCAGGAGAAAATCCAATGGAAGCTATCAATCAAGGAGCTTCTACCACCTCCCAAGTGGGAGATAATGTGGGTGCAAAAAGTGGAGGACCATATTCTTCACACTTGCCTCCATTGGTCCAACAACCTTCTTGGGGAAATACCTCGTTCCATTCTCCCATAGAAGGTCATGTTGATGATACTACCTGTCCGGATTATGGTCCCAATGCTCCATTTTGGGATACCTCTATAGGATAGGCCATTGCCTCATTTGGCACCCATTTAAACTTTTCTGAAGAAGTTTCTCCAGATAAAGAAGAATGTAGACAATACCACGCAGCCATTCTTCATGCACAGGAGATTGAGAATAAAATATATGATATATTGGGCACACCACCACCACGTTCTGTAGCTATGCCTGTGGGATATCGTTCACTTGTTGATTCTATGAGACCCATTGAACCGATTATAGATCGTGCAGTGACTCCACACAACCCAAGACAAATTTCCAACCCCACCACCTCCTATGTTACGTCTATTCCTAATCCTCCCAGGTTTTTCGCACCTGGGGCTCAACCTTCAATTCATGTTTCGTCATTACCTTCTAGTGCCGTGGAGAAACCCATGGCATGACCTACGTTATCTGGCACTGGAATTGTACCTAGTCAAGGACAGACCTCTAATATAGAACAATCTATAGTTTATGTCCCTCCCACCCATAATAATGTGGTTAATCCCCCATCTAGTTCAGGTCAGCCCTTGGGGGAACAACCTGTAACCATTCAATATTTTGAAGGTTATGGTTATCAAATACCTGTAGGAAATATTAATTATCCACCCAATCCTACAGGAATACCTTATGCCAGAATTCCATACCCTAGTAATAATTTTACGCTGTGGGGGCATCCTAATTGGTCTTGCATGCCAGCTATGGGGGGGATACCCATACATATTGTGAGAGGTGCCGGAGGACCGCCTCATGGAGGTCCTCCCCTTAGGGGGTATGATGTTCCTAGAGGGCCTAGTGGCTTTCCTCCTTATGGTCCTAATGGTCCTGGTGGTCCTAAGGGGCCTGGTGGCTTTCCCCCTAATGGCCCTGGAGGGTCTGGTGGTCCTTGTGATCCTGGTGGTCCAAATTTTCTTGGTGGTCCTAACGGTCCTGATCCTAGAAATCAACCCCCCATGGGCGAATTTCTTGGTAGTTCTTCATCACAACAACATGTCTATCAGTCTACTCACGGTCCTACTGATAATTATATGCCATATCAATATTACTAGTATGTGCAACCTAACTGTCAGTTACCTTTCCTAGAAACTTTGGACTTACCTAAATTTTCCAAGTTGATTAATGACCCCATTCGACACAATCCCTCATGGCCTCCCATTCCAGTAAATTTACCATTGGACATCCCAAAGTTCGATGGGAAGCAGGGAGACGATCCGAAAAACCATGTCATGACATTCCATATGTGGTGTTCTTCAAACTCCCTCATGGATGATTCAATTTGGTTATGAATTTTTCAGTGAACTTTGACTGGTACAGCCGTGAAATGGTACATTGAACTTCCACAACATTCGTTTGTGGATTTTGGCTCCTTGGCAAACGTGTTTCTTACACACTTTCAGCTCCCTATCCGTTATGAAATGGGTATTGATCTCTTAACTTCTCTGTGACAGAACACCTCCACCCTCATATTCGATCATATCCATGAGTGGAGAAGGCTTACTAAGGCCCAGGGATGATTTTAAGGAACCATACTTATTTAAAAGTGTATAAATTTTTGCGAATATTACCAATTCTTACAACACCAACTATAAAATGATTGGCGATATTTTTCAAAAAATATTTTAATTTCCAAGGATTTGATATGGTTTATATAATAATTTGGCGATTTTTAGGGTGAAAAAATTTTACCCCATCCAAATTGGGTGAGACAGGGCTTCAAAAAATGCAAAATGGCGAATCCTTTTTGGGAGAAAAACATGGAAAAATAGCCCACTGGGCTAAAATTCGCCCCTAAAATTATCCCTATTAGGGCCCCTATTCTGGATCAGTTATTAGCTGATTGGTTCACCAAATCTTTGTTGCCTCCAATTGCCCGAGATGTGGCTATGGGCAGTGTCGTTACTGAAGAGCAAGCTGTTAGTCGAGCCCAGTATCTAGACTTGGTCTATTCCCAATCTGGAACTCTTTATGACTTGATTCCTCAAGCTCCTTGCCCAAGCACCGATCCCGCAAAGCCACCAGCAAAGGTAACTATTGATGGGATTGTTGGTTCAATCCAGTCCCTGTCAGCAGTGAAACCTTCCAAGCAAGCCCAGACTATCACCCCTACTCCTTTGACTCCTAAAGTTTCCGCCGAGGTCAATTCTATTCAAAGTACTCAAACCTCGAGTAATCATAAAAAGAAAGGTAAAAATAAGAATAAAAAAGCTGGAAACCAACAGGAGAATCCAAGACCAACCAACAATGATAACGATAAAGGGAAGAGAAAAGAAAAATATCCATGTCTGCTATGCGGAGGTGACCATTTCACAAAAGAGTGTCCCCGTCGGGACGAAATCTCCCAATTTCTGAAATCAAATCCCACACCCACAGTACTCATGAATCCTTTTCCCTCTTAACAACAAATGATAGACCACATGTCTAATCAAGGCAACTCTAGTTCATCATAGGAAATTCGTATGATGTCCTCAGATACCATTAGTCTACAAACTCATAGTCAGAATTATGGCAAACCCATAGACAAGAAAGAAGACCATTCTTCTTCAGGGAAAGCTCTCTCTACTGGTTCTCTGAAATCCTCATCTACTATCCCCCTAACCATCAAGAATCCTACTCTCGAAATGATTTTGCATCCACTCAAGAGTACTCTTCGGAAGGATGTATTTAACCCTAATGCCCGAGCTGCTCAATTTTATAATGTAGTTGAAGATCTTTCTCAAGCACATTGTGTAATGTCTACCTTAGAATTACTCCAAAGTTGTCCTATACAACGCAAAAACTTGTTAACGACATTAGGAGATTTAGACCCGGATAATACTAATTTTATTCATTTCAATATTGAGAACTATAAGTCTAGGCTACCTCATAAACTTGCTTTTCAAATCATTACGAAAGTAATTGGAAAGAAGGTTTTTAGAATGGTAGTAGATGAAGGAGCTTCGACCTCGGTTTTGTCTCTATCTTGTTTGAAAGCTCTCGGCTCTCCCGAGCTTGTAACATCACCTACGACTCTAAAGGCCTTTGATGGATGAGTTTTCTAGCCCTGTGGTTCATATCAACCCTCTGAGTCGAGCTTACAAGTAGAAGTGGTAGATGCCCCGTTAGATTACAAGTAGAAGTGGTAGATACCCCGTTATATTACAACCTCCTTCTAGGAAGAAATTGGTTTTCTTCCATGACTGTTGTCACTTTGACAGTGTTCCGAATAGTCCAATTTCAGCATCTAGGGAGAATTGTTACCATTGGCCAGCTTGATTTTTGTACGTTGGATGTTACTACCTCTACAGCTAATAACATCCCCATGTTAGGCCAGTCCTCTCCTCCTTACCAGTCGATTGGGGTAGACATGTTGAAGGCTTCATCCCTTATGGGGATTTTTCCATCCACTCCTCCTAACACGGATACCACAACAGTCCATATGATTGCCTCATTTTATTGTGAGCCTAAGGGAAAACAAGTTTTCAATTCCACCTCGTTGACTTCACACAAAGCAATGTATGACACCATTCAAACCCTTTCTGATGATCACACCGATGACCTTCATCTAGTGGCTTCGGATCCTTACCATTTACCTTACTGGTTAGAACCATCTCTTCCTGTTCTAAATGATCTCTCTGAGACTTTTCCTTCTGATGAGTCCATTATGGAGATCATGAGTACGGATGAGTCCATTTGGGAGGATCACCATCATAGATCCATGTTCCTCCCCAACACCAGTTTGGTTAACCATGATTACGCATCCCTATTTCCTGCTGATATGTCAATGTACCTCAAAGTACCATATTGTTGCAAAACACTGATTCTAAAGGAAACCTTTGCAACATTACTCAGACAAATCTGATTGACATATCAGCAAATCCTGGTACCATCGAGCATGTTCATGTTGGGAGGAATTGCTGGGGAGATGAATCTGAATCATATAAGGAAATTTTAGAAGAATTTCATGATGTTTTTTCCTGGTCCTATGAATAAATGTCAGGATTGACCCATCCATTGTGCTCCACGAGATTAAAACCTATCCCATGGCCAAGCCTACCAGGAAAAAACAAAGGCAAGTCCATCCACGGAAGGCCACAACTATTAAAGCTGAAATAGAGAAACTTCTCAAAGCTAGGTTTATTTATCCCGTACCCCTAATGGAATGGGTATCGAACGTTGTCCCTGTCAATAAAAATCAAGGCACCATTAGAGTCTGTATCGACTTTAGGGATTTGAATAAAGCTTGTCCCAAGGACAACTTTCCTACTCTGCACATCAATCAGATTATCAACAACTATGCTGGAAGTGTCATCTTCTCATTTATGGATGGCTTCTCTGGCTATAATCAGATTGAGATATTACCCACCGATCAGCACAAGACGACATTCATTTTCCCATGGGGAAGCTTTGCATATAAGAAGTTACCTTTTGGCTTGAAAAATGTTGGAGCCACATTCCAGTGTGCGCTGTCCTATGCATTTCACGATATTAAACATATTGTTGAACTATACCTTGACGACCTCCCTACTAATTCACAGCGACGGGAGGACCACCCTGGTCATCTTAGAGACATTTTCCTAAGATGTCATCATTATAATATACGACTCAATCCACATAAATGTGTTTTCTGCGTTGAGACAGGACGTCTATTAGGATTTGTGGTCTCTAAGGATGGAATCCAGATTGACACCTTGAAAATTTCTGCCATTTTAGCTCTACCAGCCCCAACTAATCTCCTTGAACTCCATGTTTCCAAGGGAAGGCAAACTTTCTCCGTCGTTTCATGTGTAATTTCATAGAGAAAATGCGCGGTTATATGCATCTCCTTAAAAAGGACACCCCGTTCTTTAGGTATGACCAAGCCCAATGTGCCTTTGATAATCTCAAACATGCTCTAACTCATTCACCCATGATACACCCCCTAGATTATTCAAAGGAATTTCTCTTGTATATTGCTTCCTCTGCTACTACCATTGCTATGGTTTTGGTGCAGGAAAATCCCAACGGCCAGGAGCACATGATTTAATATGCGAGTAATAATCTTATGGATTCTAAAACCTGATATTCACACTTGGAGAAGTTAGCATTGGTCACGGTCATTGTTGTACAAAAATTTCGTCACTACATTTTGCTCCGCACAACCACTGTATTGGCAGACCAAAACCCTATGTATTACATCCTGATTCGTTAGGTGCTCAGGGTCAAGTACTCCTGATGGATAGTCATACTATAGAAGTTCGATCTGGAATTCTCCAAAGCCACATCAAAGAAATCCATGGTCTTTGCCGAGCTCATGTGTGATCTTCCCTGTGCTTCGACGGAATCTAAGCCCAGTGATTCATTTCCGGATGAATTCATGTTCCTGATTAGCACTACCGATCCATGGTATGGAGTTTTTCTTATTTATCTCCAAACACAACGATTTCAGCTGCATTTATCCCATGACAATCGCCACCGTATCTGTCACCACACGAAATACTACTTCATCCTGAATGATACCTTGTATAGACGTGGGATTGACTCTATTCTCTGGTGATGCCTCATGGATGAGGAGTTTGAACGTGTGTTGAATGATTGCGACTCTAGCGCATTGTTACGGAGAGAAATTCCTATCGCTTGAGGTACCACAACAGACAGCTAGACTCCAAAAATCAATCTTTCCCTATATGCAATAGAAATAAAACAATCTAACACTAAAGGATCGAACCTCGTACCTTATTCCGGACGGTTGAAGTAGATCCCCGTTGAGCTTTCCAATCTTCAGCTTGAACTGTTATAGGACGTCCTCAACAACAAGTAAACAATACAAGCATACTATATTTCATGGTGTTAGATCTATTTTAGCATATATAATCCATAATGTAGAAGCATTTGACATATTCCAATGGATGCAACATTCATTCAAATACACATTACTGGACCGGAAAAGATATTTCTATTAATATGAATCAGAGATTACAAGTGACAACCTCTGACGGCACGTCTGTGAACCGGAGAAACTGAATCCCCCACTTGGGCCTCCACCACCTCAATCCTCCATCACTCCGATAGCAAGCTGACTAGTAAAAGGCAAGCTTGGGAAGAACACAACAGTGCTCCAAAGGGACAAAGGGATGCAGACTCAAGTATAGTTCTGGCAACAATGGACTATAGTTTTGATACTCTCAATTCTCTCTTATGCTTTCAATGTCTCAATGGTTCCTTATATATCTTTTCAAATGGATACTGAAAGGTCAAATCCCTGCGATCTCAAGGCATATGGAAGGCCAGGAGTCATATGAGTCGGATTCAAGCCAAGGAACGCTCCAACAGTTTTGGATTATGCACACATCCCGATGTACATGACTATAGAGGGAATATCCACGTATGTACGCAGTTATCGGGGAAAATGCCGCGTATATCATTTTTCTAATGTTTTTAGGGATGGTCAATGATACATCAAAAGACAAAAAATGGTCCATAGGGGATAATGAGTCTGCAGTGGGATAGGGGAAGGCCATACAATGTGTGATTCACCTAGTGTGGTGAAATCCGCTATAACAGATGCCCCCTAATGTATGAGATTAGAGGGGTTATACTATGGCCGAAATACATTATAAGTCCATCCCAGAAGTGAAGTGATGAAGGTACCCAAATGGAAGACCAGCCACCCAATCAACATAATACCATAATACAACTCTGCATATCACTGCAAATACATCTAGCAGTCCCGGATACATAAGAGTACAATGGCCATGAATAGGCATGAAACATGATAGAACATATGTGGTCATCGCCACGTACAATATACATAGATCAGAATCTCCATGATGAAGATATACAAAGTACCATGATCTCCACAAAGGATGAAGATATATAACAAATCAAGGTCTCCATAGTGGCTGGAAATGTCTGACATATACTGGAACAAATCACGAGAACTGAAATCTCATGAACACTGGCACGATCAAGGAGGTAGCATATAGTGGATGCCACCAATCTGGAAGGTCTTCTACACAAACCGCTATGAGTACATGTCCTACTATGCGAATAGAGGTGTCGAGGTCGAACATAGTAGCCCATCGTCTGATTACCGGTCATTGATGTATACCGTTAACAGACGCGAGATCACCCACCAATAATGAAAATGGGAATCAAGGTACTAGAGTGCAAACTAACAAGTGTGAATAAATGTGTTGAGGTCGAACACTTGAGAGAATCCATCGATCAGGGGACATTGATGTATTCCCAAAACTGTCGATGGCGAGAGAACCTACCACTAATGACTACAAGTCTCAAGGCACTCAAAATGACTCTAGACACCAATCCCAGAATAAATGATCTGAAGTCGATGGGATGAAATCCGCTGGAAGGAGGGCATTAGGGAATCCCCCATCATCCAACACAAGGTACTCAGCAAGGTTGTATAATATGGAAGAACTCGATCATAAAGTGCACGAACCAGTAACTGTACCGGGAATGGCCGACATGCAAAGTCAAGATAACTGAGGAATGGCCGACTCAGGTTTCAACTTCCTTCGAACAAGAGCATAACAGCGTATGGTGACTGAATGAAGGTAGCATAGACTCGATATACAAACTGGGACATCTCTATGACGCAGGAGGCATCAATAGAGGCTTTATAGGGACTGGAAGCTTAACCAGTCGGTGGAGATAAAACTCAGATAACGAGTACAGCTCCTAAAGTCAAACTATAACCCAACCAATGGATGTGATATACAGTGCTCCGTTCGAAGGCGACACGACTCGACAGCTGCCAAAGATAATATCTTTTCTTTTCCGGCTTTTTGGTTTTTTGATTTTTTTGGTCTTTTTCAGTTATTTGAAAAGCTTGAAAAAAGAATAAACTAGCTTTATAGTTACAAACTAGGAGGAGACGAGTGTCATTTAGGGCAAACAACTAGTTCCAAGCAGTGGAACATACCTATGCTCAATGCAAGGATACATGTGTAGGATATCGACACTCGGGGGAAAATCCCCTCCCGGTAAAAGGGAATCAAGCTGCGAAAGATATAAATAAAGGCTCTGCATGGCTAGACATGAGACAAGCTCGGGCTATATGGCTGAAACGCAATGTCAGGGGAGCCGCCATAAAGCTCAATAAGACAGGAAAAGCGCATGATAATGCATCCACAACTTGATACAAAGGGGAGTCCGGGGGGAAACAGGCCAGCATAAGATCAAGAGGAGTATGAGGCTCTTGCTAAATGTCATGGTGATACTATACAATGGACTCCCACACCCTAAAGGGGGAAACATCGGCATGGGCACCAAATGCAAATAAGGCGCTAACTAGGGTACCCATGTAAGGTGAGTCTCTACCACTCATACCATGCCACTTCTATAGCAGCAAGAAGGTTTCGTGATATAATAGAGTGGGTTCGTACCTAAGGATATAGTGACATGGTCATAAGGTCATGCAAAATGCAAGCGATGGTGAACCTAACCTATATGCCAGTATAGACGTTATACCTGAGATCAGTACGAACGGGTCAATCCAAAGGCTAAAACAGCACTGAAAACAGTCATCTACATCACAAATTAGGTCAGAAACGGTCCAAAAAGGTTAGAAATGGTCAAAACTATAGGAAAGGGGGTAAAAATTTTCAAATATTTGAATTTTTTTCTATAAATAGTAAAAAATATAAATCATTTGAAACTTTTACCCATTTGAGCTCTGATATTCAACTGCAAATTCCAGGAGATCCAGCCGGCGGAATTCACAACCGATTCTTCCAGGTACTTACTCATGTTCTCAGCTTGTATTTCAATACAATTTTTATAATTTTTCATGGTCAAATGAATTTTTAAAGGCCAAACTTACATGAGCGCTATGGCCCACGCAGGTATCGAGGCTTTTTCCACGTATAGGGCTGGCTATACGTGGAAAAGGGACCAGGAACCGTGTATGATGCCGTGCATAAGGATTTCTATGAATCTAATGGAAATTTTGGTCAACTTCTCATGCAGGATGGTTCTAGAGTGGCGAGAACGCGAGCATGGTGATGTAGAGGAAGCAGTAAGGGCTGACAGAATGGCTGACAGAATGGCTAAAGAAGCTCTACGAAGATGTGGACTCTACAAGTTTTGGTGCCTAGGAGGCTTGAGGGCCAAACCAGGACTACTATAGATGCTTGTAGACTATTGGGATCCGTACTCAGAGTCCTTTCAGCTAGACGACATGTCCCTCACCATTGAGGTGGAGGATATCCGTTTTTCTTCAAGCGTGTTCCAGGATTGAGCCCTAGAGTGGATGTTCCTCTCCACGGGGTTCGAGATCCGGCCCAATGATGTTGGGCAGACGCGATGCGCAGACTGGGGGGTGGTAGGGTGGCCAACCCTTATCCAGCAGACTTTTTTCCATGGTGGCGACGACAGATTGTTGCCATAGAGGACTACCCTTATGCAGGGATAGATTTCCGGGGAGACCCAGATATTCCATTACCACCAAGATCAGCATATGGAGACATAGGTAACGAATCTCGACCCTTACTCTTTTTAAAATTTTTGAAGTATTTAATTTTTTTGTGTGTTTTCTTGATTAATGGAATCAAAAAGACATGTTTTTGGGTGACAATACATAGTGACATCTACCATTCATGTGCAGATGTGGGACCATGGTGACCAGAGGGCTTCCCACGTCATAGACGGAGGGGAAGAGGAGACGATATCACCGGTGTGGATGCGGAGCGAACGCTCCAAAGCATCCATACCAACTTTGTGCGATTGACTCACAGGATTCCCATGGCGCAAGTCGAGGACTTGCCTGAGGCTATGCAGAGACAGGTGGTTGGTGTACCAGGCGCATGGGTGCGATTATTCTGGTGGCTGGCTAGAGCCGTGGTGACATATCATGATCACAACCCTCATCCACCTCCACAGGACTAGACACCTGGGAGTGTATCTATTTTGTACTACCGTGTATATGATGGTGGCTTTCAAAGCCCCAATTTTGTATTATGACACTATGTATTACCACATTTTTGATGTATATAAAAAAGTTTTATGGTGATCAGTTTACTTATTTACATGTGTAAAAATTGTGTTTATGATTAATTTATGATGAATGAAACAAATGCCAATCTAACACACAGTTAGCATATGATTCCGCAATTTGATTAAAATTTCTTGGAATGTGTATATATGTTATGTTCTCAAACTACCGTTCTAGCAATCTCACATGTAAGAATCTCCTCAATAACGTCGGATCTCTAACATGGTACAAACCATTTAGCTGTGACACTACTAACTCTGAATCAAGACGTACCTCAAGAGAGAGAACACCATGCGAAATGGCATCCCGTAGAAGCTTGATAACGGAACTATATTCAGCAACATTGTTGGAATATGGCCGTAAACATACACCTCCTGAAGACAGTACATGACCCATAGGAGTAAAAATCACCCAAGCAGCTGAGGTTGAGTGTTGAGTGTGACGGCTTGCACCATCCGCAAATCCTATGTAGGTGGAAGATTCCATTGACATCTGCCACAAGAAATGGAAACTAATCACAAACCCGATCACGATAAACAAGACCTAACTATGCAAAAAAGATGTACAATAATATACAACAAACAACCTTGGCTAAAGATCATGCATAGTATTTTTTAAGATAGAGCCCATTTCTAGGCTCCGCCAAGGCTGTCCCTTTGTAATCCACTAACTCGTAGGAACCCTTCTCTAATACACGCTTGACTACGTAAGGACCATGCCACATAGGATTGAACTTCCCTACCCCCAAGGGTTCTTTCGATTGATCCCACAAAAGGACCAAGTCTCCCTCACTAAACACTCTCGGACAGACAGACTTATCGTATTGGGCCTTTAAGCGATGCTTATTAACCTCTAGAGTCACCAAGGCATCTCTGCGCTGCTCATCGAGTTGCTCAAGGTGAACCAAACGCTCCTCCAAAGGTGAAGTGTCTGGTAAGAGTTCCACGGCTAACTTCAACGAAGGAATTTTCTCATGCTCCATGTGGTCAAGCTCCGGAAGAAAGTCCGATCTATGATAGAATTTCTCCCACGGTGGCTCAATTCCTGACATAGCCTCGATAATCGCTTCATCTGAAGTAAAAATGTATCAAGGAAATCATGGGCATGAGAAGACTGTACTGCCCCTGCGGGAAGCACATGGGGGTCTTCTTCCTCTGTCTGTGAAGAAGAAGAACAAGGCTCTGCAGCAGATTGAAGATTAGCTTGGTAAGCTATCATGGCTACAGGCAACGGCACACTCGTCTCAATGGCCTCACTCGAAGGACTCGGTGATGGAAGAATCCAAGGATCTCCCATATGATTTGTGCGAAAAGGCACCGATCTCATAGGTGTGGAAGCACCATCGAAACTAGCTCCTATCATGAGGACAGGTGCAGGACAACTAAAGGTTCCCATGAGAGAAGGATACATACCTACACCGACACTCCCAATTGCCGGCTAGGAATGTTCAACTTTCGGAACCGAAACTTCCAAAGATGCACTAACAGGCGGATTCTTGAATGACATCTGATCAATCGTCACAATCTTCCCATTATGAGGAAAGCATACAACGCGAAATACGGAAGACGCAACGGCTTGCATACTATACATCCAATTCCTTCCTAGTAAGAGATTGTAGTCAAGGGGTGCATCAACCACCTCAACCTCTATCGCAACGGTCTTCCCTCCCAAACGGACTTTAAGAGAAGGAAGGATCCTGTGTGGCATAAATGATCTCCCATCAAAAGCAGTTAACATGGTCGTAGACTTTGACAACTCAGGAGAACCAAGACCCTTCCAACAAGACAAAGACATCACAGAAGCAGCAGCGCCCTCGTCAATCACAGTACGCTTGACGATCATATTAAGACATTCTACATGCACCAAAAGGGACACATAGTAGGGCAAGCGAGGCTGATCTCCTGCGGTTTCAAATTTGATCACTGAGGAAGAATCATCACCATTCACACCAAGAGTGGAAAGCAAAGCCTTCCTTTGCGACAGACAACTCTGAAGCACTTCCAATGTAGACATCGCACAAGGAGTATGACCCAAGTCCTCGACAACTGAATAGTTCTGGGCAGCTCGGGCATTTGGATTATGCCCCGAACGCTTAAGTACCCCCTTAGGAATGCAAGGTGTAGCTTCAGGCTTATCCGCAGGTTTCTCAATATGCAAAGGGGTTCCTGGTGGATCAGGTTCTTTGCCTGCGTTGAGTTGTGACGAAGAATAATCTTTCACACGCATCACAACTTTCGCGGCACAGACCATATTAATGCACCCACGACCACTAGTTTCAGGTGGATCTTCATCACTAGATTGATCATGGGACTTCGAGTTCATATTTTGGTTATGCGGTAAAGGGTTTGTTAACACAGCTGGGCCCTGTGCTATGAACTTCGAAGCTTCATCCATCCTAGGGCACAAGTAAGTGAGGTGATCGTCCTTACAAAGCTTGCAAGGAAACTTAACCTTACGCTTATTCTGCTTGTCCCCCCCAACATTTTTATTGTTCTTGTCATTATTTTTGGCATTCTCATTTTTATTCCCACCCTTCTTATTATTGTTTTTACCCTTTTTTCTATTCCATCCGGGTTGCTGGTTACCCTTCTGGTCAGACAATTGCACAGCAAGTACATTCGCCGTTTGGGCGGGCTGAGACGAAGCCGTATCTTGTCCCGAGGCAGATTGGTTGATTGACAACTGAGAAACTTGTTTCACAACCGAACCTGCAGGTTTCTTACTTGCACTACCCACAATTCCATCGGCATGTGGTCCAGGTTTGACCTTTGGATCGAAACTAGAATGAGGGGCATTAGGTATAATCTCATATAAAAAACCAGACTGAGCATAGATCAAGTCTAGTTCCTGCGCCCTAAAGATCGCTTGTTCCTCATTCTGCACTCCGGATGTGGAAACATCCTTCGCGATATATGGCAATAAAGATTTGAGGAACCACTCAAGGAGGAATTATGGCGGTATAAAGGCTTTGATTAATCTCTTCCGTCTACGCCACTCCTGAATATGATCAGAAATATGGGTGGCTTTATCTTACCGAAATGTCGACAAGAGTTCAGTACCAACATCATATCGTACCGGTAGCTGGAAGTGATTAAGGAAAGTCATCGCAAGGTCGTCGAACAAAGTAAAGGCACCCCTAGGTAACTCTATATACCATTTCACCGCAGGCCCTATAAGGGTGCATTGAAATAGTCTCAAACGGACGGAGTCCTGATGCAATGAATTGGAAGAGCACCATAGGTGGAATGTCGTAACGTGTTCACTCGGATATTCTTTTGCCTTCGAACTTAGGAATGTCCGAAGGAAGCTTGGTAGGGACAGCCAGCCAAGCCGGGTCATGAGCCACAGGATCGTTCATAAGTCTCGATAAGTCAAGTAGATTGAGTGTTGCGAGGAAAGGGAGCTTAGCGTGATGAGGTCTAGGGGCCGCTCCCTGGTTCACATAGGATTGATTACCACCATGACCTTGGCCATAGTGACCTCCTCCTGTATGACCCGTATAGGGTGGCGTGGAAGTAGCATAATGAGGTGGACCTTGACTAGTAGGAGCTACAAAGCCATAGTTAGGAGAGTAAGCAGGTTGTGAATACCCACCTCCGTAAGGTGAAGTAACCTGTCCATACTGCGCCCCATAATAGGGTCCATAGGTCACCGCTTGCGATGTCCCATGAGAGACTCCATAGGTAGGGATATACATTCCAGAAGTAGGAATATACATACCGAAAGTAGGGATACATGTCGAAGAAGTAGCAATATGACCTCTAGAAACATGAACATAACCTCCCGAAACCACGGGTGGTATGTAGGCTTGAGACACAACTGGTCTAGTAAACGCAGTACGGATCTGACTCGTAGCTACGTGCCGACTCGAAGGACCATGAGAGTAAGGTGGAGGGTTTGCATTTGAAGAACTCGGAAGCGAGGACGAAGGAATCTCTGTAAGAAGATATGTACTAGTGCCTATCGTCACTCGTCTAGAACCTGGTATCGCTATGGGATCACTAACTCTAAGCCTAGGAGGTATATAAGATGGAGCTTCCACCATTGGGATGGAAGGTGCAATGTGACTAGTGCTCCCAAACCTCTCCGCAAGGTAAGGCATGGGATTGCCCCCAGGAATAGTGTTAGGGTCAAAACCGGATTCAACATGAAATGTTAAATTGTGCATAGGAAAACCAGTCATAGCATAACTACCATAGCTGGTGCTAGGAGGGTCGAAGTGAGTCTCGGCATATTCCGGCATTCCATACCGGTAGCGTGTCAATGGGGAATCTTCCCTAGAGTAAGTAGGTCTATCATGCAAAGATCCTATCTGGGAAATCATGGGACCAAACTCAGGTAGGTCAGGTGAGGGATCGTATGTAGGAGTAAGTTCCCCATCGTCAATATGAATGGGAGGAGGTGGCTCAGGAATAGTCTCTGAATGATCCTCCATGGTGTGTGAATCAGTGTGTGACATAGTCCACCTGGACAATCTAGGCCCCTCTCCCAAAGGAGGAGGATAAGTGGAAGGCGGAAGTCCTGCTAACTGACGAGAACGGCGTGGAACCGTACCCGAATCCACAATGACTCAACAAAAAGCAAAGACTCTCTATTTACGTCAACCCTAGGCCAACTAACATGCACAGAGCAATCACTATAAAATCTAAAGCCAATAGCAAGCAAACAAGGGCTGGATAAGTGAGCTCCCGAATGTGGCCAGTATGTCTCGCTTAGGAGAGGCTTGAGAGGCCCTTGTCACCACAAGTGGAGGTTTGAAACCAATTAGTGTGGCCCTCAGCTTCAACGCGTAAAGCGACTGTGTTTTCCGACCCCAACCTGGCCGGGACACATGCAGAATAACCTCTACACGTACCCCCTCGATATCCTAGGTAAGGTCACTAAGGT
>LPNX010028656.1:0-23104 GCA_001517045.1 Pseudotsuga menziesii
CTAATACCCCTCACCCTATTGATTACCCCCCATCTCTCTCTCTCTCTCTCTCTCTCTCTCTCTCTCTCTCTCTCCCCAACCTCTTCCCATAACCATTACTAACCAACCTGTTATAGCTCAAAATGACACATCTCTTCATGTGACCACTTTCCCATGATTTTGTCGCATGTCGACACTTCCATGACGGCACTTCATGAAAGTCACTGAAAAAACACCTATCTTGAAGGACCCATATATTGGGTTCTATAACTCCGTTTGACCTCATCTCTACACCCTTGAAAAGGTATTTCAGTTAGCTAAAACTTTCCAGAAGACACCAAAGTTTGAAAATGCCAAAAAATACCCTAACAATGCGTTTTTTTGTGTATTCATGACGGTCCTTAAGGCAGACCCGTGAATGATACGCGACTGTCTAGTTATGTAACCCGCGGATGCATTTTAAAAATGTAAAAACATGCCTTTTGAATATTTAGTTAGTTTGGGTAGTTATGCAACTGACTTATTCAGTTGTAACCACTTTGTCTTCACCCCTAACTCTTCTTTAAGCATATAAATAGAGGTAGGGAGGTCCATGAGAGGGGACTTGGAATTTATGCATTGTTATGCTTGAGGAATTGGAGCTCTCTTTGCCTACACCTTGCCCTAGAAGCTTTCTCCTTGTGTTGTAGAGCTTGGAGGCTGAGTTCTTTGGAGAAGACAAGCAACAGAACCAGATCAAGGTTTCGTGAGGTGCCAAACTTGAAGAGAAGGTATACTTGTACTTGTTTTCAAGATTAAGAAAGATGTGATGTACTTATTCTTCCCAAATCATTGTTCAATGTGTGATTGAATATATTTTTATGATCATATGATGATGTTATTCAGATTATTATTTCATATTTATTTGATTATCATTTCTTTATATGTGGTCATAATGGTTTGAGGAAAGTATAATTCATTTTGCAGGTCTCTTGGAGCGAGAGGAGCAAGAAGAGGATTGAAGAGAAAGATTGGACCAGCCTTCAGTTAGTGAGGTGTGGACCTTTCTTATCTCTGAAACTTGCTTATATATGCTTGCTAAACATTGTGCATCTCTCTTTCAACCCCAATATGTTGATGGCCTCTTAAACCCTAGCCATATGATACTTTCCTTTACAACAGAACTGGCAACTCCTCTGGGGAGAGCCTTGTCTGTTTGGGGTTTCTCTTTATTCCTTTTAGTATTTTGCATTGTTTCAGGTCCTTCTTGCCACTTAGTCATCCCTTTTGGTTGTTCTTTATCTATGTGGTAAGCCCTTTTATAGCATTGGGTTTTGCTCTTTGCTCTTTCCCCCACCTCCTTTGCTTGGTTTGATTTTTGGCTTATGTTTTTGGTCAGCCTCTGTTAGTGATCTTTGTCTGAGTTCAGAAGCTTGTTGGTGTTGGTTTCCTTCTTGTTTTTTTGGTTAACTTCACCATGCCAAAATAGTTGGCTTGTCTCTTATGCAAGCCTTCCTTCCAAGTAGGGTTTATATTGACTTTAGTTTTTTCTAGAGTTTGTTTGGTGGTTATATAGAAAATTTCCTTTTTCTTTGTTCTTCTTACTTGCATACTTTGCTTTGTAGGTAGTTTTTCTTTTGCATTTATAAAAGAAAATTAAAAAGAACGTATACTTGTTTTTGCTGCTTTCCCCCCACCTCCTTCTTTGTCTTGACCTTGTTGGACAAGGTACTGAGTAGACTTTGTTTGTAGGTTTAGATTGATACTTGGGACTTCTTGACCTTTGTTTATGTCAGTATTTTTGCTCAGTCTCTTCATTCCAAAGTTGTTGGATTATTTACTTTTGTAAGCCTTCTTTTCAAGAGAGGTTGATATCTAACTTTAGGGAAACCTAGGGTTTGTTTGTGGGGTGTAGAGTAGTTGTCTATTTGCTTTGCTTATAGTACTTGCTTGCATTAGTTGATAGGTTGTTTTTTATTTTGCATTTATAAAAGAAAAAGACAAAAACACATGTTTGCTTTATATGCATGTAGATTAGGTTTTTAGTGTAGATTGCATGGCATATCATTGTTTTTGAAAAAATATAAAAAGAATTTGTTCTTTTGTGGCTTTCAAGTTTTTTATTTGAAAAATAAAGAGAATAGTTTTTGCTTTTTGCATTTCATATCTCTTTTCTTAGTCATTTTGTTTCAACTTTGAGTCAAAACACCACATAAGTTTCATGCCATTTACCCTCTGACTAAAAACAGCCCTTAAAATAAACGATATAATTTAAAATTGACTAGTAAGTTTTATTTTATAGGGTCATACACCAACTAGCTTAGGCTAGACTTGTGGGATAGGGAGTTTAAACTCCCCACAAGTGTTAAATATTAGACGTAGTTAGCCAATCACTAAGTAAATCCTTGAATTTATCGACTGTATTTGGGAAGCTCCTCTCAAACGTGAGTTAAGAATGAGGCCGCGTGGAGGCTTGGACAGAGGAGATAACCCTCCGAATCCTTGTCAAAGCATAACTCAGGACTTTTACACATCTGGGGATTCTATCCTAGACAGAGTTTCGGGCTCAGCTACCCTAGGCATGCGTGCGAGTTTGGCTTGCGACTTTCCCCCCAAACTGTTGATATTGCCAAGGTAGCCTTTAGTCTCTTGACATCTAGGGTTCATACACAGGTACACCAGAAGGTTATTTCTAGTTGACCTTGGACGAACTTGGAAGGTAACCCTGGTAGAAAGTGTGGGAGGGTGGTGGATGATTCCTCCGCTTGTGCCTAAGAACATCTCGAGGGACACCAAGTAACTGTCTATCATCTTTCTTCTGGAAAGTATATCTTATACCTATTTGTCTGTTTGGATTTAGGAATTTTTAGTGAGTGCTGTGTGGTTTGTTTATACTTAGTGTGCCTTTAGGTGTGTGATTTGTAATTTTGGTTGTCTATCAACCTCAGAATTTGTCTCCTAGTTTGAAACTATGGATAACACCCCTTCGAACACCAACCAAGAGATCCCCATGCTGGGAACTCTTTGTACTATTCCTCTCATGGGGAATGTTGGTGTTCCCTTGATGGCCACCCTGAATCTTCCTGGATTCACCCTAGGGCTATTGGTGTGGTTGTTTTCCACTCCAACTATCTTGAATGCTCTTGATGCTTCTCAAGTAAGCTCCTTATATCAATGGCATCAAAACACTGCTTCCCCTTCACCTGTAGTTGATTCTCCTCCTCCTTCTACCTCATGCGGTGAAAGTACTAATACTAGTAACCGGAGGAGGAATAGGAAGAAGTCACATAAGCAAGGGGGAACCTATTAAACCTCTGGAAGTCAAGTTGAACCTCACCACCCAGCCTCTGTGGTTCATGCTGGGGGCACCCATCCAACCTCTGCAGGCCATGTTGGATCTAAGCACTCAACCTCTGCAAGTCAAGTTGATCTTCACCATCCAGCCTCTGTTGATCATGCTGGTGGGATCCTTCCAACCTTTCCAGGTCATGTAGGATCCAATCACTTAGCCTCTGTGTTTCATGCTGATGGCACTCATTCAACCTATGTTGTTCAAGTTGAATCTCCCCATCCAACCTCTGTTGTTCATGTTGGATCCATCCAACCAGCCTCAGTTGTTCATGCTGGGGGCACACACTCAACTGCTGCAAAGCAGATTAATCTTAACCATTCAACCTCTGTTGTTCATGTTGGTGGTTCCCATCCAACCTCTGCAGGCCATGTTGGATCCAGTCTATCAACCTCTGTAAGTCATGCTGGGGGCAGTCTCTCAGCCTCTGTGGTTCATGTTGAAGATAATTCGTCAGCCACTACGATTCATGTTGACACTGTTGAAAAGACTACCCGTTCAAAACACAAGCGCAAGTTTCCTTGTAATCTTTGTGAGGGAGACCACCTTACTTATAAATGCCCTTATATCGTGGAGGTGTGAAGAGTTTGGATTCATGTTCATCCCATTTTTGAACATTCTGAAGCTTTTCAACAACCAACCTCTCTTAGTCAGGTTGGACCCAGTCACCCAGCCTCTGTAGTTCATGCCGGGGGAAAACTCTTAGCCTCTGTAGGTTATGCTGAGAGCAAACAGTCATCCACTGCTAGTCATGTTGACACCATTGAGAAAACTGGTCATTCAAAGTGCAAACTTAAGTTCCCTTGTATGCTATGCGAGGGAGATCATCTTACTCACAAGTTCCCTGCTATCATGGAGGTGCAAAGAGTGTGGTCCAAGACTAAATAAATTCCTTCTCCTGAACAACCTATAGTTTCTCAACAACCTACTCAGCCTTTGGTTGATCAAGTGGTCGAACCAATCTTATATTTGGTCGATCCCAATATTCTTTTGGAGAGTGATCCTGATGTGATTGAACCAATGTCATCTTTGGTCAATCCCACTCTCCCTTCGGAGAGTGAATTTCACGAAGCGGTTGAATCGATTCCAGTATCGATCAATCCCACTCTTCCTTTGGAGAGTGAAGTGTCTGCTAGTCACATTTTCTTCACTGCCAGTTCAGAACTTATTGAACAAGAGGGCACTAAACTTGTTTTGGATCAACCCCCACCAAGCTCTCTGATTGCTTCCTTTGAATGGGATAGCCTAGTTGAGCCGCGCCTTCCTTCTAATGAACCTTTCCAGATAAAGGTCAAAGTTGAACCCTATAGGATTGCTCATTGTATTGTTGATGAAGGAGCCTCAGTTAGTATTTTGTCTGCTCGTGCTTGGCGAGGTATGGGATCTCCCAGCCTTGTTTCGACTGCTAGTCAGTTACTAGCGTTTGATAGAAGAACTTGTATAGCCTTGGGAATTCTTTCTCAAACACCTGTTACTTTGGGTGGGAAGACCATCTTAGTTGACTTCATGGTGATAAAAGACCCCTTGGACTTTAATATGTTCCTTGGACATGATTATGTCTATGCCATGCAAGTTGTGGTGTCAATTTTTTTTCGTGTGATGTACTTTAATCATGGTGACGAAATTGTCACTATCGATCAATTGGATTTTCTTGATCCATCTCCTGACCCAACTAGAGACCAAGTCTTTCCTTTATTGATTCCCAGTGTTTCTATAGACACTACCCTACCACAGGTGAACTATGTGGCCTCTTTTCCTTTGTGTTCAATTGCTAGGGCGGGCATCTTTCTAAGGCTACTTAGCCATGTCATCATGCTTAGACACCTCTTCTATTCTCTGTATGTTATTTATTGTTTTAATGAAATAATCAGTTAAAAATTCTTCTAAACATTGCATCTCTCCAATAGTAAGATGTGTCTCTTCAAAACTTCTTCTTAATTCTTTTTATTAATTTTTCGTTTATTTTTCTAAATACATTCTCGTAGCTTCTTATTTACTAAACTGTTTATTATTTTTCACTAACTTTGCAGGTCCATCTTTTGCATATATGACCATCATAATGCAAACTGAAAGTATGGCTAGATATCCACCTCAACAAGGATCAGATCCATGTCACCTTTTAAACTTTTTGATACACACGCATTATCTGGAGATCATTTGAAAATAGACTTCCAAACAGTTTAATTTAACACTTGGACAAAATTGTTTTTAACTTGTAAAAACAAGTTTTCTTCTACTTTGGCATATTGATTTCTCCAAACTGAAAGTATGGCTAGATAGCCACCTCAACAAGGATCAGATCCATGTCACCTTTTAAACTTTTTGATACACACACATTATCTGGAGATCATTTGAAAATAGGCTTCCAAACTGTTTAATTTAACACTTGGACAAAATTGTTTTTAACTTGTAAAAACAATTTTTCTTCTACTTTGGCAGATTGATTTCTCCCTCATGTGATCACCATAAGGAAACCTAAAAGCATGTCTATATAACCATTTCAATAATGAATGAGACCATATCACAAGATAAATCTGTTGACACACACACAACCTACGGCAAGCATTTCAAAATAGCTTGTCAACCTCTTTTGAACATCAAAACATATTTCTTCCCAGTTTGGAAAACTCCTATTTCACACGTGTGAACACTCTATGGAGACACAAAGTCAAGAGCAGATGGACAACTTACCAAATAATGGATCCATGACATTTGATAAATTTACTTGAACAAAGACCACCCTTGGCGGGCATTTCCAATTGACCTCTCAAACTCATGTTTTTAACACTTGATCAATTATCTTTTGTTCTCACTATGCAAAATATTATTTTTCCTATTTTTGGCAGATTGATATTTTGCATATGAGACCATCATAAGACAGCCTGAAGGTATGGCTCAATAATAAGTTCACCAAGGAACATGGCTATGCTACCTGATGAATTTTATCATCAAAATAACCCCTCCTTGTGGGCATTTCAAAATGCCTTTTCAATTTCTTGAATCTAACAACCAATTTTCTTGTGTTCTTAAAATGCAAAATAATATTTTTCTTACTTTTGGCAGATTTATATCTTTGTCATAAAACACTCCATAGGATAATTGAGACCATGGTTAGATGCATCCATCAACAAGATATATCCTAACACTTTCATATTATTTTTCTCATCATCCTATGAGATAGGGCGGGCATTTCCCTGAGGCCACTGAGGCAATTTTGCTAGTATTGGAATAGTGCAAAACAACTTGAAACTATGTTTTGGCAGACCATTATCTTTGTCATGAAACATCTTCTTTGAGAACTGAGACCATGGTGAGATAGCCTCTTAAACAAACTATAGGATGATAGCTTCATATAATTTTTATCATACACCTATAAGGTACGTCAGGAATTTTCCCAAGGCCACATGAGCCAGTTTTTCCAACACTTGTAATTTTCTTAGTCTGGTCCAATCTGCCTAAAACACTGTTTTGGCAGGTTCATAACTTCTTCCTCAGCTACTTCCAAGACAGTTTGAAGACATGGTCAGGTATGACAAATATCAATCTACAAGACCCCCATATGGTGCATGCATTTTCTTCAACACAATTTGTGGCGGGCATTTTTTTAAGGCTACCTGAGCCAGTTTTCCAACACTAAGTCATTTTCAGGACTTTCTCCAAAATTTATTCTAAAACCTCATTTTGGCAGATTCAACTTTTTCTTCAGACATGCTTAAGGAGAAATAATACCATGGTTAGGTAGACAAACCAACACACTACAAGACCCCCATGTGCTGCAGGCATTTACTCTAACCCATAATTTAGGGCGAGCATCTTTCTGAGGCTACTTAGCCATTTTTGCTTGCTATGGAACAAACCCTTGTTTTGGCAGGTCCATAACTTCTCCCTCAGTAACTTTCAGGACAAACTAAAGACATAGTCACGTAGGCAAAACAATAATCTACAAGACCCCCATGTGGTGTGGGAATTTATATTCTCCTATAAATTATGGCATGCATTTCCCTAAGGCAATTTTTACTAATTTCCCCATACATAGTCATTTTCCTGTTTTTCACCAAATTACTATATTTTTCCAAAATGATTGTCATTAATGTTGTCATCAATGACAATCCTATTAATCTCAGTCTTCATGTTTTTCTTTATAGAAATTGGTATATAATATACTGCATTTAGAAATATACTTATATCTAATGTATTTGACAAGTTATTGTTTGGTATGGTGTAGGTAAGACAATTACTTGTCACTACAAGGATTTTTCACTATGAATGAAAGTGAAAGGAATCTTGCTCGGTTTAGAGCGACATTAGAAGTGAGAGGAGATGGAAATGTTATTTCCCTTGCTTTGATTGCAGGGGCTTGGTAGTAGTTGGTAATGGTATGATAATTTGGGGATTTCAACTAAGTGTTGAAAAACTGCCCTAAAGCAGCTACCTTTTGAAAATTATCACCATAATTCATAAGAAGAAGAAAATGTCCTCCATGACTTGCCATCCCATAGTTTGTTGAAATATCTATCTGACCATGGCCCCGGTTCTCAGAAAAACTCCTTGAAGAAGAAGATACAGGTCTCGCTGAGTTTACCCTGGCATCATGTCTTTGGTTATCCATTTGTCATTCACTGAACTCCTTTGACATCAATGACAATCACATTCAACTTGTATCATATATTATATAAATAATTGTAAGTTATCAATAATTGTAATAATGTAAAAATGAAATTTTGATTATCGTGGACTTGTATGATGTCCCAATTTATGGTTTCTTATTCTTATATAATAAAATGGGTTCTTCATCTATCGTATTCTCTAATGTCACAAAATTTTACATTATTGATTAAATATATGAATGATGTACATTGTGACTATGAACAAAGGTGTAATCAACGTGCTTATCCAAACACAATAATTAAGAAATAAAAATAAATATTACTTTAAAAATATATGATTTCTAGACAATTAATTCAAATTTAATTATATGAATGATTTTCATGGTTACAATGAACAAAATTTTAATCAACTCTTATATCCAATTGCAACGAATAAATATAAAAATAATATTATTATAAAAAAATGATTTTCTAATGAGTAATTGAAAATTTGTAAAAATAATAAATAGCATTTGCATATCCGCAGTGTGGAAAAGTTCATCAGTGAACCACAAACATTCTATTATTTCAACTAGTTGGTGTATTTTTTACATTTCCATGGACTAAGATAACAAAGTATTTTACCCATTACTGCTCTTTTACATAATGTATGAACCGATGTTTTTTTAGGAAATATACACATCAGTTCTCTTTACATGATATATGCACCAATGTGTTTCTAATATCAATTATGCACCATCTCACTTTATGCATTTTATATGCATCGATTCATGTATAATAAAAAATATGCTTTGATGCACTTATCTTCATCATCATCATTGTCATCACCATCAGTGTCATTGTCTTCATTGTCTTCATTGTCGTCGTCATCATCATCTTCATCATCATGACGATCATGATGATGATGAAGAGGATGAGCATGACGAGGATGATGATGATGAAGATGATGAAGATGAATGATGATGATGGTGGTGGTGATGAAGATGATGAACATGATGAAGATGATTATGAGGGCAATGATGAAAATGATGATGATGACGATGATGAAGATGTTGATTAGGAAGAGGGATATGACGATGACGACGACGACGACGACGACGATGACTAGGATGAGGATGATGATGAAAAAAATGATGATGATGATGATGATGATGATGATGATGACGATCATGATGATGAGGATGAGGATGAGGATGAGGATGAGGATGAGCATGATGAGGATGATAATGATGATGATGAAGATGATGAGGATGATGATGGTGGTGGTGATGAAGATGATGAAGATGATGAAGATGATGATGAGGGTGATGATGAGGATGGTGATGATGACTAGGATGAGGATGATTAAGATGATGATCATGATTATCATGATTATCATGATGATGATTAGGATGAGGATGATGATGATGATGATGATGATGAAGATGAACATGATGATGATGGTGATGGTGATGATGATGAATATGCTGATGAAGATGATGGTGATGATGATGAATATACTGATGAAGATGATGATGATGATGAAGATGCGATGACAATATCTTCACCTTGGTATTCACTAAATTGTTCTGAGCTTTTCCAACATTATAATAGAATGGTTATGAGTAATTATTCACTCTTATAAAGAATGCACTTTATGGAACTACCAAACTGTTCAGTTTGGATCTTCCTCTTTTAAGACACCGGACTATGTCCATAAGTCTTGATTCTTCATGTACACAAATCTAAGAATAGGAGGCTTCACATGGCCCAAAAAGTTGTATTTTTTTTTACTACTTTCTCGGATCATATTGAATTCTCAGATTAGTCCTTGGAACGGGTGTTAGGAGCATTCCTTAATTTTTCACTCAACTGGCCGCTCCCCTATCATGTAGACATCTTCATTCACTGAGCTCCCCCTAAAATTGAGATGATGAAGATGATGATGACGATGACGAATACGATCACGATGATGAAGATGATGACGATGATAATGAAAATGATGATGATGATGATGATGAAGATGATGATCATGATAATGGAGATGCTGATGAATTGGATGACAATGATGTTGATGATGAATATGATGATGAAGATGAAGATGATGATGATGACGACGATGAATATGATGATGATGGTGATAATGAAGACGTGATGATGAAGATGATGATTATTATGATGATGATAAGGAAGATGATGATGATGAAGAAGATCATGATGGCGATGATGATGACTATGAAGATGATGATGATGATATTGATGAAGACGATGAAGATGATGGTGATGACAACAATGATGATGATTATGAAGATGATGATGATGATATTGATGAAGACGACGAAGACGATGGTGATGACGATGACAAGGATGATGATGATCATCATCATCATTGTTGTCGTCATCACCATCATATTCGTCGTCTTCATCTTCATCATGATCATCGTCATCATCATTGTGATCGTCCTTGAAGGGACTTATGTATAGGATCTCACTATAAGCAATGCAACCAATACAAATTATGACAAAATTCTAGTTAAATTAAATTAAATTAAATTAAACTACACTAAATTAAAGACATAGAGTTGTTTAACTATAATTAATTTAAAATATAACAAAATATAAAATATGCAAATAAAAAAACCCAAAATAAACAAAACAAAAGATAAATATGCAAAATAAAAAAACAAAACAAAACACAAAATATAAAATATGAAAATAAACAAACAAAAAAACATAGAATTCAAAAACACCCATGCACTAGCTCATTAGCATTCAAAAACACCCGCGTAGGATCTGCTCCGGCTCCCATTTGGGGGTTTTCGATTTCAAACTTTCACTGAAGGATCTGTAACAGGCTATGATGTTTTCTTTACAGGAAGGGAAGGTGAAGGAATTTTCCTATTAGTGCATCATCCACTCCCTTCGCATGTGAGCCCATGCTTCTAGAACCACCTGCCCCACCTACAGAATGGAAGCAATGTTTAGACCTTCAGGTTTGTTTCCTTCTATGTTTTTCTTGATTACCTATTGTGTTTTTATTTTATTCATGGTTTTTTTCATTGTTGTGGATTTGGTGGAGATGAAATGGCTAAAATATCCTTGCAAGTATGAAGCACGAGCTGTCCAGGTGAACTTGGGAAATTCAATGTGAGAAATAAAACCAACAATTATCGAGGAAAAGGAAGAAGGGAATGAGATATTTTAATGTTGCCATGCTTGTGTTTGCTTGTTGTGAGATATTTTGACAATATTCCTGGATGGAATGTGGTGGTTTTGTGGAGCTATATGATTGCAGGGTATGCTCTAAATGGGAAATATGAAGAGGCTCTCAAGATGCATTGGCAAGCGTTGATGATGGGGATGAGGCCGAATGATTTTACTTTCTCGACGGTGCTTCTGATTTGTGAAAACATCACGGCTTATGATTAGGGTAAGAAAGTTCATATTCTCACCATAAAATATGGATTTGATTCATATAATTTTGGGGGTATTTATCTAGTTGGCATGTCTACAAAATGTGGGTTTGTTTCTAGTTTTGTTAATTCCTTTTGGGCATCATGTCAAAATTCCCATGAATTGACAGTGCAGAGCTAGACTGTGAATGTTTTTAATAGGATATGTAAGTGGCTATTGTGTTAATTATAATACAATAACTGGTGCTCTATGGACTTGAAACCCAATTCTCTTAGGTGCCAAGATAACTCCAGGCCATGTTTTTTCTTTAAAGGGCCACCAGGTATTCTATTTGAGAGGAATTTATGTTGGTTGTTACCATTTTAGAAAACATGGGAAGCTTTGTTGGGGTTGAAACTGAGGTTGTATTTCCATTCTATAGCATTTGTCATGTAGTAATAATTTTTAGGAATTGCGGTGACATTGCCACCTCGTGGCTCTTGTTTGACAAATATCTAATGTCTAGCTTAGGATTTTCCTATTCAAGATTTCTGAAGTGGATCTAGTTATTAAGGAGTAGATTGGGTTTGAACCATTCAACCATATCTACTCTTTAATCACTAAAGCCTCCATGAGATCCTCAATTGACCCCATCTACCTAACTTGGATTTCTCAGGCACTAATCACAGCTTTTATGCCATTTTAAATCTTAATTCATCTTTCATTTTTTGTTTTATAAGATCTGAAATTTTTTGTCATTTACATGTATTAAACTCATCCCTAAAACATCAAATTGCATGGTAGATTTGCCCCAATTTCTGGTTCGGAATTACCTTCTGGAAATCTGCTCTATAGCGCTGATTAAATCTAGTCTAAAACAAAATTAAAATGTCCACGAGACTACACATCAATCACAAGCACTTATTGAAGATCCAAAACCGTGGAAAGGAATGTGCCTTTCCACGGGTTTTTAATTTTTTTTAAACCTCCAGGTTTTGTTGCAATATCGACTAACTTTTTTCGCGGGTATTACAAAACCATTGAAACCCCGGGTGGCTTTCCACGAATACTGTCGCTATAGCAACACAGTTTTGTGGAAAAATTACCATTCAACCTGCAGATTCTGTTGATAGAGATTGGTTTTCCATGGTTTTTTGTGGAAGAAATTTCTGTTCAAATTCCATAATTCGTCGATAGAGAGAAACATTCATCGAAACTGTTCCACGGTTTTGCATAGAACCAAAATTTTTCCTAGCAGTTTTTGGCCATATTTTCCTCGTTATATGGACGATAATTTTGTAGATAGAGCGACGAAACGTAGAAAATGAAATAAAAAACATCAATTTGAAGGTCACCATATAAAAGACACGTGGCGGTCATTTTTCGTCTCTATATTGACAACTTATAAAGTTCATCGTTATAGCGATGAAATAAGTGCCACGAAACATTGTGACCCTATTGTCACAATTGAGACGACGAAATGTGGAAATATCAACGAAAAACCATCGCAAATTTGCTCATATGTATTAGTGTATTCATAAAAAATCCATCTCATTTCCAACTCACATGCTTTATCCTTTGCTTCGTCTATTAGGATTATTAATCCTCCCTTGACCATATTGTCTATTAGATTATTTTATCCTAACTTAGGAGTCTTAATTAATTAATTAAGTACACTAGTACCATTGGGCCCACATGTACTAGTTACTAGAGTGTGGGGAACACTACTAGAGGCTATCTACCACTGACTACATTTGTATGCATCATATTGAGCGCCTCCTAGGCCAATCCCTACATTTTAGGAGCCACTGAGATTCCCAGCACCAACCTCCTTCAGTTAGTTGGATTTGGAACTAGTTAAGCTTAGTTTATTTCCAGTTACATTCAGTTAGATCACAATCAGTTCAGCTAGCGCTAGTCATGCATGGATGCATGTGGATTAGGCGCCTTTGCTCACCTACCACTTCAGTTAGACTAAGTTAACTATTTATTACTAATAATATGAGTTTTTTAGACATTCAGAGTTAACCATTTGGAATTCGATATTGATTGAGACATCCTGAGTTAGCTAGTCAATTAGGTACAGCCACATCCAGTTGGTAGATTCGAATTATTTCCTAATGGATTCGAATTCTTCCTTATGTAAACTATTGTAACATCAAATTTAATTAATGACAATGATACTATAATTATCTAAGCTACACTCATCCATTTTTTGTGTGGTTTTTTTTGTTTAGTATGTATCTTCATTATCCTTTTACTGCAACAATAATATTTGACTCATTGCTTGAAGATCTAAATGGCACAACAATTTTAACATGGTATCAAAGCCATCTCAGGCATGCTTCATGTTTGTCTCTCTCCATTGAACATCAGAAGCAGTCGGGTTTCCACAAAAGTCCCGCGAAGAGTGCCTTGCTTCCTCTGAATTTATTCAGAGTGGTGGTGCAGGTGTGGTGGACCTTGAAAAAATGTTTATGTCGAGAGGGAAATCATGATTCTAACATAGTTTGAATGTTTTAGTGTTTTGCAGTGAAATTCTACAGGTTCTACATAGCTTGTGTGAATATATTGTATTCTTTCAGTCGGAGAATTATGAATTCTCAATCTCCTACACCTCAGATCCTCACAACCTTCATTTATACTGATTGGAGGATTGATATGCAGCTATCCTTGTGTAAGCATGGCTACCTCGGGATAATACTTGGAAGGGAGGCTGAGCCCCATTAGCTAGTTGAGAAGAACAAGTTTATGAACTGCTTAGATGAAGCTTTCGGTTATCTACGCACTCATATATCCAGAAATATCCTCTTCCACCTTGAATGTTTGAGGACACCCAGAGATTCCTGGAAGAAGCTTGAGAACTTGTTTGAAAAGCAATATGAGCTTTGGGGACACCTCCTGGAGAATGAGCTGGTAGCCTTACATCCTAGTAGTTTCGAGACTATAGAGCAATTCTTTACTAAATTCAAGTCTCTTGCACTTCAATGCAGACAATTTGGAATAGAAAGAAAGGATGAGAAAAATGTGCTCTCCATTCTCAGCAAACTCAGTTCTGAGTATTCAGTATTTGTCTCAACCTTCCATTATAAAAGGGATTCCTTTCCTGATTGGAAAATTCCTTCACTTGATTCCTTTGCTGAGTCCTTAATCAAGGAGCAAGATAAGTTTATTTGAATGGGAGTCATCAAGACCTCCAAATATTAAGCTCTCCTAGTAACACACTCTTCCAAAGCACAATCCAAAGAGAAATCAAAGAAGAGAGAGCCTAAAGTAGCTGATTCGAAGCCTAATCAAAATGAGAAGACTTTCGAAGGAGTGTCTGCCTCTAGGAAAAAGAAGTTCGAAAAGAAGATATGTCCCTATTGTATGAGAGGTTTTCACCTTGAAAAATCTTGTATGAAGAAGAAAGTAGATCAGTTGATTGCTCTCCTCAAACAGAATAACATTGCTCTTCCACAAGGAGCAAAGAATTCTGATGATGGACTTGAAAGGTGCCATGCTTTGAAATATGGCCTACCTCGTCAAAAACCTATTTGATTGATTATGGAGCATCCAACCACATGGTTGGATCCAAGGATTTCTTCTACACTCTCAACATCAAAGAAGGGCCCACTATTGACATGGGAGATGTTTCCTAAATTCCAGTAGTAGGAAGAGGCACCATCAAATTCCAACATGGTGTGTTCAGAGATTTCCTATGTGTGCCTTCTCTTGCAGCTAATCTATTGTCTGTATATCATATGACTCACACTGGCTCACCAAGGCAAGTGTTGTTTGGGCCTGACTTAGTAGAGATCACAAAAATCTCAAGCGGGGAGATTGTAGCGAAAGGAATTGTTGATCATGCCTCCAAGGAATATATTTTTTCTCACTTCATGCCATTTTTAGTTCCAACATCACCACAACTTCCATTCGAAGCATATGAAGGTATAAACATTCCTTCACTTCCTATTGTAGATATAATTTTATTGCTTTACATTTCAGATTCAGATTCAGAAGAGGAGACACTCCAACATGATATAGACATTGAGCTTACACCTAAAAGAGATATAGATCCAGATCCAACATATACCTCATTGTAGTAGGCTAAATGGGCTCAACAGCTCATAAAAGCAGCTGGAAATGGTGTTAGTGATCCAGATGACAAGAGAAGAATGAGGTCCTAGTACCAGAAGGAGAGTATTGCACTGTCCCACACTGATCCACTTCTTCCTGAGAGGTGTTTTATGATGTTGGGGTCATATCCTCAATCATTCAAGGGATTTTTCCATGACCCTAGATGGCAGGAATCCATGGATGAGGATTTTGATTCGTTCCATGACAATAAAACCTGGGAATTTGTAAGTAAGATTTTTCAGTGCAAATGGATCTACAAGACCAAGATAGTTGCAAATGGAACCAAAACCAAGTACAATGCTCGGTTGGTGGCCAAGATATATTCCCAAATTCAAGGCTTGGACTATAATGAGACATTCACTCCAGTAGCTCGAATGGATTCCATCAGGCTTGTCTTGGCTATTGCAGCTTCCAAAAGATGGGAGGTACATCACATGGATGCGAAAAGTGCCTTCCTTCATGGTGATTTTGAGGAACAAATATATATGAAATAACCTGAGGGGTTTATTGATGATCCTTCCTTAGTTTGCAGACTGAGGAAATCACTGTATGGACTCAAACAAGCCCCAAGGGGATGTTACTCCAAGATGGATGCCTTCCTCATATCTCAGAAATTTGAAAGGTGCAAACCAGATTGTAATGTCTACATGAAGAAGAAAGAGGGGTTATTTATTTTAGTTGTATTATATGTGGATGACTTGCTCATTACTAGCATCTCTGCTGCTGTATTGAGTAGTATAAAGTATGCTCTAAACAAAGTATTCCCTATGACTGACCTATGACTATTAAGATAGTTCATTGGTCTCGAAGTAAGTCAAAAGACTTCAGGAATCATGATCTCATAGACCAAGTATTCATTAGACATGCTTAAGATATTCCGCATGGAGGATTGCAAGGCAGCTCCCTGTCCCTTTCTATCAGGAATCATGATTGAAGAAGGTGGTTCCACACCCTTGGTAGATAGTACTCTCTATAGACAGCTCATTTGGAGCCTCCTGTATCTCACACATTTGAGACTAGACATATCCTATGCTGTGAGTGATGCTACCAGGTACATGCAGGAACCACATGAGATGCACTGGAAGGCAACAAAGAGGATCTTTCACTATGTGCAGGGTACTATAGATTATGGGATCCACTATGTAGCAGGATCACAACTTGATCTTACACACTTTACAGACTCAAACTGGGCAAGAAATGGAAATGATAGAAAATCCACCTCGGGTTTTGTATTCATGATTGGATCTGGGCCAATTTGTTGGTTTATCAAGAAGCAAGCAACACTTGCACTCTCTTCAGTAGAAGAAGAGTATTAGGGAGCTATAAATGTATCCATTCAGGCAGTTTGGCTACATGGAATCTTGACAGAGTTCAGGATTCAAACTTCACCTACAATGGATCTTTATTGTGACAACCAAAGTACAATCAAAATTTCCAGTGATCCAGTTTAGAAGCAGAGGACAAAGCACATAAAGGTTCACATGCACTATATTCGGGAACTGGTGCATGACAAAACCATTACACTGCATTACTGTCCTATAGAGGATCAAATTGCATATATTTTTACCAAGTCTTTTACAGAAAAGAGATTTTCCTTTCTCGGGTCTCTTTTAGGCATTAAGACTTGATTCTCAGTTCCTATTTCTACTTATTTTGAGGGGGGGTTTTCCCATGAGGTTTTCCCCTATTTCCTCGGTTGTATTAAGCAACATTATGTCTTTTATATTGTATATGGGTGACTTATGGCCTTGTTGTCAGGGCCCATAGTTGTCCAAGTTAGGATTCAGGGAGGGTGTTAGGTTTATTAATCCTCTCTTGACCATACTGTCTATTAGATTATTTTAGCCTAACTTAGGAGTCTTAATTAATTAATTAAGTCCACTAGTACCATTGGGTCCACATGGCCTAATGGGGCCACATGTACCAGTTAATAGAGTGTGGGGAACACTACTAGAGGTTATTTTCCAATGACTGCATTTGCATGCATCAGATTTAGCGCCTCCTAGGACAATTAAATATTAGAATTTAGTTATGGTAGTGGCATGTATTAAAGGAATTAGGGTTTATAATGGTTAATTTTTATGATTTTAGGGTGATGTGTGTTATGTGTTATGTGTTATATGTATTAAGAGTTGTTTGTAACTTCTATTTTAATTATTTGTAACATACTATAATGTAATTTCTATTTTATAAGGATTTCATATGATATCATTACTTTTAGAAGCTTATTATTGTGGGACTCAAATGATATGCAATTTGGTTTAAAAATAACTATTGCAAATGTTGTACATATTATGTTAATTTAACAAAAATTTAAATCCGAATATATATTTGATTGTTTCTTTAGATAAAATACATGCTATTACGTATCAAAAAATTTAAAATTAAAAGAAATCATTTCCCATAAATCAAAATAGCTATAATACTCTACACAAACTAATATCATCTTTGAAGTAAAGAATAAATATGAATCACCTAAAATTAACACTTATAAAAATACAATATGTGTAAGTTCATATACCATGTGACATTTTTTATACGAAGTATAAAAATGGTAAATTAAATAGGGATTTGATATATGTGTTAAATATTAGAATTTAGTTAGGATAATGGTATGGTTTAATGGAATTAGGGCTTATAATGGTTAATTTTAGGATTTTAGGGTCATGTGAGTTATGTGTTGTAATTATTAAGAGTTGTTTGTAAAAATGGATACATGGATTAGTGGCATATTGGTTAATGGTCCATAAATAATTAAAATAAAGTTGAAATTAACCTAAACTAAAGTAAATTAAATTGACATCAACTTAAACTAATCTAGCGAAATTGTAATGCCCCATTTTGACCCTTGTAATGTATCAAATGAAACCATGTAAGTGATGTAAATGTATTAGCATAGATTCCTAACGTGGAGCTCAAGGCCAAGGACCTGTTAGTGAATGGCCTATTTGTGAAGGCAAGTAAGCTAGGTTTGATATATCATGTGCTAGTAGGCCATGGAGAATGTAAAAACATGTAAATATTCATCATACTAATGAAAATAACCAAGAGGATGGATATGGGGGGAACATGAATGATGGGGGTTATGCTATCCACTAAGGAGGTGTTGGGAGGGGGGGTTATGGGATTTGACCCTTTGTCTTGATGAGGACCCCTATGCCATAAATGGTAGAAATACCGTAATTAAATTGCCCTTAAATGGCATTCAACCATGTTGTGAAAGGGAAACTACATAGGAATCTATCAAGTTAATGTGCACATAAGAAAGGATGACACGTGTGCACTATTACTTGAACTAGAAGTCAAATCAGTGTATGGAAGTTTGGTCTAGGGGGATCATGTGAGAAAATTTTGTCATCGTTCATTCGAGAAGTCATTCCATATCATTAAATCACTCACCCACCCAATCTATGTGCATAACAAGGAGCAGAGTTGAGAGCTCTGAATGATTTTCATCCTGAACCCTATGCAAATTCCACCATAACCCTATGTGTGTAATATGCTGAGAATTCGATGAATCATGAAGGCAATGAAGGAAAGATATCTACCGGTTCAACAATATGGACCTTCTCTACCTGAACATGACATTAATTGAGGGAAGGAAACACTCGAGGGATTCAGGACGTAGAGAAGGGAACCTTCCTCTTTTGTGCATGGAGGAGAAGAAGGTGTTGAGGGTGGCTAAAGCCATTGAGATGCCCTAGTTTCATGGTTCAGAACACTAGGTTGATAGAGTTGTAATTACCTATTTGTTGGATTGATAAACTTAGTTGAGTGTTGGTTTAGCCTAAGGGTGGTGAGACGTGTTGTGAGTGAGCCCAAGAGATCCCTTAGTGGGTATCATAGGTCAGCTTGGGGGTGGTCTCTAGGTGCTGAAAGAATATAGGTCGAGCATAGACCTATGATTGGGTGGAAGGTTTTAGCCACATAACTAGTTGCATGTGTGGAAATTGAACCCAGTGATAGATTAATTTTACTCACAACAATTAACAATTGATCATGCAAAATCACTCACAAAAGAGACTGAAATTGGAGCTGAACACTAAAATGTATTAAATCAGTGTACAATAGCAAAACCTGTAACATAATAGGTTTCTGAATAAATAAAATACATCAGGGATTTGAATGCGTGAGGAGAAATTCAAATCTAGCATAAAGCAGGCTTACTAAAATTAAGCAAATCCCCCATAGGTGTAAAAATATGATCCCAAATCTGTCATGGAGCTCATGAATTAGAAAAATGGCTTAGGAAAGCTAAAGAGTGATGGAATGAAAACTCATACATGCTTTTCCAAGGAGAAAAGAGAGAAGGATGTGTAGGACAAAAAACTAGTCAACCTCACCTAGTCAAGCTTTTCCTTTTGCCTTAAAACACTGAAAAAGCAGGAAATAAAGCAGAAAAAGCAAAAGGGTGCTTAGGAGGCCAGGAATAAAGTAGATTTGATTCCTTGAGGTTTCCCAAGCACTACATGGGTCAAATAAGGCAATTTTGACCACTATGGATAGGTAAACGACAACTTGCACAAGGTGGGACACATGAACTAGGAAAATAAGACAAAAAAAGTTAAATTAATGTCTAAGGTAGTAAACTATGGGTTGATTATTCTAACACCCCCCCTTAATCCTGACTTATGAGTAATATATCAGAAAATTATAGGGCCTAGAAACAAGGCTTAGTCACCCTTTTACATACTGCATGTCCATACAAACAAGGAAAGAGGCAAAACCAACTTGGGAAAATCCTCCCTTAAACATGGACTGTAAAACAAAATTTGGAAATCTTGTCTTCACTCATGCTTCACAACATGATCAGAAATCCCCGGCAGTGATTTGAGATTGCTGAAGGTCTTCTCACAAAATGCTTTGGTGAAGATATCAGCTACTTGTTTTGAAGATGAACAGAAGAGTAGGTGAATGGTGCCATCATGCACAAGCTCTCTGATGTAGTGCATATGGATCTCAATGTGTTTGGTTCTTTGCTTCTGAACTGGATCTTTGCAGATTCAAATGGTACTCTGGTTATCACAGTAGATGGTAGTCGAGTACTTTGATTCGAATCCACACTCTCCAAGTAAACCCTGCAACCATAAACATTGAGTTGTTGCATTAACAACTCCTCTGTACTCTGCTTCTGTAGATGAGAGTGCAATGGCACTCTGTTTCTTGATTGACCAACTGATTGTCCCTTGTGCAAGCATGAACACATATCCTGATGTGGACTTTTTATTTGTTCTATCACCTGCCCAATCACTGTCAGTAAATCCAATCAAATCAAGATCAGATTTTGCTTTATAGAAGATCCCATGTGTCCTTGTTCCCTAAACAAAGTTAAGGATCCTGTTGGCTGCTTTCCAATGGATCTCATGAGGCTGATCCATGTATCTAGAAGCCACACTTACTGCATAAGAAATATCAGATCTAGTATGTGTCAGATACAACAAACATCTAATCAATTGCCTATGTAGTGTATTGTTTACCATAGGTGAAGAATCAGCTTCTTCCAGCTTCACTCCTGAAAGGAAAGGAGTTTTGCTTGCTTTGGAATCCTTCATTCTAAATTTTTTCAGCAAGTCCAAGGCATATTTATACTGGTGCACCTTGATTCCAGCTTTGGTTTGAGCAATATCAAGCCCCAAAAATTGACTTAAGAGCCCCAAATCTGTCATGGAGAGGGCTTGGTTCATAGCACCCTTTAAGGAAGCAATCTCATCCTTTGAGCTTCCTGTAATGAGGAGGTCATCAACATATAACACAATGATCATTAATGAACCATTAAATAACTTCAAATATACATTTGGATCTTATTTGCACCGAACAAAATTCAGTGATAGCAAGAAGCTATCGATCTTGGCATACCAAGACCTGGAGGCTTGCTTTAGCCCATACAATGACTTTCTCAACATGCACACAAGATAAGGGTTAGTAGAAAAACCTTTAGGCTGCTGCATATATATCTCTTCAGTGATATATCCATTTAGGAAGAAACATTTTACATCCAGGTGATGTACCTCCCATTGCCTTGAGGCTGCAATGGCTAAGGCTAGCCTGATGGAATCCATCTTTGCCACTGGGGCAAAGGTATCATTGTAATCTATGCCATGAACTTGTGAGTAGCCCTTGGCTACCAATATGTCCTTCTAATTCAGTGGTGAACCATCAGCAGCAAATTTGGTCTTATAGACCCACTTACACTGGACCAACTTTCTTCCTGGAGGAAGATCCACTAGCTCCCATGTGTTGCTCTTCTGGAGTGAGCTGAACTCCTCCTTCATGGTTGTTTGCCATATTGGATCTCCTAATGCTTATTCATATGTTTTAGGATTATAATCCACCATAAAATAGCATTTTTCAGCAAACATAGGATCCTTCATGCACAGACCACTCTCAAATTGAGATCTAGTCCTCCTTGGGTCATTGGAATCCCCAACTAGCTCTCATGCTGCATGTAGTGTCTTGGCTACCCATTTTGAACTTGTAGGGCTGTTAGGGTATACAATAAAATCATCTCCATCAGAAAAATCAGAATCAGCATGTTCAACAAACTCTTTACTTACTTCCTGAGGTTCAGGTGGAGAAGAGGCTTCTCCAACTTCCACTGCTGCAAGGGGTTCTTCTTCAAACTGAACACACCTTTCGATGAAGGCTTTGTTTGTACTCAAATTTATCAGTTTGTACCCTTTTGAATCTTTATAGTATCCAAAAAAAATACACTCTTGGCTTTGGGGCTGCAAATCCTTCCTCTTCTCTGTTGGAATTCTAGCCCAAGCCTTTGAGCCAAAAATCCTGAAATGGGTCACATCTGGCTTGTGCCCATTCCATGATTCAAAGGGAGTCATACCATCAAGTTGTTTATGAGGAACCCTATTCTAAATATAGGCTGCACATTTGATATCTTCAGCCCAATACTTTGGTGGAAAATTTTTGGCCTCCATCATGCATGTTGCCATCTTCTTCAGTGATCTGTTCTTCCTCTCAGCAACACCATTTTGCTGTGGTGTGTAAGGGATAGAATGCTGCATATGAATACTTGCATCTGCACAATAGTTAATAAACTCAAACTTGACATACTCACCACCATTGTCAGATTTGAGGACCTTGAGTTTCCTCCCAGACTGGTTTTCAACCAAATCCTTAAAGACTTTGAAGAGGCCAAAAACTCTAGACTTGTGTTTCAGGAAGTAAACATAGCAATACCTAGAAAAGTCATCAATGAAAGTTAATGCATATTTGTCTTGAATCATGGACATATGAGGGAATGGGCTAGAAACATCACTGTAGATCAGTTCGAGGGGTGCAGAGGTTCTCTCATGACTAGCTCTCTCAAATTTATGCTCTAGGTGTTTTCCTAGGATACAACCTTGGCAGACTCCTTTGGAAAATTTTATCTTGGGAAACCCTATGACCATCTCTTTTTCACTAAGATCAGAAAGATACTTGTAATTTAGGTGGCCAAATATTTCATTCCAAAGCTTGCTAGCCTCATTAGCATGAATCAGAAGAGAAGAGGGGTTTGAGTAGGGTAGGAAGTGTGAGAACATGTATACCTTTTGAGCAAGATTCACAACTCCTTTTGCAATGACTCTACCACTTGATATCTCTATGATCTCAAATTCATCAGGGGAGAATATGAATTTCTTAGGAGACCCAGTGTGGGTCATCTGGTACACTGATAAGAGGTTGGAGGCAAGACCAGGCACAT
>LPNX010028700.1:6349-41894 GCA_001517045.1 Pseudotsuga menziesii
TTATAATGATGATGACGCTGATGGTGATGATGATGTTCATGATGTTGATGGTGATGATGATGATCATGTTGATGATGATGATGATGGTGATGATGAAGCTGATGATGATGATGAGGATGAGGATGATGATAATGATGATGAGGATAATGATGATGGCGATGGTGATGATGATGATGATGATGATGATGATGAATTATTTCACTACAAGAGGGATTTATTATTTTTGTATCATATAAAGCACCTGTGGGAGCATCAGATGTCGCCATTGAAGGAGCTAAGGTTGCCGCTATTGGCATGATACTGGAGACATGATGCATTGGAAAATTGTAGGAAGTGATTAGGGCTATGGAAGAGGTTGCAGTAGGTCACTAGTGTAAATCCCTAGGCATCGTTATGTACCAGATCCCTCTCTCCATCACCAATCAGTGTACAATTAGTAACTAGTTTAATACTAATACTTCTAGTAGTAATAGTATACACACACATTCTATATCATTTGTGTGATACCATTTGATGTATTTTAGATTAATGAACCTACAAACCTTATGTTATATGTGGAGTGTACACCAACTTGAAGAATAGAAGCATTATGATCCGAAGCATTATGTCGAAATTATGTTGGCGCTAACTTTTTGGTTTCACATATCGCGCACGCGATTTATATGAACATAACGCGCTCGCGTTTTGTGTTTATATAATGTGCACCCGTTTTGTAGTGTTAAATCACGTGCGCGTATTGTTAAATTCAAATTTTTATTCCCTCCAAATGATAAGGCCGAGCCTCCACCCATGCTTTCGTGGAATTCCTATGCCTATGTGTCTACTTTGTACTTTGCTTCGGATTCAACATGCCTGTGCCTTGGAGTATGATAAGCCATGGCAAATTCAGTATTATATCCATATTTTCAATATGCTCATGTTTAACGGTTCGTCTGATTGTGCTGCACACCTCTATTTTTTATGAGATTTTAGAAACAGATATGGTTTTTTTTTGCAGATTCTAAATATGTAAATTTTAACAAGAATACACAATTTTTTCTATTTTTTTCTTATTTATCTTCTGTCATCACTCCTCAACTCAAAAAACACACTTGTAGTGTTTCTTCTATAACTTTTTCAATTCTTGATCACTTCAAACAAAAATTGTATGGTGCACAAGTAGACACTAACCTCTAAGTTCTATCAAAACCCCATTTCATGATTTTTGCATTAAGACCTTCAAAGGCTGCACCCACAAAACACGTACCATTTTTGAGGTTTTCTCACTTAGACAATTATAAAAATATTATAAAATTACTAATTTAATTTTTTAAAAATAATGCCGCACTAGTGCTATGGGTTCTCTTCATGGATGCAATTTGTGTAGCTTGATTCTATCATTTAGGCCCTCAAAGGCTGCACCCACAAAAACATATACCTTATAATTTCCCTGAAAAATAAAAAGTGCATGTTAGGAAAAATGAAATTTGACATAGCTATGCAAGTTTTCGATACATAAAAGTTATATATTCGGAAAGGTGATTCAATTTCCTACATTTCATGTTTTTTACTCAATCCAAGATATTTTATATAAGTATCTCAAAAAATCCAAGTAAGTTGAGGGATGCCTGATTTTTCAGGTTTCTATTGCATCTAATGCGCCAAAAAGGTCCATCATCTTCTTGCATTGACCCTAATGATACTAATATGATCAAATATCTTGACAACAAATCAGTAGGGAATCCCAACAGTCAACAAAAAATCAATTTAGGATGGATTAACCCATCCACATATCAAAATTTATGCTCTATACTTAGCAGTTCGTATCGATATGTTTCGTCAGCCACGACATCACAAAGAACGACGCAACAACATTATAAGGCTTTGACAACAAATCCTTTCTAAGAGAGTGGCAATGTAACAAATATAAAATACAACATTAATTAGACTATTAGGTTAATAGTGACAGGGTGTAACCCTTCACTATGTTGGCTCAAGCCGTATAAAAGGCGAGCTTATTGTACATTTTGTCCATCATCCAATACATTATTATTATTCATTTCATTATTACAATGATAGTTGGATTCGACTAAGGGACAACCAAATTTGGTTTCTCCAGAAAAGAGCACTTCTGGTATTACATGTGCGATAGCGCTATTGACTGCCCCAGAACTATGAAGTTGCTAAAAAAGCACAATAAAAGAGAATATTGCTTCTTAAGGGAGTGATTTACAATATGCATAGAAGATATGACTGGTTAGTTCTTTTTTCTATAATTCCCATGTCCTGAAAAACTGAAATCATTTGGTTTGTTTGCACCACCTCTACGTGATTGATCTGTCTTTGCATAGGACTGTCCTTGTACACTAAAGAGGACTGCCGCTTGTCCTTGATGGTGCGCCATCAAAATTTAACACAACCTTTTGAGTCCAAGTGTCAAGAGCACTTAGAGAGAGTAATTAGGATTGGAGTTTGAGTGACACATAATTAGGTGATAGGTAACGTTCGTCTCTATTAATACACTGCATCTATGAGACACAACTACCCACCATTATTGATTGACCAATATAATGATACTAAAATACAAATTAAAATTTTTCAAGTAAATAAATAATATTTGTACTATAGCTTAACATTGAGAAAATGCAAATATCAAAAATCAAAATTGGAATTGATAAACTTGTGCCATTTATATATATCTCCTTGTCTGTGACATAATAATAACGTATATATGTGTTGATTAGATAATACAGGTTCTGAATAATATATATTTAAAATGTTTTGTAGTTACAAAAAACAATCATGATATATTTGTATAGTTACTCAGTAATATCAGCCTGCAATTTACAATGAGAAGTGATGACACTGCATGATTATTGTTGAATTGATTATTCATTTAATATAAGATATAGAGCAAGCATTTATTGGAATATGGTTTTTCTTCATCTCCTTTAAATTATATTTTTCCCAAGATGTGAACGTGCTGGCTCTTATCTGGAAACTTGATTATCGAAAACAATTATGATATATCATGTATAATTACTCGGTAATATCATCCTGTAATTTACAGTGAAAACTGACCGCACTGCATGATTATTGTGGAAGTGATTATTCATTTAACATAAGATATAGAGCATGTATTTATTGGAATATGTTATTTATTCATGTCCTTTTAATTATAGTTGTTAGGGATGTGAGTATATCTATTCAATACCATTCAACAACAACTCAGGATAAGGGGATCGCCGTTATACAAAATAGATTGGACAGTTTCAATACAACCCTTTAAGTCTAACACCTAAACTCTGGAATTCCAAAACCCTAGGTTATGCTTGATAGGATTGAAAATTAGACTTATTCACATATCCACGACAGGCTATACTGAATTGTGTAACAAAAAGGAAAAGGGAAAACGAAGGATTTACCTAGTCCCTTTGCATATTCCCATGTTTTAGTGCATGCTTGGTGGCTTTATTCACCAAAGCAAACGCTGGGATGCCAGCTTGATCCTTGAATCTAAGACCCAATGAGTCTACTTTGATCCATTGCTGCAACAGTATCCATCACAAATGGTTAAGGATAGTGATCAATCATCAATTGAGCGAGTCTCAAACAAAGTATCTCTATTGATGATCATTACCTGATGGGGATCATGTGAATTATTTGGTACAAGCACTGCAACATTACCCCTGTCAGCCAAGAAAAACTCTGGATTGGCTTCACAATGGATCTTAACCACATTTCCTTCTAGCTCAACAATAGCTTGTGGGAAGAATGAACTCTACTCGCCTGGTGGTGGATAGGTTGTATGTGATGCACCCACTATCCAATTGACCAACAATATTAATATCGGCACAAAGCTAGGTTAAAAACACCACATCCATCCTATAAACACCACATATAGTTTTAGACATCAGTCTAATGTCTTTGGTTTCCAAACTTCATCTTCAAAGCATGATCAAGGCCAATCACACAAAAAAATCTTAAAATATTAACAACATAAACCCCAATGCCAACCAGGTCATACTCTGATGAAAACACATAAGAATTAGACTAGTCACTAAAATGCAAATCCAGACCCATGAAAAATTTAGTTTCAGTCTAATATCTTTGGTTTCCAGACTTCAACTTCAAAGCATGATTATCTGAAGCCCAATCATGCAAAAACAATTTAAACTGCAGACAACATAAATCACAGCTCCAACGAGGTTATCCTCAGGTGAAAACATACGAGAATTAGATTGTCCAATAAAATGTAGAGCCATACCCATGTAAGAAAGCATATAGTTCCCCACCACAAGATATTGTTTATGAACTCTATTAGAGATCCATTCTCATTATGATTAATCTCACTGGCAAGTCCTAGCACTGGGAAAATAACTGCCTCCAAAACTTGGATCAAGTCAAAGAAAATCCACTCTTTGCAGTGCAAACCCATGGGATATGTTTCTTAAAAAACTTCAATATATAAAAAAACATAACAGACATCCATACATATATATATATCTAGTTAGGCAACGCTCTGTATAACTCCCCTTCCCAATAATCCCTTTGAGTTCAGTTTCAGCAAGCATGTATTCTATCACTGCATAAAGATTTCATACACTATAAAAACAAACATAACATGCATCCATACATTTATACCAGGTAGATAGCACCTTGTAGAAAACTCCCTTCTCAACATTTCCTTGTACTTCAATTTCAATAAATTTGTACTCTATCACTACAGATTTCATATACAATATACCTCCCTCCTTACAATCCCCCAAATCAGACTAAATAATATACTTATATTTTTGGTGTTGCATTTGCATGAATGATATAACTTACAATTTGAACTAATGTTCCACTACAGAGTGTCCTTCTGGTCCCACTCACTCCGAACAATCTCTACTCCTTCACTAGTGGAACTAGCGTGCAGACTAAGATGAGTTTTGTTAATAGGCCATATAGCCTTCTACTCCCTACCCACATCGGCACTTTGGGTAAAAAGTATCTCCTTAAGATGCTAAGGACCTAAGAACACCTGAACATCAAAAGCATATACTTAAAAAAAAAAATCTTCATCCAAACATCAAATTTATCAAAGAAGGAGGATGAGACAAGTGTATTGTTCAGATTGATTCGATGTGTATATATGTACTGTTCAGATTGATTCTATGGTAGTCATTTAAAATTCAAAATTCAAAATTAAAAATTATAAAAAATAACTAGTAGTCCATGCAGGAATAAATGTTGTTAGCTGATGAATAGATAACTAAAATCTAATGGCAGACAATAAAAGAAAAGGTGAGAAGACAATAGAAGAAGAATGTGAGAGATAAAACAAGAATATAAAAAATAACTTATATCATAATTGATGCATAATTTAGTGGTACTATCCAAGTTCAACAACCAAAAATTAAGTGATTGTGCTAATATCTATGTTATAAAACATTCCATACTTAAACTTAGTTATTGCAATGAGAACACTAACCATATCCTCCACTGCACTTCCATGCCTGAGTGCCTGTCCTGTAGATTTGTGGATAAGGGCATAAGTTGGAAAACCTGCATGGTCCTTGACTGTATTACCCCATGAAGTATCCTTCGTCCATTGCTGCAGATCAGAAACATATAATCAATCAATCACTTCATACACACAACAAACACTAATCTCGCTCACAGACCTTATTAGGGTATGGTTCATTTACAAAGATACATACATCATAAATAAATATCTGCCATCAACCAAATTTGGGTCTCATTTACATAGAGAAAGAAAGATCTTTACCAACCTGCATTGGGTCTAATTCATTTCCTAGTGCCATGACAACACTACCATTTTTGGCAGCCAAGAAGTAAAACATGATCCAAGCCTTGAAAATTTAATCTACAAATCTTGGAATTGCAAATGTAAATTCCGATGTAATTATTATTGCATGTTTGATTTGTTATTAAAAGTGTGAAATCCCTTTATATGATTATAGGATCCGAAAATTTGTGATGGCCGCAGTTCAATTTTTATTACAAATTATCATAATATCATATCACCTGAAATTATACCATTACTGTTATAACAATCTTGTATAATGAACAATTAAATGTTAAGTGGAAAACCATGACTATTATGATTTTAATAGGCCTAATGGAGTGTAGTGCATGTCCTTTGCACATAACTTGACCTGAGCTCAAGACTTTCAACAAAACATTGGAATTAGAGTTGATAATAAATTATTAGGTTTTCCAAACAAATAATCCCTACTTGCATTTTCTTTTTTAGTATGGAAAACCAAAATTTTTTATTCAACAAAGCATTTGAATTATAGTTGATAATAAATTATTAGGTTTGCTAAACAAATAGTCCCAACTTGCATTTTCTTTTTCAGTATGGAAAATCAAATTTTTTTATGTGGCCAAGCTCAGGTCAAGTTGTGTGAAAAGGAGATGAACTGCAGTCCATTATGTTTACTAAAGTCATAATAGTCATAGTTTTCCACTTAACATTTAATTGAATTGTTCATTGTACAATATTGCTATAGCAGTAATGGTATAATGATATAATTTCATATGGGTTGAATATCTTATTCATGCAAGCAGATTGTCTGGGCGAACAAGTAACCATAAATTATTAATTTAAAAAATAGCAAGAGAAAAGCTTGATCTATCCAATAAACCATTATCCATTAACAGAATTCAATTTCAAATAAAAATATGGCCATTTGTAATTATCTATGGCATATTTAAATCCAAAAACGTACCCAGAAGATCAAAAACATCCGACGGTTTACAAACACTGGTATCAAGTTTTCTGAGATCGCCTCCTGGAACACTTGTATGCTCAAATACTTGTAGAACCCAGAAAGGATATTGCCCACTTCAAACCCTATTGAACTAGAGTGGATCACCTGCACAAACAACAAAAGAAATATTGCAGCGACTGTTTAAATACAAACGATGTGCAAGAGCAGATTCAAAATGGAGGTTTTGGAAAGGCCAAATGAACATTCTGGAAGTTTTTGAAATCGAAGCAAACTCAAAATTCAGGTAGTTGTTACATTAACTCCTTGTCAGTGCATTTCATCTAGAAAATCTCCAGCCCATCTTTCATGGCGAGCAGAAGCACACACACATACTGAAGCTATATATTGCTGCATTAAAACTTTGATTGTATTTAATTTTTGCTGACCAAAGCTCACCGCCGGGTCTTTGGGGACAAGACCCTAGAAAAATTCCAACTGCACTAACCAATGAATAGGCACACAATTAGTTTTAAAAAATAAAAAATAAATAAAAAAATAATGCACAACCTTAGTCTAAATTACACGTTTTTGTTAAAGTTACTACAAATTTGTCTAAATAATAGCTCTGACCAATTCATATATATCCCTTTGTCGGGGACATAACAAGAAAACTTAGCGTAACTATCATTATAATAATTTTTATGTATTTATATTAGTTTGAAACTTTTAATATATTTTGTTATAACTATAAAATATATAGAATGTTTTAATAATTTTGGAATTTTATATTTATATATTATATATAATTATAATGGTAAATTGTATATAATATTTTATATATTTATATTATTAAAATTTATGAGGTAGTTAGATTAAATAGATAAAAATAAGAAACTATTTAGTAAAAAAATAATATTTATAAATGAAGAGTTTTTTTAAACTTGGGATTTATAGTTTTATTTTTCATAGTTTTAAAATGGCAATAAAAATAACCCATTTAATTATAGGACCATTATGATTATCCCTTTCTTAGCATGTTTTGGTGTTATTTTAGAATATAAGATTAGCATATGGATAGAAAGTCAAAATAAGAGAGCTAAAGGGAAAGTCAATTTTAGAAGGTATCATCCCACCATAGACTATCTCATTACTCTCAATATCATTATGGAGGAATGTTGTAATAATAAGCTCAATATCCTCTGATGCTTTGTGGAATTTAAGAAAGTTTTTTATATAGTGCTTAGAAATAACTTGTTGAAAATATTAAAAGAGTTAAAAATTCATTTTGAGTTGAGAGCTATTGTAATAAATTTGTACTAGAATGTCATTGCGAAGTTGAAGAACACTAAGGGTGATTGGAAGATATTAAGTGCAATATAGGAGCTAAGGAATATTTTCCCCTCTCCCTTACCATTTTTGATATATAACATTGGTAAGTTAGAAGGTTGTTTAATAAATGTAGGTTACATTATGACGATGTTAGCAAGAATTGTCATCATCCTCCTTTATATTGATGATATTGTTCTTTTATCAAGATTTACCTCTATTCTTAATAAGAAATTAAGAATTCTCAAGGATTTCTACTCCGACATGGACATGATAATCAATATCGACAAGACCAAAGTTATGTTCATAAAATCTGATGAGGTCATTTACGCTCATTTTTTGTTTGATAATAATATTTTGGAGGAAGTTTTGGCTTGTAGTCTCTCTAGAGATTGTTGAAGAATGATTAAGAAACTTAAGAAACATTTTATAGCTTATTGTCTCTAAATTAAAAGCAATATTCCAGCTCCTATTCTCCTAATTAAATCTTGTTTTTCCCTCATTGGGAATGTAGTTATGAGTAGGTACCTAATGTAAAAGAAAATTTTGGGAGGCCATAGACTTTAAATTCTAGTCGAAACCACCTAAGCTTCAATCCAGGTTGGCATATGTTCATAATTAAAATAAGAACGAACTCTCATGAGATTCATAATGAAACGTGGTATTAGGCCTTTCTTAAAGCTTTGTGGGGTAAAAGGATATATCATATTTATGAGACTATTAATGTTGAGGATGGAAATTACTTCCTTAAATATGAGTGTTGAGGATGAAAAACATTTCCTCTTAGATTTACCTCCATACACATACATAAGGTATCAATTTAATTTTTTTTTGTTACGATAGGAACACTCGTGTCCAAGCTATGTGTAAGTTAACTATCACCATCATTGTCATCACAACTTAATTCCTTATTAATTTATAATTGGTTGATGGTAAATAGGTGCTTGCACAATCATGGATTCCTCTAAAGGCACTTTAGATGCCAAATAACACTGGAAAAACATGGTTCAACCTATGACTTTAGGTGACAATTAGAGGTACTTCCCTGACCGATTTGAAGATGAAGTAAACAAACAAAAGTTAGGTAATTGAATAAGATTTCATAATATATAGATTTTTTCTATATTAAATTTGTGTAAATGATTATAAAATTAGTTTCCCTTAAATTGGGTTTTGAAATTTTCATCACATCATAACATATATGCTTGTGTTGGTGCAACACTATATGAGGTAAATGATGTCATTTTGTGATGAAGCAAAAATATATGGTACATCAAAAGGAAGAAAAAGACAAAGTGTTAGTTTTTCTTAAGATTTGATTGATTATCTAGGACCTTTATCTGAAATAATAATTAGTACAACAAGATGCATAAGACACAAAATATACAGGAGACACAAATACTTTCACCAAGGAAACCATAAAGGACAAAACCCCACAAAATTCCTAAGAATAGTAAGATGATTAAAAACAGTAATAAGAAGTATCCAACAACTATCTATCTCTCCTCCTTTTAATGTCTCTCTCTCTCATGCAAACTTGAGAGTGTGAGGTGTGTATAAATGAGGGAGAGCGCCTCCCTATTTATACCCTTTCAAGTCACTTACCAAACATAACAATCGGACCTACATGTCATCTCACATGGGGCCCATGTCATGTCCCCAATTAAATAATTTCCAAATAAGACTATTTGTAAATAATGTTTCACCAACCTACTAGTTCCCTAGGTTGATATGGAAAGATATTTTTTTTAATAAGGGGCTATGGGTCACAAAACGATTGTAGTTTAACATATTCACATTTAAATGGGTCACATAAATGATAAATGGTAAGAAAATAAGGTGGCATGGATTCATGAAGACACTTGGAAGCTCGTGGATCGTTTAGGTGACTAGATTCCCCGTACAATTGGCATGATATTAATACAAAATAAAAAACATGGGTAATATAACATTATTGGATGTTTATGTGGTGTCAAATATCGTATAATCAGATTCTATGCACTCTATGACAACAAATGATGGAAGATTCTATGACAAGTATGACAAATTCAGACCTGATTGCTCACATATGAAAAATATGACATGACAGGGATACAAATTTCCACCAAGAGGTCGAATTTAGGAGTTATAGGAAACCATTCAAACTAAGGAAAGAATTGGAGCATGAAGAGGAAGACAAGTGTCATGATAGTTACTAAATCACTAAGATAAGTTGGAGGAATCTCATCGAGGGAAATTCGACCTTCGGAGGCCTCATGAATTTATTAAAATGATTTCATGAGGAATTATAATATATTTTGATCATTTTTTAATTGGAATTTGGCATTTTGGATATATTTTGCTTGTCCATTGCACGGTGAGTGTTCAGTCTCCCTGCTTGTGAAAAAATTTCGAGGCAATTGGATTCCTTTCCAAGTTGGTTGATGGAGAGGTCATTCAGAACTATCATGGAAGATTAATTAAGAATTTATATTTGTAGGTTGAAGGTCCATATAGTCTAATTCTCACCTATCTCCCCATTATCTCATTCCTTCTTCTCCATTACCCCACACTCGCATTTTATGGTGCACTTGTTGGAGTGATTCTTACGTTTTGCTTAGGATGGTTGATTACCAATATTTGATTTATGATGTATGGATCTTTAATATCATATTATTATTATATGTAAGTCAAAATATTATAAATACATGTATGGAACGCTGGCATTCCCCATGCTCTTGAATAACTAGCTTTGATGGATCTGGTTTCAATATTGAAGTGTCTTTATATCATATTTGTATGAGGACATTTATATGATTTTTATGATGATATGGAAGAAATATATGATGTATGTATATGTGATATTATTTACACATTATCTTTAATTCTAAATATCATAAATACATGTATGAAAAGCTTGCATAGTCATGCCCTTGTATCACTAGTCTTCATGGATTTTGGCTTCAATCTTGAAGTAGTTTTATACAAGATTTGTATGAGATATATTATATGAGTTTGAGGATGTTGTGATAGAAATATATTATTTATTACTATGTAATTTAATATCTATATCCTCTGTGGGTCGAAATATCGGAAACTCATGTGTGAAAATTTTGCATTGCCATGCCATTGAATCACTAATTTCCATGACATTGGCTTCAATATTGAAGGAGTATTGTATCATACTTGTGGGAGGTTTTTATAAGAGTTTTATGATGTTGGGGAATATATTTTTATTCTATATATTTCCACCATGTTTCACATTACTCTCAGAACCATATATTCTACCTTCCTATGCCAAAGTCTAGCTAGTAATGCAAATTCCCCTTAGGCAATTTCTATGAAAGTTACCCTACAAATGTTGCAGACCCTAATCCACTTCCAAAACTTAATAAACATTATTAAGGGAATTTATTTATGTTTGATACCCATTCCCATAATCTATTCTGAAATTTTGGAGGGTCGTACTTGATTTGAAGAGCTAGTCTTGCCATCACCATTGGGGGGATTTGAACACAATTTCCTAGTAATTTCAGTATTTTTGTCATTAGCCACAAAAAAGTTTGTAGAGGAATTAAATATGATACAAATTATCCATAAACCACATTGGTATGTTTTAAGACTCACCATACCATCTCCCTTCTAATTCGGGACCATGTGGTGAATGTTCGAACCCTCTAGAGTCATGACTAGTTAAGCTCGAATTTTGCCCAATTTTTGTATTTCTCCAAAATTTACAAAATGGACATTAAATCCCAATTATCCAAGAGAGACCACAAGTACATATTACATGATATTACACTAGGGAGTATTTCCTTGACTTACAATGGAGGTTGTACCTCAAGGTCTAGACACAATCTAGACATCATGTAAATGGATAACACACATCCCCAGTGGGCATACAAAAAAATACACGGATAATATACATCAAAATATATTATAAAGTTACAAATAGATAAACACTCGCTCTTAACTAGGAAGGAATTCTCTCTCTACATAGTCATCAACACATCTTATTAGCTCTCCATCGCATCGTCATCATCACAGAGTCTTCATCATAGTTGTTTCCATTATATTCTTATAACTTTGATCATCTTACCATCTTATTTTTCATCAGAAGTTTCTACAGTTCCAACCGTTTTTCATGTTGCATGTAGGTCTAGTCCTGTGTCAGGTCTTCATCACATCTCGAGCAAGCCTTCACATAGAATCTATCCAGGATCAGCTTCATGTTGCCATGGAAATATCGTGCATCTTCTACCTTCATCTTGTCATATCCAGAACATTTGTTTTGTACTGTGAAAGAAAAAACAACAAACAACCAAACCATCTACAGTCAATCCATGTTCTATTAAAGAACCTCCTAGGTGCACCTTTCTATGCTTCAATACCTTATCATCTCAACATGAAAACTTCATATATATCAGATATATGGTAGGACTAATTACGACCCAATAACCTGCTACACTAGGACCCTTTTACATTTTGCTGGTCAACCTCAAGGTATTACATTTGAACAACCTACGTCCAAGATATTTTCTATTCAGATAGCCTTCAGGACATATTATCTCCGAGTAACCTGCATACTAGGTTAGGTATCAGTATTTACACTCAGACAACCCATGAAGCATATTACATCTTAGTAACCTGTGTACCATACTAGGTCCTAGTATTTACATTTGGATAACCTATCACAAGACTGATTACATCTAAGAAACCTGCTACACCAGGAATTTTCACGCTCGAAAAACCTATCTCATTTCCCATGCGAGATAATATAGTTTGTGATAGGACTGATTACATCCAAGGAAAACCTATGAGCTTCACGAGGATGTTATATCAAGGATAAACTGTGGGACTAATTACGTCTGATCAACCTACAAACTTCACTATGATGTCATGCTTAGACAAACTGTCTTTCTAGCTATTCTAGAACACATCACTCCCTCTTTCGAGCGATCTCGATGTGGAGCACACCAATTCATTCTATGAATTACTCAAAATTCACTCTCATAAGAGGCTTGGTCAACACATCGGCTATCTCCTCCTGTGTTTCCACGTACTGGAGCTTCACTGCTCCTCTCTACACCATATCCCTGATATAGTGGAACTTTATGTTGATGTGCTTCAACTTGTTATGGAACATTGGGTTTTCCATCAAGATCACACAACTTGGATTGTTGCAAAAGATGCAAGTCAGATCCAACTGGATATCAAATAATTCAGACAATATCTTTCTCAACCACACAACCTTGCAACTGGACAAGCAAGCAGAAACACACTCTGCCTCGACTGTACTCAGCACCACACATGATTACTTCCTGCTGAATCATGAGATCATGCTAGATTTGAAACTGAAGCATCAACCTAAGGTGCTCTTCCTGTCATTGTTGCTATGTTCCCAGTCCGAATCAACATATCTGTGCAGGTTAATCTTATTATTCGCATTATATTTGAGCCCATAATCCACTATACGTTTTAGGTGCCGAAGAACATGCTTTACCATTGTTAGGTGAACCTATCTCATATTATTAAAACATATTTTTGAGTCTTCCAAGGTAATTCGGTCCTGGAAGGAAGGACAAGTCAACACTATTCGTTTATTAGGCCTATGAGATGATATGTAAGCGTGTCAATTCTTCAACAAAGGTTACATCTCTACTGATGTTGATAATATTAAATCATGTGAAGTATATTCAGTAGGCCTTTGATGTATCATTGTATCCTGCGAATACACCCTTCCTCCTAGAACACTATAACAAAACCTTGTGATTAGCATCTCTTTTAGCTTACTTTTTAGCGTCCACCATCACTTTTAGTATATTTTTCATCATTTTTTGGACAAAGTGGATGCTTTTCCATGGGATGGTGATTTTAATGGCATTATTTGCGTCCCTTTTTAAAAGCTGGTGCTATTTTGGACACTAATTAGCATCCCAATTAGCATCTGAATTAGCATCCCAGTTTGCATCCCAATTAGTGTCCCAATTAACATCCCAATTAGAATCCCCAATAGCGTCTCAAATAACATCCCAATTAGTGTCCATTTTTAGAAGTTTGCGCTATTTTGGATGATAATTAGCATCCCAATTAGTGTCCCAATTAGTGTCCCAATTAGTGTCCCAATTAGCATCATAATTAGCATCCCAATTAATGTCCCAATTAACGTCCAAAAAAATCATCCCATATGATGCCCATAATAGCCTCAAAAAAAAAGTCCTAAATAACATAGCACCATTTATTAATCCAGGTTTAGCGACAGGAATTGTGCCATGAATTTCAATAGGAAAAATATCCAACATAGTGCCAAGTATAGAGCCAAGAATTGAGCCTAGAAAACATCCAACATAGCATTAGGTGTAGAGCCCGATATAGCACCTAGAATAATTCCATAAATTTTGAAAGAACCCAAATAGGAATTGCACTAGGTTTAGAGCTAGGAATTGTGTTCAGAAAACGTCTGACAGAACGCCAGATATATCAATGCCAATGTCAATGATCATGATTCATGTGATAGTACTTTTGTATCTTGACTTATCATAGTGGAACCTAAATTATCATAATCATAGCACTTTTGGATCTTGATTAATCCTAATGAAGGGTAAATTACCTTAATGTCACCTAAATTTCTCTAATGCCATTTGAGTGTCCCCAACAACATTTGATACACCTTAATTGCACCTAATTGGCCCTAGCAACATGATGATGATGCATTACGATAATTATGATGGAGCTTATGGACATGATTTGATAAGTATAAGACTATATCATCCATTCTTGTGAGGTAGTAGGGCTCCTTGGTCATTATTATCGCAATTATATTATCGATGACATTGATGATGACTATGACGACGACAATGATGTTGATTTATTGTATGATGATGATGACAATGTGGATGTCAATGATGATTATGCATGTGGTAGCACTTTTGGATCCTAATTAGTTATAATGGCACCTAAATGTCTGTAGTGACATCTAAATGACCCTATTATCACTGAAATGACTGTAATGGCATATAAATGACCTTAACAATTACATGACATGAATCCTAATGGCAATGAGTGATTAAGAACACTAATGGCATATGAGTGACCATAATGAAAATGGTGACGATGATTTGATGTACTTAATGTCGATGATGATGATGATAATGAGGATGATGATCAATATGATGTTGATGTACCATATGGAATTGATGATGATGATGATGATAACGTCGATGTCCATGATGATGATGCTTGTCATAATACTTGTTTATACTGCAGGACTTGAGATATTGGAGTTAATAACAATTAATAGAGGTTGTGAGGTGTTGACCATAAAAATATTTTTAGCCATTGGGTTTTACATTGACTTATACCACCTTTTGGTTTAGTAGTTCCCCCACACCCCACTCCTCCACCACCCCCCCTGTACACCCCTCTTACAGAAAGGTAGCACAATACCACCTATCATGGTTCTACCAAAATGTCACCCTAGAAGGCTGTTTTGGACAACCCCCCATCCATGCCCTCATTTTTACCAAGAACATCCAAGGCACAAGAATTGGATATCAATATTAACACAAAAGCTAACTTTCTTTGTACTCTTAAGGATTTTTTGGTCTTGTTTTAAAATGGAATGAAGCAACAAGCATTTCAATAATGCTCATAGTATTACTTTGAAGAAGTGCATCATTTTTTTTTACATCTTTGGCCTTATAAGTAGACTCTCTCAAGGAAAAACGCAATTATTTGCTCAAGCTTTATGGCCCCTATCAGATCTTCCAGCATTACGCTACACTATTAACCAAAGTTTGATTCTCATGGGATTTAATTTACATAGTAAAAGAGTGATTGAAAACATAAATGTAAATTCCCAACTTATAATACTATAAGATGGGCATTCACATGGACACACATATCACACACACACACACATTGCATATCTACGCTTGTCTCTATGTACTCTTCGAGAGTGAATTTTACTTGGCACTTTAAGTTAATCACAAAGGCATTTAGAGATACGAGTTGAACTTATAACACCAAGACACAATGACTTGTATAACTATATTACAAACCTAGGGCCACCTCCATATTCTATTTAGGTCTACCATTTTTAATGTGTGAGCCCTAGTTTTTGTCTACAATATTCAAAGATGAACTAATAAGATTTTATCACTCACCCCCTGGGGCCTACTTTTTGTCTACAATATTCAAATATGAACTAATAAGCTTTTATCATTCACCCCCTTTAGGAATGTAATTAGAAAGAAAGTGTCTCAAGTCATTGAGACCCATACAAGTGTAATTGTGAATGGATAAACAATAAAAATCAACAATTAATAATAACAATCATAGCCTCACACTTCATAACATAATAATATAATAAAAAAGGCAATTGAAACTAATAATATAATAAAAAAGGCACTTGGTTCTTAATTGAGGTCTAATAAAAACCCTCAACGTCATCGTCACCATCATCATTGACATCATCATCATCATCATCATCATCTTCATCATCATCATCATCGTCATCACCATCTTAATCATCATCATCATCATCATCTTCATCATTGTCATCATCGTCGTCATTACCATCATCATCATCATCATAATCATCATCTTCATCATCATCATCAACGTCTTCGTCATCATCATCATCATCATCATCATCAGTGTCGGCATGACCCTGTTCCTCATCAACATCTTCATCATCATCACCATCACCATCATCATCATCATGATCGTCATCATCAAATTGACACCAAATTAGCTATCATGACGATGTCCTAGCAAACTATGGCTTATATCAATATTACCTTATAGCTTTCCCCATTAAATATTCTTTGAACTTATTATTGTATTAATTCAAAGAACTAATGTTTTCCTCATTAGTTTTATAAACAACACATCCCTAAATTTACTTGGAAACTTATTCTTTCATTTTAATCCAATACACATACCTCTATAGAGTAAGCTGCAGACCCGGTTCTAGGACCATCCCTAAACCAATTGTAGGCTTAGGAAATCAAACAAGGACGATCCTTAAGTTCATGAATATAGGACCATCCTTAAGTTCATGAATGAGAGTTTCATAAAGTTTACAGAAGACATGAGGTAGATGATGCAACTACATTAAACCCATGGAAAAAGGACCATGCACACTAAGTTGGATACAACAATCCACAACCCTAAAAAAATTTAGGAAGAAAAAAATGTGAACCTTTGGGGAATAAGAGGTAACACCCCTGCAAACTTGTCAACTATATGCTGATGGCAATGATGACGATCATCGTCGTCATCATCATCATTGACATCATCATCATCCTCATCAACATCATTATAATCATCATCATCATCATCATTATGTCCATCATCATCATCGTGTCCATCATCATCACCATCACCATCATCAACATGATCATCATCATCCTCATCGTCATCATCATTAGCATCATCATCATCATCACCATCATCATCATCATCATCATTAGCATCATTGTCATCATTAGCATTATCATCATCATTATCATCATCATCATCATCATCACCATCATCCTCAACATCATCATCATCCTCATCGTCATCATCATAATTAGCATCATCATCACCATCATCATCATATCAACGTCATCATCATTAGCATCATCATCATCATCATCATCATCATCATCATCGACATAATCATCACTGTCGTCATCTTCATCATCATCATCATCATCATCATCATCATCCACATCATCATCGTGTTCATCATCATCATCATCATACTCACCATCCTCCTTCTCTCCCTCCTCCTCCTCATCATCATAATCGTGTCCATCATCACCACCACCATCACCATCATCCTCATCATCATTGTTTCCATCACCATCACCATCATCACACTAGTGGAAAATGAGAGATTAGTGACCAAAAAAATGACCAAAATCCGCATATCAATGACCACTTTTGGTTTGGCGATCGCTGGTGGCTAATTTACGGTCTTTTATTACGTGACCAAAATTGGTCATTTTTATTTTGGTCATTTATAGCTTGTCGGTTGGTCATTAATTTGGTCATTGATTTGGTCATGTATTTGAATCAATGACCAATTATATGACCAAATTAATGACCACATGACAAGCTAGAATATGACCAAATTTGGTCGCGTAATAAAAGACCGTAGATTAGCCACCAAAACTATTTTTTGGTCATTGATATGTGAATTTTGGTCATTTTTTTTGTCATTTATATCTCATTGTTTGGTCACATATTTCTCGATTATTGGTCACTAATTTAGTCATTTTTAGTCGCTTTATATGTGGTCATTATATTTTAGTAGTTTGAATGGTGTCCATTATTAATCAATATAAATTTTTAATATGATATTATATTTAATTAAGAAAAGAATCATACATTTATTCTCATCTAATACACTTGTGAATTATGCAATGTCACATTATAATTAATTATAACACTTGTAAATAATATCTATTACACATATAAATCATACAATGTCACATTAATTAGTTAATAATTACAACATTGGTACATAACACAAAGTACAACCATATATATAAGTTTTAAACCACAAATTATATTATATGAGATGTCAAAAGTATTACAATAAATATGAGTTTTCTCAAATACTCATATTAATTTCCATATAACTTTACAGGAAAATGATCACTTTTCAAAATATTGCAATGGCTAAACCATCATACTTGCACTTGGCTGCAAAAACATACTTAAATCCCACGTCAACAGCTTCAAAACCATACTCAACACTAAACCATACTTAGATCCCACGTCAGCAGCTTCAAAACCACAATTAGCAGCTTGAAAGCCTTAACATCGGGTTCTTCATACTGAATGGCAAATCTTCAATAATAGGCTCTTCATACTCAATGGCCCACTTATAAGTTAAGCTCACTCCTGCAAAATCCAATAAAAAAATATCACTTGTAAATTAGAAAAACAATGAAGCAAATTATTTATCTTGTTCAATAGCTAACAACAATAACCAAGATCATGTGCAAAATAATAAAATCTAATCTAACAAATTCAATTGAAGAATTGGTTGAAATTAAACTTGAATGGATAAATCTACAACTATTTAGTACCTAAGAAAAGTAAAAATCAGCTCTAAACCAGGAAATGGATTTCAACAGGAAAGATAATCAATGAATCCACAAAACAATTATGCTCGACTGCACAGGTAGAAGCTTGCATACATAGTGCAATCTGTGAAGGAGTTCACCCCTATATGTCATGTGGTTAGTGAATGACATGAAAACTATGGAAACTAATGAATGATTCAAAACCCCATCAAACTATTGTGATGTTATACTAAACCACTAGTATAATCAAAACCCATCAAATAGCATCAACATTCCCAATTTCCTACATGCCTACCTTGTCCTTGTTTCAAACATATATTTGTATATAAACAAACGAAAATTATAAAAAGTTCTTTTTAACTTGTCAGCCTCAAAGTGTTCATGACATAGTTTAGGCATCAAGCCAACAACCATCATATTTTACCCTCTATATCTATATATAATCAAAAAAATTCATGAGTTTTTCTTTCTTGGACTCTGGACTCTCGAAAATTCACTTGGACGAGCCTGGCAGATAATTTCATGAGCTACAGTGAAAGTAAGAGAAAAGAAGAAATGGATTAGATATTTCAGCTAGGTGAAGTTTCACCCTCCTGTCAACTAGGCCTAGCTCGGTTGGTTGACAGGAACAATAGTTATCCTCCCACATGGGTTCAAATCCCACTTGTGACATGCTTAACTCTTCATAAGCCAATCATTGTTTGAGGCTCTTCTCGATCCAAAAGGAATATCTCACCCTTCCTTACAGGCCAGAGGGTGGGTTGCTTGGTTACACCAATTTTTTGGTCATTTGGGTCTACCTTGGATGGTTACAAGGAGAAGTTATTATCCTCTCCACCCAAGTTTAAATCCTACTTGTGACATATCTGCCCCTTCTAGGCCAACTGGGGCTGGCAAAGTACCAGTGATCTGATTCTCTCTTAAGTGCTTGAGGGAGGGTGGGACAAGGTGTTTCATCCTCCCTAGTTGGGGTCAAATCCCTCTTGTGACATGTTCTTCTCTTCATGAGCCAATAGTTTGATTGAGGCTCTTCATGGACCAAGAATAACAACTCACCCTTGCTTATGGGCTGGAGGATGGGGTGCTTGCTTATACCATTCTTTTGTCAATTGGGTGTAGCTCGGATGCTTGGGAGGAGAAGATGTTACCCTCCCCATCTAAGCTCAAATCCCACTTGTGACATATTTTCTCTTCATGAGCCAATTGTTCACCGGGGCTCTTCATGGGCCAATTGTCCACTGGGGCTGACAAAGTACCAGCAATCTCATTCTTGCCGGAATAAGCTAGCTATTGAGCAAACCTCCCTCCATCGGATGGAGGAGGAGAAAATTCAACGTTGACTTTGCTCCTCCTCCATCCGATGGAGGGAGGTTTTCTCCATAGCTATCCCACGCCCATTCTTGCCAACAGTCTGGAGGGTAGGACCAGTAGTTACATGTAAAAAAAACTACACCCTCCCAACACCACAAGGATTTGGTTCGCTTGCTTTCAATTTGTCATCTTTAACGAGAACCTGTGTCCCGAATCCAATGTCTGCCACAATCTTTCTACTATGAACCTGTTTTGTGTCCCAAACATAATATGATTCTCATTATTATCAGGATAAATTCTAGAAATTATAATTTACAAAAGGAATTGAACACCTAAAAATGTAAGATATTGTTGGTACATCCCAAGCTTGTATTCATTCCCACTAAGCAGAGTGCACTTTCCCTACACCAAGAATGCATCCTCTGCTAAACACCCAAAATACAGTAACTAGCAAGGTGATACATATGGATCCTACTGATGAATACTACAGGAAAAAATGGATACTTTTCATTCTTGACAATATATCTTGCCACTAAGAAAGCCCAGTGGATTAGCTTGAGTGGTTGAAAGCTGTGAATTGTCAGCAGGAATTCACAGGGTCAAGTCCTTGGCGTGGCTACCTCTGTGAATATTGTGGGTCTTACATGATGTCCCCACTGGGTTAGGTTGACAAAAACTGCAACCAAACAAATTACCCCAAGAGCCCAAAGGGTTTCCATGATGTGTATTTCATCAGAAAAAACATGTGCTGCTACAAAGTGTTATAAGGCTTTTGTGTTTTTTCTTATCATTGCAATTTTCCACTATAAAATTTAATAGCTATGGTTTTTGCACAATGAAATAAAAGTACCAAAAATGAAATGGAGAACTTTACTTGAGGAGTTGCATAAGCAGCATTAGAACCCAGGATAGACCTAACTTCATCACAATCAAGGAATAGGTCAGATGGTTTATAAAGCTTCCCATCAAGACTTGATTTTACCTAGCAATATTCACGAATCTTTAAAACACATGAAGACTCTGTATACTTTCCTTCCTTCACACCAGGACTGCCACATCAGTAAGTAGCTTTTTTGGCACCATATAGGTCGTCCCACACACTATCAAGAACTTGAAGGAAATGTGAGCATTGATCTACATATGTGCTTGAACTTGACAAGGCTGTCAGTATATCCACCAACTCAAGAGATTCCCAATCCTTTACAGTCCAGCCTACTGAATTCACATTCTCTTCCCATGCTAGGTCTTTCCATATACTACAAGACTGGTCTTCCAGTTTCTTCTCAATATTAACTACCTGCATAAGATCAGTGGCACCAAGCTCTATGAAAAATTTATGCCACTGTAGCATGTTCAATGATTTCACTTCATTCGAAGAAAATTGTAGATACACACTATCAATTTCGTTCCAGATAACACTTGTGCCAGCAAGAACTTTTCTCATGTCTGCTGGATTACCAAATTCTCTGCTAAAGTGAAGTGGTTCTGGACTAGCACGTCTATATCCATTATTTGTTATGATTACAGCTTTTTCTTGTAGCTCTCGTATTATTTTTGGCCTTTCCAAGTGGCATAGTGAACAATTTGACTGCAAATGTATCATGATAAAGGCCATGTATTTAGCCAAAATTAACTTATCTTTTGTCATGCATTCAACACTTGCCATAGCTTGTAAAATATGTTTCATCATAACTTCATGTGCTGACAACTAACCAATTCCAACACGCTGTAGCATGCATACAATCATATCCGAATCGACTCTGACCACAACATCACCACCTACTGCTGGAGAGAAAAAGAGAGAAGGGTGTACAGTTCTTAACTCACAATATAACTTTGGGAAGTTTTTTAAAATATGCATACCATCAATCCTAGATCTATTGGTCTCACATGGTAACCAAATAGAATATTCTCTAATTGAAGTATATGATCCATCGAAAAGTGGAATAAATGGAATTTGAGCAAGATCATTAAGGCAGTCAGATTCTAAGGGCTCACAGGGCAAGGCAAATGTTATTAAGGGCTCAGGCCATTCTAAACCATAAACACTCCTTATTGTTGCCTCTTTGTCCTTCTTTCCACCCTTAGGATAGGCCTGATATACATATACATGGGCACAATTGTTAATAAATTACAGACAAAATTATGAATGAAAGTTGCATTCATTCTTTTACCCAAGGGCCAAACTATATCAGATCAGAAATAAGCTTACATCTTTCGAGTGATAGGGCGGCTGAAGTATGAAATGTTCAATAGTCAATGCATTCAGTGAGTTCCCACCTACGTTAATTACGACTTGCATCATTCATCCCCATACAGGGCACATACAAGAATCAAATGGCTGCATATGAAGAGCATAACAAAAAAATGCCACAGGTTCAGTTGCATTCCTTGTCATCCAATCCTCGTTCAATTTAAATTTTTTCAAAGTAGAGTAAACAGGTGAACCATGATATTGGTAATGCTTGATTTTTGCATCCATAAAACATTTACAATATTTAAGGCACGACATACCTTGCGCATAAAAGCCACGACCATTTGAGGAGTTGCTGGTAATCCATGCTCAAGGAATGCATGTAGTTGAAGGAAAGGTAAATCCTTTATTTTCTACACATGGATATATAACTTTAATGACTGCCTTTATTTTTAAAATGAAAGGTCAGAAACGAGGGGTAGATGAGGGGAAATGCTTTACTATACATACGTTCATCATGCAGACATTGTAAATATTGATCCAAAATTCCAACTTCTGCTGATGAGACACGCTTTTCAAATCCACAGAACTTAGTTTGTCAGCAAGAACCCTGCAGAAATTCCAAATTACAAATCAACCAAATTTCAATACCATATCATGCCATTAGATAAAGTTCTAAATGTGAAATAAATTTACAATGAGAGAAAGTTACTTTAATCTCCTTAGAAAAGGAATGGAAATTAGTATCTGACTTAAGTCAATGGAGGTGGTTATGATATCATGAAGGTGTTTGTATGGACCAACATCTCTTACTTCTGAATCTGCACAAACCCCATATGGATCTCGGAAATCTACTTCTTCAGAACTCTGCATGGGAGTCTTACAGCTCACAGTGCTTCTGGAACCATAACTTCTTAAGCTTATACTTGATGATGTTGATCATGACACTACTGATGATATATCCTGTTCTGATCCTATGGACTGCTTTGTTAGCTTCAAAAATATACTCAAAAAGCATTTCACCATCTCTTCAGAAAGCTTGTTGGGATCCATGTCTTTAACATCTTGTAAATAACTCAAACCGGGCACATTTTCTAGTCCCAAATTACAAGTTATCATAGTATGTTCTATCTGGCAGAAATTTTCAAAAAAATATGAATGAGCTTCCATTCCTGTAAATTTCATTATGGAATGGTACCTGTAAAAATTTGGAAACAAAAAGAGAAGACAACTGAAAGATAAACCAAAATTAAAATCATGGACATGTTTTCCATAACCTATATAACAAGTCTTATCCGAAGAATGTCTCAAATTTCAATACCTGTACTTTTAGAGTATGTATCTGCCTCTTCGAAGTCTTGTTTTCCTTTGGAGACCATTTTTGAGATGCAGTCCCTGGTTTTGACAATCGAGGCAAAGAATGTGGATTTCTAGGGGTTAAATGCAGCTTATTCGCTTTTCCATGGCCAGGCTCCGAGGGCCCCAAACTCTTTTGCACCCCCTTGGACAGTTTTGGGGCCTCCTTGGCAACCACCTTGTGAGGAGAATGCTTGAAATTTGTAGCTTGAGTTACAAAATGAAGGCCACTAGCCTCAGAGCCAGAGCAAAATGATGCTTTCCTTCTATGTACACTTAAAGTTTGAGAAGCCACATCAGGCGGGGATTCATTTATAGAGGGAATCAAACCTCCAACAACAAACTCTCTTTTTCCTTGTTGACTTTCTTGGACATAATGGTGACCCCATGAAGGAGACCTAAGAAGCTCTGGATTCTTTGCTGTAGATGATTGTTCAGCATTTTCAATAGGTTTTATTTGTTTCCTCGATAATGAGATATAAACAGCCTCATGATACAAACCTTGCCTTAAATGTACAATTTGTTCCTCTAGACGAACAACCTCCTCCTCCAGCACAGCTACTTCTGCAAGGAGCTCCAGTTTCTGAATACAAAATTATAGCAATACAACTTGTTAAATCCTGGCTAGTCAGAGTAAGCTGGAAATGGCACACTGCACTTTTATGCCTAAGACACCTGAAAATGCTTTTGTAGAAGATATAAAGATCTGTAGGAACTAACAATACTAAGTTATTGAACTAAAATCTAATTGTAGATTCCCAGAACAATAAAAACTTTGAATGACATATGAAGTTGTTTCTAAATATATTTTGTCTTCCGATCCTAGCATAAAACTTCCGAACTATAACCAAATGATCAAATTCAGACCATTCTGAGACTTAATTGACATTTTAGGAACATGTATAAAGAGTTTAACCCATACCTTCACAGAAAGATACGGTGGAAGGCGAGGAAGAGCACTGAGAGGTCGTGTAAATGCTCTTTCCAATGCTCTGTGCACATTCTCCTCATACCTAAGCTTCTTCCTTAGCTTCTCTATCTACAATTCACAGCAGAAATTTGTCAATGGCAGAACCTATGTTCTATCCAATCAGAACTCAGATTCCTTTTCTTGATTGTATGAGAATCCAATAAAATACATTAAAGTTTACTACCCTTGCCATTTTCTGCTAGAAAGTGAATGATTATATACAGGAAACTGAATTGTGACTATCAAATAAATAAGATAGATCACTATGCTTGTAATTGAGATGCCCTGGCAGCACCCCTCTCCAAGGTCTTCAATCAATTCATTTCCAAGCGAGCTTTCTGTTCCTTAGTGATCTAGTTCTCGCTTTTCCCTTGCCCAATCACCTCACTTTGGGACTGTTGTGAGCCCTGTTACTCCTGAGTATTGTTGAGAGTCGGTGCTTGAGAGAAAGAATGGCTATCAACTACATTTTCTGGACACTTAGTTTGTCAGCAAGAACCCTGCAAAAATTCCAAATTACAAATCAACCAAATTTCAATACCATATCATGCCATTAGATAAAGTGCTAAATGTGAAAGAAATTTACAATGAGAAAAACTTACTTTAATATCCTTAGAAAAGGAATGGCAATTGGTATCTGACTTAAGTCAATGGAGGTGGTTATAATGTCATGAAGGTGTTTGTATGGACCAACATCTCTTACTTCTGAATCTGCACAAACCCCATATGGATCTCGGAAATCTATTTCTTCAAAACTCTGCATGGGAGTCTTACAGCTCACAATGCTTCTGGAACCATAACTTCTTAAGCTTATACTTGATGATGTTGATTGTGACACTACTAATGATATATCCTGTTCTGATCCTATGGACTACTTTGTTAGCTTCAAAAATATACTCGACAAGCATTTCACCATCTCTTCAGAAATCCTGTTGGGATCCATGTCTTTAACATCTTGTACATAACTCAAACCGGGCACATTTTCTAGTCCCAAATTACAACTTATCATAGTATGTTCTGTTTGGCAGAAATTTTCAAAAAAATATGAATTAGCTTCCATTCCTGTAAATTTCATTCTGGAATGGTAACTGTAAAACTTTGGAAACAAAAAGAGAAGACAACTGAAAGATAAACCAAAATTAAAATCATGGACATGTTTGCCATAACCTATATAACAAGTCCTATCCGAAGAATGTCTCAAATTTCAATACCTGTACTTTTAGAGTCTGTATCTGCCTCTTTGAAGTCTTGTTGTCCTTTGGAGACCATTTTTGAGATGCAGTCCCTAGTTTTGAAAATCGAGGCAAAGAATGTGGATTTCTAGGGGTTAAATGCAACTGATTCTCTTTTCCATGGCCAGGCTCCGAGGGCCCCAAACTCTTTTGCACCCCCTTGGACATTTTTGGGGCCTCCTCGGTAACCACCTTGTGGGGAGAATGCTTGAAACTTGTAGCTTGAGTTACAAAATGAAGGCCACGGGCCTCAGAGCCAGAGCCAAATGATGCTTTCCTTCTATGTACACTTCCAGTTTGAGAAGCCACATCAGGCGGGGATTCATTTATAGAGGGAAGCAAACCTCCAACAACAAACTCTCTTTTTCCTTGTTGACTTTCTTGGACAGAATGGTGACGCCATGAAGGAGACCTAAGAAGCTCTGGCTTCTTTGCTGTAGATGATTGTTCATTATTTTCAATAGGTTCTATTTGTTTCCTGGATAATGAGATATAAACAGCCTCCTGATACAAACCTTGCCTTAAATGTACAATTTGTTCCTCGAGACGAACAACCTCCTCCTCCAGCACAACTACTTCTGCAAGGAGCTCCAGTGTCTGAATACAAAATCATAGCAATACAACTTGTTAAATCCTGGCGAGTCAGAGTAAGATGGAAATGGCACACTGCACTTTTATGCCTAAGACACCTGAAAATGCTTTTGTAGAAGATATAAAGATCTTCAGGAACTAACAATACTAATTTATTGAACTAAAATCTAATTGTAGATTCCCAGAACAATAAAAACTTTGAATGACATATGAAGTTGTTTCTAAATATATTTTGTCTTCCGATCCTAGCATAAAACTTCCGAACTATAACCAAATGATCAAATTCAGACCATTCTGAGACTTAATTGACATTTTAGGAACATGTATAAAGAGTTTAACCCATACCTTCGCAGAAAGATACGGTGGAAGCCGAGGAAGAGCACCGAGAGGTCGTGTAAATGCTCTTTCCAATGCTCTGTGCACATTCTCCTCATACCTAAGCTTCTTCCTTAGCTTCTCTATCTACAATTCACAGCAGAAATTTGTCAATGCCAAAACCTATCTTCTATCCAATCAGAATTCTGATTCCTTTTCTTTATTGTATGAGAATCCAATAAAATACATTAAAGTTTACTACCCTTGCCATTTTCTGCTAGAAAGTGAATGATTATATACAGGAAACTGAATCATGAATATCAAATAAATAAGATAGATCACTGTGCTTGTAATTGAGATGCCCTGGCAGTACCCCTCTCCAAGGCCTTCAATCGATTCATTTCCATGCGAGCTTTTTGTTCCTCAGTGATCTGGTTCTCGCTTTTCCCTTGCCCAATCACCTCACTTTGGGACTATTGTGAGCCCTGTTACTCCTGAGTATTGTTGAGAGTCGGTGCTTGAGAGAAAGAATGGCTATCAACTACATTTTCTGGACTGTTAGTTTGTCAGCAAGAACCCTGCAGAAATTCCAAATTACAAATCAACCAAATTTCAATACCATATCATGCCATTAGATAAAGTGCTAAATGTGAAAGAAATTTACAATGAGAGAAACTTACTTTAATATCCTTAGAAAAGGAATGGCAATTGGTATCTGACTTAAGTCAATGTAGGTGGTTATAATGTCATGAAGGTGTTTGTATGGACCAACATCTCTTACTTCTGAATCTACAAAAACCCCATATGGATCTCGGAAATCTATTTCTTCAGAACTCTGCATGGGAGTCTTACAGCTCACAGTGCTTCTGGAACCATAACTTCTTAAGCTTATACTTGATGATGTTGATCGTGACACTACTGATCATATATCCTGTTCTGATCCTATGGACTGCTTTGTTAGCTTCAAAAATATACTCGACAAGCATTTCACCATCTCTTCAGAAATCCTGTTGGGATCCATGTCTTTAACATCTTGTAAATAACTCAAACCGAGCACATTTTCTAGTCCCAAATTACAAGTTATCATAGTATGTTCTGTCTGGCAGAAATTTTCAAAAAAATATGAATTAGCTTCCATTCCTGTAAATTTCATTCTGGAATGGTAACTGTAAAACTTTGGAAACAAAAAGAGAAGACAACTGAAAGATAAACCAAAATTAAAATCATGGACATGTTTGCCATAACCTATATAACAAGTCCTATCTGAAGAATGTCTCAAATTTCAATACCTGTACTTTTAGAGTATGTATCTACCTCTTCGAAGTCTTGTTGTCCTTTGGAAACCATTTTTGAGATGCAGTCCCTGGTTTTGACAATCGAGGAAAAGAATGTGGATTTCTAGGGGTTAAATGTAGCTGATTCTCTTTTCCATGGCCACGCTCCGAGGGCCCCAAACTCTTTTGCACCCGCTTGGACAGTTTTGGGGCCTCCTCGGCAACCACCTTATGAGGAGAATGCTTGAAATTTGTAGCTTGAGTTACAAAATGAAGGCCACTGTCCTCAGATCCAGAGCCAAATGATGCTTTCCTTCTATGTACACTTCCAGTTTGAGAAGCCACATCAGGCGGGGATTCATTTATAGAGGGAAGCAAACCTCCAACAACAAACTCTCTTTTGCCTTGTTGACTTTCTTGGTGAGAATGGTGACCCCATGAAGGAGACCTAAGAAGCTCTCGCTTCTTTGCTGTAGATGATTGTTCAGCATTTTCAATAGGTTCTATTTGTTTCCTGGATAATGAGATATAAACATCCTCCTGATACAAACCTTGCCTTAAATGTACAATTTGTTCCTCGAGACGAACAACCTCCTCCTCTAGCATAGCCACTTCTGCAAGGAGCTCCAGTGTCTGAATACAAAATCATAGAAATACATCTTGTTAAATCCTGGCCAGTCAGAGTAAGATGGAAATGGCACACTGCACTTTTATGCCTAAGACACCTGAAAATGCTTTTGTAGAAGATATAAAGATCTGTAGGAACTAAGAATACTAAGTTATTGAACTAAAGTCTAATTGTAGATTCCCACAACAACAAAAACTTTGAATGACATATGAAGTTGTTTCTAAATATATTTTGTCTTCCGATCCTAGCATAAAACTTCCGAACTATAACCAAATGATCAAATTCAAACCATTCTGAGACTTAATTGACATTTTAGGAACATGTATAAAGAGTTTAACCCATACCTTCGTAGAAAGATACGTTGGAAGCCGAGGAAGAGCACCGAGAGTTCGTGTAAATTCTCTTTCCAATGCTCTGTGCACATTCTCCTCATACCTAAGCTTCTTCCTTAGCTTATCTATCTACAATTCACAGCAAAAATTTCTCAACGCCAGAACCTATGTTCTATCCAATCAAAACTCTGATTCCTTTTCTTTATTGTATGAGAATCCAATAAAATACATTAAAGTTTATTACCCTTTCCATTTTCTGCTAGAAAGTGAATGATTATATACAGGAAACTGAATTGTGACTATCAAATAAATAAGATAGATCACTATGCTTGTAATTGAGATGCCCTGGAAGCACCCCTCTCCAAGGCCTTCAATCGATTCATTTCCATGCGAGCTTTTTATTCCTCAGTGATCTGGTTCTCGCTTTTCCCTTGCCCAATCACCTCACTTTGGGACTGTTGCGAGCCCTGTTACTCCTAAGTATTGTTCAGAGTCGATGCTTGAGAGAAACAATGGCTATCAACTACATTTTCTGGACCCTTAGGTTGTCAGCAAGAACCCTGCAGAAATTCCAAATTACAAATCAACCAAATTTCAATACCATATCATGCCATTAGATAAAGCGCTAAATGTGAAAGAAATTTACAATGAGAGAAACTTACTTTAATCTCCTTAGAAAAGGAATGGCAATTGGTATCTGACTTAAGTCAAAGGAGGTGGTTATGATGTCATGAAGGTGTTTGTACGGACCAACATCTCTTACTTCTGAATCTGCACAAACCCCATATGGATCTCAAAAATCTATTTCTTCAGAACTCTGCATGGGAGTCTTACAGCTCACAGTACTTCTGGAACCATAACTTCTTAAGATTATACTTGATGATGTTGATCATGACACTACTGATGATATATCCCGTTCTGATCCTATGGACTGCTTTGTTAGCTTCAAAAATATACTCGACAAGCATTTCACCATCTCTTCAGAAAGCCTGTTGGGATCCATGTCTTTGACATCTTGTAAATAACTCAAACCGTGCACATTTTCTGGTCCCAAATTACAAGTTATCATAGTATGTTCTGTCTGGCAGAAATTTTCAAAAAAATATGAATGAGCTTCCATTCCTGTAAATTTCATTCTGGAATGGTAACTGTAAAACTTTGGAAACAAAAAGAGAAGACAACTAAAAGATAAACCAAAATTAAAATCATGGACATGTTTGCCATAACTTATATAACAAGTCCTATCCGAAGAATGTCTCAAATTTCAATACCTGTACTTTTAGAGTATGTATCTGCCTCTTCGAAGTCTTGTTGTCCTTTGGAGACCATTTTTGAGATGCAGTCCCTGGTTTTGACAATCGAGGAAAGAATGTGGATTTCTAGGGGTTAAATGCAGCTGATTCTCTTTTCCATGGCCAGGCTCCGAGGGCCCCAAACTCTTTTGCACCCCCTTGGACGGTTTTGGGGCCTTCTCGGCAACCACCTTGTGAGGAGAATGCTTGAAATTTGTAGCTTGAGTTACAAAATGAAGGCCACTGGCCTCAGAGCCAGAGCCAAATGATGCTTTCCTTCTATGTACACTTCCAGTTTGAGAAGCCACATCAGGCGGGGATTCATTTATAGAGGGAAGCAAACCTCCAACAACAAACTCTCTTTTGCCTTGTTGACTTTCTTGGATAGAATGGTGACCCCATGAAGGAGACCTAAGAAGCTATGGCTTCTTTGTTGTAGATGATTGTTCAGCATTTTCAATATATTTAGTGCAAAAAATACATGGGTACATTCATATTCAACATATTATAAGGGTTTTATTAAAGTCGGTGGGTTTTTAATCAAACAGAACCTCTAAAGCTTGATGAGTACCAGAAATGTTTTGAAGACTGATCAAACCAATCTCAATGGCTGTCAGCGATAGCTGCTTCTAGGGCTTCCTTTGGGACCCAAATCATTAGGTTCGATGATCGAAACCCTCTGCGGATTAAATAACCAGGATTTCGTGAAGAAAATTGAGGGTGTCTGGGGTTTCAACTAGTGAAACGACTTGTGAAATCAAGGTAAAAACCCCTTTTCCATAGGTTGCGAGGGTCAACGAGTTCTGTATTGGTGGAGGTCGAGTTCAAGGTTCGTGATTCCACAACTGATCTTTGAGAGAGGCGTTCCCTCGTACTACCACTTTGGTCTCGCGGGATGTTTTCTATTTACATTCATGTCCATAGTAACATTCCCATCCATAATTACATTCCTGTCCCTATCAGAAAGAGCCACTACGCTAAACAATCGGACTAGTCTTCCATCTTGGCCTCCAATGGTAATAACCAATTATTCAAAATCACTACTTAGTCCATCTCTGAGATGGCCAGAGGGATATTTGACTTAGCACAACCATTCCCCAAACTACTCCAATACTAGAGGTACCAGCTCGCATGGAGAAGTTGAATTTTTCCATTGTAAGAATAAAGAAAGAATTTTAGACGGTCCACCTTCGAAGACAACACCTCTGCTGTTGATTGATTCCGGTTATACTATGGCTCTAGCTCTCTGCACCATGGCTCTTTGGCACTATGGCACCTCTCTGCCATTAGGTCCTTCCCGTTACGCTAAAGGATCAAAGAATAAATGAACCAAATTAATATATTGATTGCTTTAATTCACATCTTGGTTGGAATCAGGGATCAAAATTCAAGCCGTCAGTGCCTGTCAAAGGGGTCCTAGGCCATCAGTGAAGGGGAATTTAAAATTTTCCCGTCATTTAAAATGAGGTTTTTAATTTTTGTCATTTTAATAAAAAATGAAGCTTTTAAATTAAAATTACACTAGAAGGGCTCAGATAAAAATTGCCCATCAACAATTTTTGTGAGTTCGACCTGTACCAAAAGAAGCAGTGTAGTGATCTTATCTTTGATCTGACAGTTGTGTGTAAAGAGGAGGTCATTGTGGTGGGTAGAAGTTTTCAAAAAAGAAGCCACTCACGCATGAGGTTCCGCAAATACCCCGGTGGATAGAAACGCTCCCTGATAACTTCACAGAATGCCTGCCACGTATTTCTCTAGTCTGATGTGGATGCACCTGAACCCTCTTCATAAAGTGAAATGAGATCTGAAGCATCTGTTTTAGCTTGCCACCAAGCCTGGGCCACATTTTCCAGCTGGCATTTCAGGCTTTGTTTTCAAATACGCAGTAAGACTATGTATCCAGGAATCCAACATGTCTCCATCCAATTGTCCTCCATATTTGGGGAGAGCAATGCAGGCATCCAAGTTAAGACTAGAAGTTGAATAGGCAGATTGTTATCTGCTGGCTACCTCCTGAAGTGCCAGGGTGATATCATGTGTACCAGCCTCCAAGATATTTCATATCATATTAAATGAGAAGATCCAATGCGATTGGGCAGGGCATTGTCAATTGAATTCCTGGACGAGATGATTAACGGTGGATGGCTTCCAAATAATGCCACTTACACGGGCTCTGTCAGCAGGGTAGATTTACTGAAGTTGTTGTTCTTGTGAAGGCTATAGCTTGCGATCTTGATGTTGTCATCTACATTTTTTGATTGATGGGCTCTGTAAAATGGGTGAGCTCGATTTTTTCATAGAAATGCAGATTCTAATGGTTGAGAAGGGGATGGCCCCAGATGTTTTTACCTACATTAGTTTGATTCAGGGGCTCATTCAGGGGCTCTCTGATGCGGGTCTGTTGGACGAGGCTCTGGGGAGTATTTCTCTTATGGAAGTAGTTCAGACAACAAGGTTAGTATTTTAATCATCCCGGATTTGGAAATCGAAGCAAATATGGGATCGCTGGATTTGGTAATATTCATGGTTGAGAAGAACCTGAAAGTGTATCTGTATTTTTCCTTGGATTAGTTTTGGTCTTGTGAAGAAGAAGTCATTTTTAAGAATATGGACTCAAATTCCATGGCAAATCATGGTGGTAACAACAGCAGCAGCCATGATCATTGCTGGCCCTCTAAGATGTCGGATTGGCATTTAAAGAGTCCTTGGGACTGGGAAGGTTGCACAGGGCTTTACAATACAGCTGGGGATAGGTATGAGAGATTACCCATGGTTGAATGGGTTTGTTCAGAAGAGGGTTATAATATTGGGAAGGAGTTATTCCGTGGGGACGAACATGGTTCATGAGTCCTCGCCCCTATCTGAGCCTCTCATGGCTGCTGGTAATTTTACTGAAGTCATCAACGACGGGAGTTTTTCAGGCAATCATAAGGCACAGTTTCCTCTAGATGTCAAGATTCATCAGAATCCTTTGGCTGAGGGTTCTGTTAAAAGTGAAGGCAATGGATTATTGAATGGTTGGCTTGTAGAAGGGGTTGTAAATGGTGGTATATTTCTTGGGGGTTCCGAGTATGGCCATTCTGGTCAGAGAAATATGGTGGTAGTTGGCTTGGGTGGGACTCGGGAGGAATGACAATTATCAGAGTGCTAACGAGGGTCCCATGAGAGATAACATTAATTTCATAAAGGATGTTCAAGGGGATTCCTTAACATGCCTTAAGCTAGGAAAGCGGCAGCATTTTGGAGACTCTGTGAATCCAGCGAACGTAATTAATCCAGTCACTGGTAATAACGCTGGCGATTGCGTTTATAAGAAGCCGGGGGCTTTGCCGGCTTCGACCACGCAACCTCTCTGTTGTTAAGTGGAAGGATGCAATGTAGTGTTAGCAAATGCAAAAGAATATCACAAGAGACATAAAGTCTATGAAATGCATTCCAAAGCCCCCAAAGTCATTGTTCTTGGTACCGAGCAACGCTTCTGTCAGCAGTTAAGTAGGTAACTAACCAGGAGACGGTTGCACCTCACTGTTTTTTTTTTTGAGTAGGTCAACATGGATCCATACATACTAAGTATATAATTTGATAATACACATGAATAATTAAGTATATAATTTGATAATACACATGAATAATTGAGTGTTGTGGTGCCTATCTAGATTCCATGGCATAGCAGAATTTGATGACGCAGAGAGAAGTTGCTGGAAGGACACAATGAACCGTGGAGGAAGAACTTGTTAGATTCATTGGCTAACTCTGGCAGGCAAGGTAATTTTATATAAATTTGCCTTTAGTGTTACTGTAAGGCGGATATGTGCATGCATTCAAGCACAAGTTCATTAGTTGACAACCTATTACATTTTGACGACTTTAGTTTTATATTTGTCAGAGGATAATTCTCTGAATTGGCCCTCGAAACTTTCAGATGATGACTGTGCAAAAAACTCCATTGTTTATTCTTCAGGTCTGCATCTTTTCGATACTTTATGAATTTCTCAGTAATCTCAAAACATTCAGCTTTGGTTGCTTCTGCTTCCCCTATAGATTTTATTTTATGACTGAAGCTTCGGAGTTCTAGCATAGGCTACCTCTTGTTTTGAATTCCTTCAATGCCATCAAGAATGGTCTCTTAATTGAGCATGTTTTTTCGTCCTCAATCCATACTTCCAAATTTATAGCCATAGATTGTACTATCAGGCTTGACCATATGTCTGAGTTCCTTTTTTATTATAAACCTTAAAGCGTCTGAGCAATTCTAGACTTATTCCCCAATCAAATAGATTGAACACAATGTAGGCAGGGATATACATTCACTCGTGCAATTTTACAAATCCCATTTTGCAATTTAATTTTTTGTTTTTAATTTTTGTCATCGAGGAAATGAAATTTACAATTAATTTATTACTGTCATTTGAAATGTAAGATTTTTGAAAGCCCTTCATCATTTAAGGGCTGCATGAATATATAACCTTCTATATGAAATTAAGACCAACCCTTCAATCTTGATCCTTGGTTGGAATCATTGTGATGCATGTACTGACATCATTTGGACATTAGATTTGGTTGCTTGGTCACTTTGGGAGTATTTAGTACCAAATTTGTTCCATATTGTCCAAGGAGTTAGTTACAGTATTATGTTTAGATGTATAATATAGTTTGTTACAACATATTGTTATTATTATTATATTGGTATAATACTGTTTTGTATTAAATGTATTTTTTATTATATATATTATAGAAAAAATGTTTTGTATTAATTTATTTTGTATGTAATATTTATAGGTTTTTAATATAAATTTATGTATTAGAAAAAATGTTTTGTATTAATTATTTTGTATGTAATATTTATAGATTTTTAATAGAAAAATTTTATATGGTAAACTAATTTATATATTAACTTTAATGAGTTTATATATTTATATTATTTTAATAAGCAATACATAGATGAGTACAAAATGTCTAT
>LPNX010028700.1:42056-66851 GCA_001517045.1 Pseudotsuga menziesii
GTTAATATAAGGAATTGTAAATATATATTATATATATGCTAGAATTTAGTAAAATATAAAAATTCATTGTCAAATTTGTAATTTTTTTCATTGCCGGAGTGACAACTAAAAATGACCAAATAAATGACCAATTGTTATGTGGTCATTTTTAGTCTAGATATCCCGTGACCAAATTTGGTCATTTATCTTGGTCATTTTAAGTTGATTTTTATCTCGTGACCAAAATTGGTCATTTATCTTGGTCTTTTTTAGTTATCTCACTTAAATTTATCAACTTTGGTCATTTATCCCTTGAAAAAAACTATGGTGACCAAAAATTGTGGTCTCCTGGTCACTAATCTCTCATTTTCCACTAGTGTCATCATCACCATCAACCTCATCATCGACATCATCATCATCATCATCATATAATCATCATCATCATCATTAGCATCATCATCATCATCATCACCATCATCATCATCATCATCATCATCATCATTATCAACAACAACAACATCACCATCACCATCATCATCATTAGCATCATCATCATCATCATCATCATCATCATCGTTGACATCATCATTGTCATCATCATCATCATCGTGTCCATCATCATCACCATCATCATCGTCATCACCATCATCCTCATCATCATCTTTGTCATCATCATTAGCATCATCATCATCATCATCGCCATCATCACCATCATCATCATGGTCATCATCATCATCATCTTCATTGTCATCATCATCATCATCGACATCATCAACATCAACATCATCATCATATCATCGTCATCGTCATCATCATTGAGTTGTGATCATCATCACCATCATCCTCAACATCGTTATCATCCTCATCGTCACAATCATTAGCATCATCATCATACTCACCATTATTATCATCATCATCATCATCATCGACATAATCATCACCAATATCATCATCATCATCATCATCATCATCATCATCGCTATCATCATCATCATCATCAATATTGACATCATCATCATCATCATCCTCATCATTATCATCATCATCATCATGTCCATCATCATCACCATCATCATGTATGCAATATGAAGTGGAAGAAACTATTAGGTAGTCAAGCACAAATCACTCATTCAGACATCAAGTACTCAATGAATTAAAACCAAGAGGATACAATCAATGGACAAAGGAATCTAGAGACATCCTAGGAGGAAACCAGTGAGGAAATTGGTATAAGGATGTCTAACACAAGAAGTGAATGGAATGACATGAAGCCCAACTTCAGAAGAAATGAGATATACTACATCGTCAAAGATGTCAAGTCAACAAGAGTGACTTAATAAATAGGGATAGCCTAAGTGGTAAGGATGTGCTCCAAAAACATTTGTTACAAATTCTTGCCCTTTTTATTCTTCAATGTTAGCTTTTCAATGAAATTTTTTATTAATGTGTTAAGGATAAGGAATTATATATGTACTAAGTTTTGGTCAAATGGATGTTTATACAATACTATATAAAGTGGATGCTATGTCCTTTTTGTTAAGTGGATACTATACAATACCATGATTAATATCAACCCATGCATTAAACAACGAATGAAAATATTGCCCATTCATCCATTCCTCCATCGTGAGCCATGAAAATATTGGCCATTCCTCCATCATGAGCCCATTCCTAGAAACCTGCGGCCAGCAGATTCCATCGCGAGCCCATTCCTCCATTTGCCAACGAGCCACAAAAATATTGCCTCTGTAAAATATTAACAGGTACCCAATTGTTATGAGGCATTTACACTATTGTGGTGTCAGGTGTAGGGGAAAATTAATGGTGTTATGGAAATTGTGGAAGAGGAGGACTAGGAGGGTATAATTCCTGTTGAGGGTATAAATCTTGTTGAGGACTGGGAGGGTATGCCATATAGTATTGTCGTTGCCATCAGGGTTTTTCGATATGGGACTAGCTAAAAGACAAAGAGGCAAAACAATTGCCTGTAGACAATGGAGGCTCAGAGATCTTGTGCTCGGCAAGGTCAAGGGATTTCTAGCATGAATCACTAAGGTACGCCGATCTATTTCTCATCCCCATTTGTTTGCCCTTATTTTATGTATACGATGTATGTTGTTGTTGTTATTTGCATTTCCCACATCAAATTATATGTTGTTGTTGTTTTTAATACCCAATTGTTGTCCAAGGGTTTGTGTGAATGTTCATAGATTTTCATAGGGTTTCATTTCCATTGCACAGATTGCAATGGCTATCGGCATCTTTTTCGATTGCCCAATATGTGCCGATATTTTCTTCTTAATCATATAATTGCGAAACCAGGTTGTTGCACAGGGATTCTCTGATACCCTGCATGAGAAATCAAACTCTCTTGGATATTAGTGTTTAAACCCAAGCGATGGATGCAAGTTTGTGTTTTTCGGTGTTTAAACCCAAGCGATGGATGCATGTATGTGTTTTTTAAGGTGAAATCGCTTCTGTCTAGCTCCAAGAGGATTGCAATTTGCCCGAATTTGTCAGGCCCACAAGCAGCGTGTTTTTGAGTGGATGTGCAATACTGGAAAAGACCATGAACCATGAACCATGAAATGACCTTATGAACCATGAACCATTCAGTGACCTTATGAACCATGAACCATGAAGTGACCTTATGCATATGACTTGTGGACTGTGTGGTGTCTCTCTTGCTGAGTTGTGACCTTATGCATCTAACCCATGGAATGTGTGGTGTCTCTTCTGTTGCCATGCTGGGTCAAGACTCTATGAAGCTTACCCATGACTGATTTAGGTTGATCCAAGACCATTTTTCTGCTAAAAATATAGGTCGTGTTAAGTTCCGTGGGATACTCTTAGACTGTTAGCTTTGGCATCATCCCTCTAGGGATGCTAAACCTTATTTGTGACTATGTAAGGTTTATCCTAATGGATTGTGACTATGTATGATATCTCCTAGATGGGCCATGGACTCTGATGACCTCCCTCATCCTTAAAGTGGGCTATTGTAACCTCTCTTATCTAGGATTTAGGCTAATTCACAGTCCTACTAGGACTAGCTAGACTAGACTCAGATACAAGCTTGGTTTTGTTGACTCCCCTAGCTAAATTTTCCTTGAACAGGACTATACAAATATTTAGTTTGTATCTGACTATATCATTCGGCAGTAGATTAGATTTCCCAGCATGGATTGGTTGCATATCCAATGGTCAACAAACTCTTTCCATTCAAATGTGATATGCATACACTGCGGGATGGATGATTTCCTTGAAGGGAATATGTTGGGAGATGGTCTTTCCATTCAATTGCATACAACTAGACAATGAATGAGATTTGATTTGATTACAAGCTTGTTTTCATTGACTCCGCTAACTAAATTTTTACCTGAACTATTTAGTTTGTATGTGACTATTAACATTCGGTCATAGAGTAGATTGCCAAGCTTGTATTGCTTCAATATCCAATGGTTAGCAAACTGTTTAGCATACATCGCAGGATGGATGATTTCCTCCTTTGGCATCTGTCTGGGAGATGGAAACTATTGTACACACCTTAGGAAATACCTCCTTCCTCATGGACACCTTCTATGAACGTTGGGTGTATAATAGAACCAACATATTGAGCTAAAAGATAAGTTGATGTACAATAGATGTTTATTTTCGTGGTAAAGTGAGAGTGGTGATATTCTTCCTATATGAGAAAGCTATTGTACAATAAGGACCTTCTTGATCGGTAATGTTAGGGTGATGATATTATTTCAATTCAAGAAAATTGTTGTACAATAAGGATCTACCTGGTTGGAAATGTTAAAGTGATGGTACTCTCCAACACAATTCAACTTCCCTTGGTACACGTTAGACCTTTGTGGGTCCCATCATAGGTGCACAAGAAAACAAAAAGTTTGGATGGACAAAGTTCTTAACTCTACTGCCAAAACCTCAATTCTTATGCAAATGGGGCTGACTAGTTGGGATATGAATATGGGTGCTTACTTGATGTCCCCTTCTTCCTCCTTTATAAGACGTGTTATGTTGATACATGTGTGAATACTATGAATATTATAATTGGTCATGTTGTGGCCTTATCGTCGGTTGATGTAGAGCCCTATGTGTGTGGGAGGGTAGGTGTTTCATTTCCCAAAGTTGATTTCTTTTGTCATGAAACACACTGAACACATGTCTAACAAACCAAATTGAATTAAGTATGAGTGTAAAATATCCAAAGGAAAGTGTTTGAAATCTTATTATTAGTTTCTCTTTGTCCTAAAAAAATTCCCATCCAACAAACAAAATCAATTTATATAAACTTCGATCAAATACAATTGATATCTTAAAATAGTGGTCACAACTTTAAAATCCTCATCTCCTATACTATATTTTCACGAGGTTTATCCCGGTGGGATAGCTCAAGTGGTTGAGTGTTGTAACTTGTGACCATAAGTTATTGAGATCAAATCCTTGGGTGCCTATACATTGCTCTATAAGGCACTCACTTGATGCCCCCATCTGGTTAGCTTCGTAATCAAAGGGAAGGCGGTGTGGACCCTTTGTGATTTCTTTCTGTTGATGTAGCAACCTTGTTAGAGGGTTTGTGAACCATAGCATAAATATTTTCATGAGGTCAAGTTAACAAAAAAAATAACAATAAAGAACTTCCCCCCAAAAATAGCCAATTGATAAACCTAAATATTGGGAAAGATTAAACTCTTATCCTAACATTTTCTTTGTGTTTATACATTTTGTTTTCATAAATAAAAAACTATACTATATATTAATATATGTCACTTTTTTCCTACTAAAAAAATACAAGTTTTGTCTAAGTTTTTTCTTCTAAAACTACCAAATAGACCAAACACAACATAAATCACCATAAACCAAAAAGAAGTATTAACTAAAAAAACAAGATTGAAAGAGATACACCCAAAAATCTAGAAAACAAGATGAGAAAGGTACACCCAAATAAGTGGGTCACCATGTTAGTACCCACATGAGACTAGGTTCAATATCCCAAAAAGTTATAACATGGTAGTTATACTTAACAAGTTACAATTTTTTTTCATTGTAACTTGTCCAAAATAAATACAATAAATCGGAATGGAAATAGGAGCAAAAATCTAGTGGTATATAGATGCCAAGAGAAGAATAAACGACATGTCAAATGAGTAATTCAACCTGCATGTTGAATTCCTTTCCAAATCGCTACCTGTCAAGGAAGGATTGAAAGCATCCCACAAAACTCACAGATAAAATAGAATATACCGATATGCATAATGAACACTGCTCAAAATCATGGTGAGGACCTTGCTTGCAAATATCTGACAAAACCATATTGGGTTCAGTAAACACCCATATCGATATAAGGTGCTATAAATTTATGCATCTTCTTCTTGGCGGGTTTTTTATTCGTTTTTCCCTATCGGACAAAAAAGGGATAAACAGAGCAGGACGAGGTGCAGGTGCAGGTGCAGAGTTTAAAAGTCAAAGACTTGAGATTTTAGCGTAGCAGCATAGCCGCTACATTCTTATTCAGAAGATCCATTCGAGGATGAGAGTCTTTGTTCTTGGATGCCCAACTTTTTCAAGGGTTTTATCAAGCTTGATTAAATCGATTCATTCAAAATCCAAAACCTTCATCTAGCATTGAGACAAGAGGTACTCGTTTTCAATCTCTGCTCGTTTAATATTCTTTCAATTTTAAATTCATTAATGCCATGTCAAGTAAGGTTTCACCGCTCAATCCAAACTCTCAATTTTTTCATTCAAAACACTCATGCACAATGGTTCATCGATCTAATTCTTAAATGTTATTATTGGCAAATTGTTGAAATTAATTTTGTGCATATACATGACAAATTAGTTAAATCTTAATTTTTGGGGCATATTTTATTAGTTGTTCATTAGATTGATTCTTGCAGAATCCCCTGTAATTGTATATCTCTTGGAGATAATGAGGACAATAGTTCTTTGATAGATTCTAACTTGGATGACATCCTTTCCAGTTCCTTGGCTATTTAAAGCTACAGGAATAAAGAATAAGCCAATCTTAGATTGCAAATCGAACAAGAGGAAGAAAAAGTCAAAACTAGATAGACAATGAATCCTTTACAAAGGCTGAAACATTGATTTAGGCAAGCACTCCATTTATGAGATAGGACGCACTTGGAAGAGGGATATATCGCTGTTGCTCTTGTCTGTCATTCAATGAAGGGGACACATTCCAACTGGGCGAGTTCACCAATATTTCTTAGCTTTTCAAATGCTAACCAGTCAGTTTATGGGAATTTTGAGACTCTTAACCCCATGGGAAAATCGTTGTAACCTACCGCTAAGGCGTCAATAGTCCATTGAAGAAAATCGTGGCCCTTCTAAAAGGTTTTATACTGCTGAAAAATGGTCTTTCAGCTAAATTACATCCACAGTATCCAACAATCAGTTGGAAGAATGCACAAAGAACGAGAATCTAGCTATACCAGCTACAATACATGTGTATGATGGGTTGTTTTGAGGGTGTCTTCACCATTTGAGCACTTACTGGACGACTGTAATCTCTAGCATTGCTAACTCTTGAAACCTGGGCACATTTCATTATCAACCACTACTATAAAGCACATGAGATATGGCATTCAATCATCACTTCCTGGCATAAAAATTGTTTGTACATGCCACCTCAAGTTGTCACCAAATCGCTGGTAAATCGCTGGTTCATCCCAGGTGGAACTACTATCAGTATTGAATTATAAGCCATTCATACTACAGTTACTTAAAAATAGAGGATATTAGTATTACACTTACACCCATAGTTGGCCCATCTATCTTCAATAAATTAGTTCAATTAGATGTTTTGATACAAACCTTTGAGGGCATTCCATGTCTCCATGGACGTCTTCAATTCTCTGATATGGGCAATGATGTTGTCCTTCACGTTCACACACGTTCTGAGAAGCACTTTTGATTTTCTCTCTCTTCTCCAAGTCCTGAACTAAGTTGACAGGGGCTTCAAGTTTGTCTTCTTTTGCAGAAGCAATGTTACAGGTCATTGTTGCTTCTAACAATGTCTAGATCTTAAATTTTCCATTCAGGTAATTGGACCCATCGAGCTTATTTGATTCATTCATGTTTGAATCCACCAATTTTTTTTCATTGTGAACACAAAAAATAATTATTTCCACGATATTAAAAAAAAAATGTGTTTAGTTGCTTCAATTCTACAATTTAATCACCAGATAAAAAAATACCTCCTCTTTTTACATCTTTGGGATTATACCTTCAATCATGCCACCTTTATTCTCTGCACACAGGATGCAGTATTCTCTAGCTTTATTAGAATGAAATGCCAGGTTGTCAGTGTACTTGACAAGACCCAGTAGTAGATTTATGCATTTCTTGCATACACGTGGAAAAATAGTGTATGGGCAGTGATCAAATTTGAAGGGAGAGTCTTAATTTCAATTGGAAGGGCATTTATTCTTGGAGATGAAGGGAAATATAAATAATTTTACCTCAAATGAAAATTATAAATTAACTAAACCTTTTAACAAAAAAATGCAAAAAATAAATATTGCTCTTCCAATGATTTACAATTTTAAACAATTGAGCATTCTTTAATAACTACATGAAAAAATGATATATTTTCAATAAAATTGATTTTGAACACATTATTTTGTCGTATATGTAGAATTAATTTTACAATTCAGTAACATACCAATTATTCTATTCTATTGTATTTTTTTGAGTTAGAGCACACTTCATTATACAGAAAAACTACTTAGACTATGTGATAACCATATTGGGGCATCCATGTGATCTTATGCATAGTGTAGGATGTCGTAACTAGATATAGTCTTGAAGAAAAACTAGAACCATGAGAGAATTAATTAGTGTTATATGTACAAAAGGAAGCCACTAAGCAAAACCAGACTATAATAAACCTACAACCATATATATATATATATATATATATGTGACCAACCAATAACTTAATTCAATCAGCGAGAGGGAAACAATCCAAGCTTGAGAGATGTAAGAATGACAGGGATTGGGAACCTAAGAAAAAATAATACACAACTAAGAAAACATTAAAAAAAATCCTATATACTAAGCAAGTTAGCAATGCTAGCATAACTAGGGTCGTGGCATCAAATTTTGTTGTTCAACACTTGTCGTGATAGCATACAAGTATTGGATGGAGGGGCAATGGAATCAAGCCTAAGTCATTTGAAGCCGTGAAACTCACTGCATATCTAAGTCTAAACAATCTGCGTTTTAAATTGAACCAAATTACAAAAATAATTTTATTAATGGCTAGATTTGAGAAAGTTCTAGGTGTCAGTAATTAAGGGCTCGGGGCTCTAGAATTTGTTATGTTTTGTACTAGTCCATAATTCAGTGAATAGGCAGTCACACGTAGGAAATTTAAGTAATTTAACGAAAACAATTAATGTGTATACCTCTATGTTGAAACCATCTTCCATACTGATGTAGGCCACTACCTTCCTTATTGTATTACCAATAGGCATGATAATGAAGAAGATGACCTAAAATTATGGACTTCACCTTCAAATAATTCCTTGCAATCAGATTGGTAAGGAGTGATAAGAATATCACAACAATCCAACTCAAAAGTGTCAATTCAAGACTTATATAGTAAATTTAATATAATACTTACTTATAGTTGTCTCTTACTCTTTGCATCTTGACATATTTGATATTTTATGGTTGTCTTTGCGCCTTGACCTAATTGATACAACAATAAGGATATTGGTTAAAATAATGACAGCCAACCTTCAGAGAGAAGATAGTACAGGCATATGTGATTAACAGAGTAATACTATATGTATCCAATATACTAAATTTACTCGGGCTCAATGACATTCACGAGAACATTCACCTTTAAAATTTCCTACAAAAATTAAGTAGGTAAAATGGCTTTGGAATACAACTGAAACAGGAGATCTTTTTTGTTGAAGGAACTACCAACCAAACTTAACAGAACAAGGAGTATTTGATTCCTAGGATTTTCTCATTGAAAGCAAACTATTGGTTTGAGCTTGATAGTATTCACGTACATATGTTGCAAACTTTCACCTCAAAAAATTTGAGTGGGTGAAGTGGAATTTTCGAAACTTCGTTTTAAGTTGTCTGCTATCCAGCTTAAGATGCCAAAAACAGTTGAAGATAGCAGCATAGTGGGTTTTCTTGTTCAGCATGTACTAGATATTTGTTTGCTTCTTCATGTGGGTTTTTTGCATCTATGAATTTCTCATGGGTTTTAAATTGTCATTCATAATGAATGAAATTGTTATGTCGTTGAGATCCCTAGTGATATAGATGTACAAGTAACGAGTGTTGTGTAGGTATATATGTTATATCAAGGTTGTAATGGATCCATGGGGTTTGAAATCATGACTGCTTCACCAAAGAAAAAAAATGAAATTATTTTCACCAAACTCATGCGTATGAGGTTTCTTCATGGGCTTCCAAAGTGGAAATTTGTCTAGTCTTAATTTTGATGTTGATCTTGATGTTGTTCTAGATCGAGAAATTTATTTAACTTCTAAAAGTTTGAGTTGGATGTTGTTCATGTCATTTAGCTAAATTGTTGAGACAAGGACTTGAAATTGAAAATGTTGAGTGAGATACTATTTTGGGAAAGTATTGACACACATCATTATCATTAAAATGCCATCCAGAAATAAAATAAGCTTCATCTGTGTGGTGGCGTGTTTTTGCACTTTGATTTTCTGTCAAGTGGATTTTGGAATTCTTTGGCATGGACAACGGGCACAGATTAAAAGCTAGTTCACTCTCTTTATATTTACCAAGCGGGATCTGTTTTCAGGTCTCACAAAACCTTTCCAAATCATCATTTAAAGCCTTTCATTTTTATGTTCTTTTTAAGTTATACAATCCTTGTGCTTGGTGTTCCTATGCATCATTGTACTGTAAAGTTATTTTTGGAAGAGCGCCTGTGCTGTAGTACATTGGAGTGCTAAAGGTGATTTGTCTTTTACACCTGGATTATGCTTAATCCCTTTATTGATGTTTATTTCCTTCACTACTTACAGGTGGGTGTGGACATTTCCTCTTGTTCTGTACATACATTGTTAGTTTGCTGATAGTTTCTGTGTGCTAAGAAGTTATTTATGTCATATCTAGATATTTTTTTGTTGTTTCTTATCTCAAAGGATTAGTTAAGTATCTTCGTATATTGCGTAGAAGGTATGTTATCTTTGCACAGTTGTGGTGACAACAATGTACGTTAGAAAAAAATTGAAGTTTTTGTTCATAAAATGCACTAGTAAAATTAGAAGTTCATATGAAGATCCCAAGGTCTCCTCTTTTTTTTTTCCTTCTTCCATTTCACGTCAATATTCAAGATTTCTATGGTCCATGGGACTGTTTTATAGCGCCAGGTTGAAGCTCTTGTTGTAACGATGACTCAGGCAAGCTACTGTAAAAGAAAAATGCGTTGAAAACTAGGTGAAATTCCTAGCGACCTTGATGGCCCACAGATGCAGCAAATTAAATGTAAATTTATTTGTTTGTGGTGTCTGTGCAAATGTTCCTATTAAAGAGAAAAAAAAATCTTCCCACATTCCAAAAATGGTCCTTAAAACACAACATGGGTCTACAGCTCTGCTAATATGGTAGCAAGCTTTGGTGTGCAAGTTCCCAAGTTAATAAGTTAGCATCCTCCCTTGCTCCGGAAATAGGATTGCTTGATGGCCCTTCCTGTTTTTAAGTGGATTCTAGGGGTTTTCACTTAATTTATTTGTAGGCTAATGATGCATATGTGTATTATGTGCAGTGTGGGTGTCCAATCCCATTGATTTGGGAATTCTAACACAACAATAACTTTGACACTCTAATTAGTTTGTTTCTTGCTCTACTTTTCTCTTAGGTGATTTATTTGTTGGAAACAGTGGCTTGAGGTATTGGGCTACAAGAATACGTCGGGCTTCTCTAGGAATATTCATGAGGTGCTTCAGCTGTTGCACTGCAGATGACATTCACAGGTCAACTACTAGTGGAAGTCCTTTTCTATCAAATGGAAATATAATATGTATGCAACATAGTATTTTCATAGCTGTAAATAATAAATGCTATTGAAGGTTTTTTTTGGTCACTAAAAGTTCTTTTGTTAAATCTATTGAAAACCAACCGTTATGACCACACATCACAAACTGATGAATTATGATCCTAGCAAATTGTTAGTAACTTAATATACCCTTGAGAAAGCTTGATTTGGTTTTGAAATGACAATATTGCATTTTGCTGCATGCTATTCTCTTTCATATGGAATTTGTATTTTTCTGGAGAAATTTATAGTTGCATGAACCTACGGTAGTCCTTAAAGTGACAATTCAAGAATCCCTGCTATGATACCTCTTGGTATGAATTAGATTATGATTATGAGTTTGTTTGATAACACCGTATGTTATAACTCTTGGATTTATTCATTAATTATGATAATCCTGTAAATTGCAAATGTAACACCCCTGGTCCCATATGAAAACTTGTTGCTAACGGCTAGGTTGAGGACCCAAATTGTGTGTAAAGGGTCAGGACTAGAACTGTGTGTGAAGGGTCATATTGATAAAAGAGCCAAGAGTTTTGTGTTACTAGAACAGGGTGTGAAAGATCAAGTTGAAATAGACCTGGAACTGTGTGTTAAGGGTTGATTTTGGTACAAGAAAACAATGCTTAGATAGAAGAAAATAATGCTATGGAAATGTTTAGCCTATAAGCAAATAGTGCTATAGGATTAAGTTTTTATTTGATAAAAGATCGAATTTGCCTACAATAGTGAGATCACAATGTGAAGTTGTCACATTGTAAAGCATAAATTCCCAATTATAATTTAGAATAAAACATAGGAAACAAACTAGAGTGATAAAGGTACAAGCTATTGGGATGCCCAAGCTATCAAGTAGTTAGAGAGAGATATTGCCAACAGCTAGTGGATAGAATATTGGGTATTCAACAAATTCATCGGTGAAAGAATGTCCTAAAGAAACAAGCATTAAGCATACAGAAAATGAATGAAGTTGCACACATGACTAATGATAAAAATACATCCCCTTGTTCTTTTTTATTCATCTTGTGCCCCAAAATCCTCCTATCATGAATTGCATGTTCGTATATATTTTGTTTTTGGGTACACTTCGCGTTGCTACACATTATAATAGATTTGAATACCTTCTAAGGTTTCAATTGTCATGATAGCATAGATAGCAATAGGAAGTTGTTCCCTATACAATTTTCTTGTCATTTTTTGATTGTCATCCAACAGGTTTTCTTGAAACTGTTTTATAGATTATCTATATATAGAATCATAGATATGGGTTCTTGTTTTTGTGACAGTTCATCACTGTGAGGAATTATGTTTTTTATTTTATATGTGAATGTTTAACACCATAAATATTTGAGAACACAACTTTAACTCAAGTTCTCATGGACGCCAAACATGATATTTTCATTTTGAAACCATTATCCTTAAAAGGAACTCAATAGATATGGTTCATGATCTCCTTTTTTTACTCATTATTATGTGAATGGATATTGCAGGTAACAATGGGGGTCATAAGAGTGCAGAAACTAGTAAGGATGGACCAATCATACTGCCTCTACTCATTGAAGTACCTCAGATTCCTATAGAGGAATTGAAAGAAGCAACAGATAAATTTGGTCCAAAACCGTTGATTGGAGAGGGTTCATATGGTCAGGTGTACTATTCAGTCTTAAGAAGTGTTTGTACTGCAGCCATTGAGCATCTTATCACAAACAAGCAACCCGATCAAGAATTCCTTGCACAGATAAGACATTCTAATGTTAAACTAAAAGGATTTTATTTTAAGCTCACCTGTTTTGCTGTTTCTTTTAATTCTAATATGTCAAACAAATAAATCTTAAGCCCAGATATCTACTTTTACTTTGCCACATGACTTTTGTAATATTATTTTAAATATGCTTGTAGGTGTCCATGGTCTGAAGATTAAAACATGAAAATGTATTGGAACTTGTTGGATATTGTGTTGAGGGTAGCCTTCGTGTGCTTGCATATGAGTTTGCAACAATGGGATCATTGCACGATATTCTTCATGGTATGTGGGAAAATGCCACACAGTTTTGTGGTGGTATTATTCTTTATTGCATGCATGAATTTTGTACGGTAAATCGATAGTTTTAAATTGACAATATGGCTCCATATTTTTTTTCATTACCTTAGCTGGAAATAATAAATAGGGCCATATGAAAAAAATTGTGTTTAATGAAAGTCTATTTTTTCAATTATGTTCTGACATGTAATCAATGCAATGTGAGTAACCAAGTGCTCACAGGTTTTTCAATCATTTAAACTTTAAAAAGGTATAGGGTGTGATGACTCCAATGTCACTTACGCTAATATGTGAAAACTTGAAAAGTAATGGAAGAGTAGAAACATAATTTCAGACTAGGTAGCTCACTTTAGATTGAGGTAAAAATATCAATATGAACTGCATCTCTATTAGTTCTAGATTCTAGGCATTGAATTAAGTTCGGGATGTTGTACCATTTCAGATGAGGATAATTTATGATTAGATCAACAAGAATACTAATTCTTGATTTGTTCTAGATGTTCAGAATGAAAATGGTTTCGCTGAAGATTTTCTAAGCCTTTTTCAAGCTAACATTTCATGCTTCTGATTGAAATTTCAATATTAAATTCTTGGGCTAAAAATAGAAATTAAATCTACCTTCAATACATTCTTTCCTTGACAATAAATTCAATTCAATTATATTACGCATTTTTCTTGATTGCAATGTATTCTACACTAGTGACAGTGTACACATATGGATAGTCTTATGCTTATTTGTGAGAAATATGATGATGAATGTGCATAGACTTGTTAGGATTTTGAAGGAAAGAAGTGGAACTACCTTGGCTTGCAAACCAATGCATGTTTATATTTACGCAAATAATCTTGTTATTTTGTTTCAACACATTTTGTGCAAAGCCTTTCTTATTTTAAAAATTACTTTTATTTTTCCATTTTACAGGGTGAGGGGTGGAGCCAGGAAAGGCTATTCATTTCTTACATTCTCTTAGATGTAGATTTGAAGGAATATATATCAATGTGAGAAGGTTAGATATTAAAGCTTGTATTTTTTTCTATTATGATTGATCTTCTTCTCACTTTTCATGTTGGTAGGGCTTTATCCTCCAAAATGCTTATTAAGCAATGTATTAGTGTTTAAACTTCTCAAGATGATCTTGCAAAGAGAAAATTTGAAAATGAAATGGGTGAGTGGAATAAATCTACATGGATATTAATTACGTAGTCCCTTTGCTATAAAATTCCTTGAATTTGTCAGATTTTGGTCGTGCAACAACACCGTTGCAAAGAAGTTGGATGGAAGGAAGCTGCTTATTCTTGTTGGTCTCTTCATTTCATGAATATTCTGTAAAGATTACTATAAGTACTCAATTGTTCTATATTTTGTGGAACATTAATCAACAATATAGTATTTTGTGCTTTTATTAGTATATCTAGAACTTTTTTAAAAACACCAGCTTTACAAGGCAATGGGAATAATATGGGAATGACTGGCAACCGTCTGATATGCATTAAGGTATCTAATATTTGCAGCCATGCATATAGAAGGTGAATTACCAGTTCTATTTTTAGTTAGATGAATATGTAGAACATGTAGCTTTTCCAAGATTCCACTAGGGTTGTGCTAGTTTAGGCCAGGTTTAAGGAATATGAAGGTTTCTTTGCTGTGCATAAAAGTTGTGGTAAAGGTTACCGAGATCATGCATACTAGGAATCTGTAGATGTATAAAACTTCTTATTTGTGCTAGGAGTTGTGATTCAGAATTTGTGAAATTTTCTGATTTAACAAGTCCAAATGTGGCAATTTGATAATAACTAGTCTGGAGAGTAAAGACATCAACATAATTCCTGTTGCCATTTTCAATTGATCAAACATATATAATGTAATGTGTCTATGATTGCAGAGAATGATAGGGTTGTAGCAGCGAGTAATATTGAAAGTACTTCAGCTTCCTCCCAATTGGATTCTATTTACTGAACACTTCGAAGTGGGCAACCAATAAATCGTTTGAATAGTTGGGTTGATGATAGTCAGCAACTTAGAGGAATGAGTGGCACTACAATAGAATTAGGAATTGAGGATAATTTTGTTTCTCAGTTATAGAGGGCTCAACCAGTTGATGACACTCGATCACATTAGGCCAATGATACCACCAGATCACAGGAAAAAGGTGATGCCTCACAAGCTGTAGATGTTGGTACTGTAATGATAGAAACTTTATAATCATAGGAAAATGATATACAAAGAACCAAGGAACGTAATCAATCCCATGTTGAAGATAATACAATCTATCATCCTTTGTCGACCATTAGATACTCAAAGTTGTGTATTGATCCTTTTTACCATTATAGAGGACTTTGTAAGTTAGGTTCCCAAATTCTTAAAGGGTTCTAGCTCAATGGACGAGCGCCTACCTTACAAGAAGGAGGTTGGTGGTTCGATTCCTCCATGCCCTAATGATATTATAATATCAGTTAAATACTAGAAACGATTAAATTAGTGACCAAAACATGAGAGACGTGAAACTAGGCATTAAAAAGGATGCAACACATGGCACTAATGCTGACATGGCGTTGATATGGTAGCAAAATAAGGAATTACTTTGGATGCAAAACATGGCACTACATAGGAAGCAAAATTTGGTGCAACAATAGAAGAGATATTTGTTGTCATTTTGGTAGCAAAACACGATGCAAAAAAGGAAGCAAAAATTGGTGCAAATTTGGAAGCAACAATTGGAACATGTTTGGAAGTAAAACATGGTGCAAAATGGGATGGTAAAGTGGTAGAAAAAATGGATGCAATATTGCATGCTAACATGGTGCTATTAAGGATGCAAATACGACGCTAATAGGGGTGTCATTTAAGAAGAAAAAGTGGACACTCGCTAGGAATCAATGTAGGATGTTATTTAGGAAGAAAACCTCAACATTATTTAGGAAGCAAAGATGGACGTTATTCTGGAAGAAAATCTTGACGTTGTTTAGGAAGAAAAGTTGGACGCTATTCTGGAGCAAAAAAAGAGACGCTATTTTGGATATCATACAGGATGCTATTTAGGAAGCAAAAAAAGAAATTTTTTGAGACACTTTAAGTTTTGTCCATGACGCATCCCATTTAGCATCTAGTTTGACCACTCAATGTAAAAAAAATTACACTAAAAAGGGACGCTAAATGGGACGCTAATTCCAGGATTTGTTGTAGTGGAAGGATCGAGCTTGGTCCTTTTCTCTTTTGGGACATGTATGTACACTGGGAACCAAATATTCTCAGATGGCTGACTTCTGGTTTTACTCCTAAGAAATATTCACAGGATTGATTACATCCGAGAAACCTACTACACTAGGAATTTTCCCGCTCGAAAAACCTATCTCATTTACCATGCGAGATAATATAGTTTGTGATAGGACTGATTATATCCAAGGAAAACCTATGAGCTTCACCAGAATGTTACATCCAAGGATAAACTACAAGACTAATTACGTCTAATCAACCTACAAACTTCACTATGATGTCACGCTTAGACAACCTATCTTTCTAGATATTCTAGAACACATCACTCCCTCTTTCAAGCACTCTCGATGTGGATCACACCAATTCATTCTCTAAATTACTTGAACTTCACTCTCACAAGAGCCTTGGTCAACACATCGGCTATCTCCTCTTGTGTTTCCATGTACTGGAACTTCACTGCTCCTCTCTACACCATATCCATGATATAGTGGAACTTTATCTTGATGTGCTTCGACTTGTTATGGAACACTGGGTTTTCCATCAAGCTCACACAACTTGGATTGTTGCAGAATATGCAAGTCACATCCAACTGGATATCAAATAATTCAGACAATATCCTTCTCAACCATACAACCTCACCACTGGCCGAGCAAGCGGCAACACACTTTTCCTCGATTGTACTCAGCACCACACATGACTACTTCCTGCTGAACCATGCGATCATGCTAGATCCAAAACTGAAGCATCAACCTAAGGTGCTCTTACTATCATTGTTCCTATGTTCCTATTCTAAATCAACATATATGTGCAGGTTAATCTTATTATTCGCATCACATTTGAGCCCATAATCCACTATACCTCTTAGGTACCCGAGAACATGCTTTACCATTGTTAGTTGAACCTACCTCATATTATTAAAACATATTTTTGAGTCTTCCAAGGCAATTCGGTCCTAGAAGGAAGGACAAGTCAACACTGTTCGGTTATTAGGCCTATGAGATGATATGTAATTGTGTTAATTCTTCAACAAAGGTTACATCTCTACTGATGTTGATAATCTTAAATCATGGGAAGTTTATTCGGTAGGCCTTTGATGTATCACTGTATCCTAATAATACACCCTTCCTCCTAGAAGGATCGAGCTTCGTCCTTTTATCTTTTGGGATGTGTATGTACATTGGGAACCAAATATTCTCAGATGGTTGACTTCTGGTTTTACTCCTAAGAAATAATGTTTAGGACTCTTTTTGTCAAGTAATCAATGAGGAGTATGGTTTTTTACATACAGTTGTTCTTACTACCTCTGCCCAAATGTGCATAAGAATATCTTTTTAAGGAAACATTTCTCTTGCTGCTACAATTATGGTCCAGTTTTTTCATTCCACAACCCCATTCTGTAGATGATTGTATGGAGTGCTCAACTCCCTCTTAATCCTAGATTGTTTGCAAAGTTCCTTTAATTCTTCTAAAGTGAACTTTTTTCCATTATTTGACTGTAGAAACTTAATCTTCCTTTATTTCTAGTTCTCGACCAAGGATTTAAATTCCTTGAACTTGCTGAAAACTTCACTTTTCTCTTTCAAGAAACATATCCATGTCTTACATGAAAAATCATCTAGAAATGAAACATGGTACCATACCCACTTAATGAGATAGAAGACATGGGTCCACTTACATTCGAGTGTAATATCTCCAATATTCCTTCAGCCTTGCTATCACTACTGGGAAATGTATTCTTTGCATTCTTTCCTTTTTCACATCCTTTGCAGATTCCTTTATGCTTTTCCTGAATCTATGGAAATCCTGAGAATTCTTTTCTTTCCATCGATAGTGCTCTGTAGTGCACATGTGTAAGCCTTTTGTGTCACAGTTCATTTCATTCAATAGACTCATGAACCAATTCTTGTTTAGTACATCCCTTCAACTTTTACAAGCATTCATCTTCTTCTATAATTAATAGTGCATCCTCTATTATCTCTCCTCTGGCCCACATTAGAAATTGGTCATCGACAAATTCAAAACTAATTCCCTTTGCATCTAATGCAAATATGGAGAGAAGATTCTTATTCAATCTTGGAAAATATAGCACATCCTTCATATTTAATGATTTCCCGAAGTCAAGCTTGTATGAAGCTTCGCCACTCCCTTTGATGGGGTATTGATAATCCTCCCCAATATTTAGCTTGTGAGGTGACTCATGTTCAGACACATTATTGATTCCAACCAATGTTTTGTAAGTGGTGTAGTTATCACATACTCTTCATTTGAATCATCCTTCTCTCGTTTGAATCTTTTGTTTGTTGGCTCATCATCTTCGATAATATGAGCATGGTTTCTCTTTTTCTAGATGGGACAATATCCTTCCAAGTTTACATTTTCATCACAAGTATAGCATTGAACATATAAAAGATATCTTTTGGTCTTCTTTGGTTTCTTGGCCTTCTTCTTGTTGTGATAAAATCACTCTTTATTCTCCTTCTTCTTGAATTTCTTCCTGGTGTAAACTGTGAGAGATTGATCATCTATTTCTCCCATATATTCTTCTCTAGTTGCAAGTCTAGATTCTTCTTGTGCACATTCTTCTCAAATTCTACTGAAGGAGATCAATTTCCTTCTTGCACAAATTCCTTGAATGAATGATTCCCATGATCTAGGGAGACCATTCAGGGTAGTTATTACAATATGTCCTTCCTCAAAATTCTCTTCTACTACTTCAAGTTGTTCTTTGATTTGAGAAATCCTTGTGAAGTAAGACTGTATAGTATCAGAGTTCTGTTTATTCACATTCTTCAGAGTTCTATCCTAGGGAGACCATTCAGGGTAGTTATTACAATTTGTCCTTCCTCACAATTCTCTTCTACTGCTTCAAGTTGTTCTTTGATTTCATAAATCCTTGTGAAGTAAGACTGTATAGTATCAGAGTTATGTTTATTGGTTCCTCAAATTTATATTTCGATTGATGTTCTTCCCTTCGAACATTTTTTTCAAAGAATCATATAATTCCTTCGATGTCTTGAATGTAGACACATGGGTTATGAGGTTATCCTTGATAGAATCTACAATGATTCTCTTAGGATTATCCATGCTTCTATTATGAGAGTCGTTATCCTAATCTCCGTCTGGTTATGGAACATCTCAAGATATAAACTGATCGAAGTCATATTTTTCAAGGATGAGGGAGATCCTATACTTCCACACCTAAAAGTTATCAGCCTCTCCAATATTGTCCTCAAGATGAGAATGGTGATGACAAAACAGTATCAGCCTGCAATTTAAAGTGAGAAGTGACGACACTGCATGATTATTGTTGAACTGATTATTCATTTAATATAAGATATAGAGCATGCATTTATTGGAATATGGTTTTTCTTCATCTCCTTTAAATTATAGTTTTCCGAGGATGTGAGCATGCTGGATCTTATCTTGAAATTTGATTATCGAAAACAATTATGATATACCATGTATAATTACTAAGTAATATCAGCCTGCAATTTACAATGAAAACTGACCGCACTGCATGATTATTGCTGAAGTGATTATTCATTTAACGTAAGATATAGACCATGTATTTATTCGAATATGTTTTTTCTTCATCTTCTTTAAATTATTGTTTGTTGGGCATGTGAGTATATCTGTTCCATACCATTCAACAACAACTCAGGATTAGGGGATCGTCGTTATACTAACAGATTGGACAGTTTCAATACAACTCTTTAAGTCTAACACCTAAACTTTGGCAGTCTAAAATCATAGGTTATGCTTGATAGCACTAAAAATGAGACTTATTCACATATCCATGACAGGCTATACTGAATTATGTAACAAAAAGAGAAAGGGAAAACAAAGGATTTACCTGGTCCCTTTGTCGATTCCCATGTTTTAGTGCATGCCTGGTGGCTTTATTCACCAAAGCAAATGCTAGGATGCCAGCTTGGTCCTTGACTCTAAGACCCCATGAATCGACATTGATCCATTACTACAATGGTATCCATCACAAATGGTTAAGGATAATGATCAATCATCAATCAATTAGACCAACAAATCTCTTTGAGCGAGTCTCAAACAAAGTAGCTCTATTGATGATCATTACCTAATGGGGATCAAGTGAATTCTTTGGCACAAGCACTGCAACATTACCCCTGGCAGCCAAGAAAATCTCTAGATTGGCTTCACAATGGATCCTAACAGTATGTCTTTCTGGCTCAACAATAGCTTGTGGGAAGAATGAACTCTGCTCACCCGGTGGTGGATAGGTTGTATTGATGCACCCGCTATCCAATTGACCAACAATATTAATATAAGCACAAAGCTAGGTTAAAAACACCACATCCATCCTATAAACACCACATATAGTTTTAGACATCAGTCTAATATCTTCGGTTTCCAAAATTCATCTTCAAAGCATGATCAAGGCCAATCACACAAAAAAATCTTGAACTATTAACAACATAAACCCCAGCACTAACCAAGTCATACTCTGATGAAAACACATGAGAATTAGATTACTCGCTAAAATGAAAATACGGACTCATGCAAAATTTAGTTTCAGTCTAATATCTTTGGTTTTTAGACTTCAACTTCAAAGCATGATTATCTGAAGCCCAATCATGAAAAAATAATTTAAACTGCAGACAACATAAATCCCAGTTCCAACCAGGTTATCCTCAATTGAAAACATAAGAGAATTAGATTTCCCAGTAAAATGTAGAGCCATACCCATGTAAGAAAGCATATACTTACCCACCATAAGACATTATTTACAAACTCTATTATAGCTCCATTATTGTTGTGATCTGTCTCACTGGCAAGTCGAGGCATTGGGAAAATAACTGCCTCCGAAACCTGGATCAAGTCAAAGAAAATCCACTCTTTGTAGTGCAAACTCATGGGATATGTTTCTTGAAACCCTTCAATATATAAACAAACATAACCGACATCCATACATATATACATCTAGCTAGACAACACTCTGTATAAACCCCCTTCCCAACAATCCCTTTGACTTCATTTTCAACAAGCATGTCTTCTATCACTACATAATGATTCCATACACTATAAAAACAAACATAACAAGAATCCATACATATATACTGGGTAGACAATACCCTTTATAAAACTCCCTTCCCAACATTTCCTTATACTTTAGTTTCAACAAATATGTACTCTATCACTGCATATTTCATATACAATATACCTCCCTCACAATCTGCCAAATAAAACTAAATAATACACTACTATTTTTGGTGTTGTGTTTGCATGAATGATATAACTTACAATTTGTACCAATCTTCTACTACAATGTATCCTTCTGGTCCCACTCACTCCGAACAATCTCTGCTCCTTCACTAGTGGAACTAGCGTCCAGAGTAAGATGAGATTTGTTGACAGGCTAGATAGCCTTGTACCCCCTACCCACATCGGCACTTGGGTTAAAAAGAACAGCCTTAAGATGCTAAGGACCTAAGAACACCTGAACATCAAAAGCATATACTTAAAAAAACAATTCTTCATCCAAACATCAGATTTATCAAAGGAGGAGGATGAGACAAATGTACTGTTTAGATAGATTCTATGTGTATATATGTACTATTCAGATTCATTATATGAATTCATTTAAAATTCAAAATTCAAAATAAAAAATTATAAAAAATAACTGGTAGTCCATGCAGGAATAAATGTTGTTAGCTGATGAATAGATAACTAACATCTAATGGCAGACAATAAAAGAAAATGTGAGAAGACAATAGAAGAAGAATGTGAGAGATAAAAGAAGAATATAAAAAATAACTTATATAATAATTGATGCCTAATTTAGTGGTACTATCCAAGTTCACCAACCAAAAATTAAGTGACTGTATTACCCCATGAGGTATCCTTCGTCCATTGCTGCAGATCACAAACATATAATCAATCAATCACTTCATACACACAACAAACACTAATCTTGCTCACGTACCTTATTAGGGTATGGGTCATTTGCAAAGACACATACAACATAAATAAATATTTGCCATCAACCAAATTTGGGTCTCGTTTACATAGAGGAAGAGAGATCTTTACCAACCTGCATTGGGTCTAATTCATTTCCTAGTGCCATGACAACACTGCCATTTATGGCATCCAAGAAGTAAAACATGATCCAAGCATTGAAAATTTAATCTACAAATCTTGGAATTGCAAATGTAAATTCCAATGTAATTATTATTGCTATTTTTGATTTCTTATTAAAAGTGTAAAATCCCCTTATATGATTATAGCAACCGACAATTTGTGATGGCCGCAGTTCAATTTTTATTACAAATTATAATAATATCATATCACCTGAAATTATACCATTACTGTTATAGCAATCTTGTATAATGAACAATTAAATGTTAAGTGGAAACCCGTGACTATTATGACTTTAGTAAGCCAAATGGACTGTAGTGCATGCCCTTTGCACAGGACTTGACTTGAGCTCAAGACTTTCAAGAAAGCATTGGAATTAAAGTTGATAATAAATTATTAGGTTTTCAAACAAATAATCCCAACTTGCATTTTCTTTTTTCAGTATGGAAAACCAAGATTTTTTATTCAACAAAGCATTGGAATTATAGTTGATAATAAATTATTAGTTTTTCTAAACAAATATTCCCAAATTGCATTTTCTTTTTTTTCAGTATGGAAAATCAATTTTTTTTATGCAGCGAAGATCAGGTCAAGTCGTGTGCAAAGGACATGAACTATAGTCCATTAGGCTTACTAAAGTCACAATAGTCATAGTTTTACACTTAACATTTAATTGAATTGTTCATTGTACAATATTGCTATAGCAGTAATGGTATAACGATATAATTTCATATGGGTTGAATATCTTATTCATGCAAGCAGATTATGTGGGCGAACAGGTAACCAGAAATTATTAATTTAAAAAATAGCAACATAATAGCTTGATCTATCCAATAAACCATTAGCCATTAACAAAATTCAATTTAAAATAAAAATATGGCCATTTGTAATTATCTATGGCATATTCAAATCCAAAAACGCACCCAGAAGATCAAAAACATGGGTGAATCCGCGGACCTGGGTAACACTTTTTGGCAAGCACGTTTTGGCAAAAATGAAAAAAAGCACCTCGATCGAGGGTTTAACAAGCCCTCGACCGAGGTTTTCATATCTTGACCGAGGTTTTATCAAGCCCTCGACCTAGGTTCTTTTAAGCCCTCGACCGCGGTATTTACTAACCCTCGGTCGAGCTATTAAAACCTCGACCGAGGGTTAATAAATACCTCGATCGAGGTATGTACCTCGGTCAAGGTATTTACCTCGACCGAGGTAAATACCTCGACGGAGGTTCCTGTATAGAAAACATTATAAATAGGGGCCGCGGGCCCCCGTCGTTTGTTTCACAAAACGACACCGTGAAAGCTCGACCGAGATACGAAGTGAAAGCAACGTGAGCACTGGCACCCATTGGCACCCTGAAGCAACCCAAACACCCCGAAGCAACCCAACCTCGTCACCATGGCGTCGGACCCAAGAGGTAACAGTTAAAATAATTGTTTTTCAGTTTAAATAATTGTTTTTCAATTTAAATGGAATTTAATTTTTTTTTTAATAAATTTATAAAATTTATTTTAAAATATGGTAAATGTATTTTTTATTATTTTCATGTTTAAAATGTGTACCGGCAAGCAAAAATGCTGCCGGATTTTTGAAAATTTGTAGTTAAATTGAATTTTTTTATTAATTTGTTATATATATATAAATTATGTCAATCGGTAGCGTTTATGCTACCGGTTTAATTTGGAAATGTGTCCCGGGCAAGCCAAAATGCTGCCCGATTTTTTTCAATCCTCCGTGAATTCATGGAGGATTGAAAAAAATCCATAAAACACCAACTAAACAAACCTATATGAACCATAGAGACAAATCACAACCAAGAACCACAATATAGTTCCCTAGATCAATGATCTTCTCAATCAACTCAAGAACCACAATATAGTTCCCCTAGATCAATGATCTTCTCAATCAATTCAGGTATAGAGAAGGTACCTTTGAGTGGTTGAAAATGATTTTAAACTTAAATAATTCCCAAAAATGTTCATACGGATGATGGATGATAATGTATGCCTATTCACAACTTCCTTTGTGGTCATATATCTAGATGATGTCCTCATCTTTAGTAAAACCTAGAAGGAACATATAAAGTGCATTATTAAGTGTTCAACACCCTTCAACAACATAAGTCATATACCGATATAAATAATTATTCATTTAGCATTGAAAGAATTCAATATTTAGGATACATATCATAAATGATCATGTTGTGCATGTGGATCCAATGAATATCCATGTCATTTATGATTACCCAACCCTAGTGACACTAAGGGACTTTTGTAACTTCTTGGGACTTTTGCAACTTCTTGGGCCTTTCCAACTTCGGCCATAGGTTTGAATTTAGGTTCTTTCACATCACTTCCCCCCTAAGCAAGGTGATCAAGGATA
>LPNX010028700.1:77187-104705 GCA_001517045.1 Pseudotsuga menziesii
TCACATTGTGATTGATCAACAATCCAAATTGATACTTGCAAAACAATCTACAATGCTAACTTCGTATGACAAAACAAACTTTTTTCAATTAAATTCTAAGGCAATTTTGAAGGAGACTTAGCTTAGTATGAACTATATATTTATATAGATTTTGATTAAAAATTTGGGTGGGAAAGACATTAAAGTTTGTAGTTGGAGTGTCATTAATGTTCGAAATCACTCCCGGGTTTTGCTTTAAAGAACCTCGACCGAGCTAATACCTCGGTCGAGGTTCATACCTCGGTCGAGGGCTTAAAAAAACAGACTTAGCCCACATTCAAACAAATGAAAAATTTCCTGTGCCTTGCAGAGGTGTAAACCCTGCCATTCCTACCACATAACTGAGCAGAGTTGATGCCGATAAATTCATCAACAAATATTCTATCCATTGACATATCATACACGCATTTTGGCATTCATACGAAATTTATTTTTTAATTACTTCTAAAACTTATACTTAGAAAACCACACTGCAACTTCGAAGCAGCTCAAAGAAAAATATGCAGAGTTAAAAATACATAGCCAAAAAATTCTTAAAAATGTACACATCACATATCGACGTGTCCTGTTCAAAAGGGTATCTTTGGTTTTTCATTTTTTGAAAAAATAGAAAAACTTTCTTTACGTGGACAAATATGTGTTTAAAACGATGCTGAAATCGAATGTGGTCACTTTCGAAAAATAATAAATAATTGTATAATGCGAAAAAAATTAACAAAAAAATATGCACATCACACTACATTTTATGTAGATCATGCTCATATATATAGTTTTTTAAAATTATTAATGCAAGATTGAATTACTCTACGTGGACACGAGCCACTTATTAGCTTCTTCAAATTTTTAAGTTCACACAGTTCATTAAATGCAAAAATTCACACATTAAATGACATCGGAATATTTTTTTTAAAAATATCACTATGAAGGCAACATAATATTCTACAATTTTTTTTTTTAACTGCAAGTCAAAGTTCACATGGCATATATGCGTTTTGAGGGCTTCTATCTAGCACATGAGTTAAAAATTAGGTTTTCATCGCCAAATTTGGCCAAAAAGTGTTACCCATCTTCATGGAATCACCCACATCCGACGGTTTACAAACACTGGTATCAAGTTTTCTGAGATCACCTCCTGGAACACTTGTATACTCAAATACTTCCAGAACCCAAAAAGGATATTGCCCACTTCAAACCCTATTAAACCAGAGAGGATCACCTGCACAAACAACAAAAGAAATATTGTAGCAACTGTTTAAATACAAACGATGTGTAAGAGAGGATTCAAAATGGAGTTTTTGGAAAGGCCAAATGAACATTCTGGAAGTTTTTGAAATGGAATCCAACTCAAAATTCACGCAGTTGTTACATTAACTTCTTGTCAGTGCATTGCATCTAGAAAAGCTCCAGCCCATCTTTCATGGCCAGCAGAAGTGCACATGCATACTGAAGCTATATATTGCTGTGTTAAAACTTTGATTGTATTTAATTTTTGCTGAACAAAGCTCGCGGCCGGGTCTTGGGGCAGAAGACCCTAGAAAAACGTCACCTCCACTAACCAATGAATAGGCACAAAAATAGTTTTAAAAAATAAAAAAATAATGCACAAGCTTAGTCTAAATTGCATGTTTTTGTTAAAGTTGCAACACATTAGTCTAAATAATAGCCCTGATCGATTCATATATATCCCCTTGTTGGGGACATAACAACAAAACTTAACACCACTATAATCATAAATTTTTCTATGTATTTATATTAGTTTGAAACATTTAATATATTTTATTATAACTATAAAATATATAGTATGTTTTAATAATTTTGGAATTTTATATGTATATATTATATATAATTATAATGGTAAATTGTATATAATATTTTTATATATTTATATTATTAAAATTTATGAAGTAGTTATATTAAATAGATAAAAATAAGAAACTATTTAGTAAAAAAATAATATTTATAAATAAAGAGTTTTTTTAAACTTGGGATTCATAGTCTTATTTTACATAGTTTTAAAATGGCAATAAAAATAACCCATTTAATTATAGGACCGATATGATTATCCCTTTCTTAGCATGTTTTGGTGTTATTTTAGAATATATGATTAGCATATGGATAGAAAGTCAAACTAAGAGAGCTAAAGGGCAATTCAATTTTAAGAGGTATCATCCCACCATAGACTATCTCATTACTCTCAATACCATTATGGAGGTATGTTATAATAATAAGCTCAATATCCTCTCATGCTTTGTGGAATTTAAGAAAGATTTTTATATAGTGCCTAGAAATAACTCGTTGAAAATATTAAAAGAGCTAAAGGTTTATTTCGAGTTGAGAGCTATTGCAATAAATTTGTACTAGAATGTCATTGCGAAGTTGAAGAACACTAAGGCTGACTGGAAGATATTAATTGCAATATAGGAGCTAAGGAATAGTTTCCCCTCTCTCTTACCATTTTTGATATATAACATTGGTAAGTTAGAAGGTTGTTTAATAAATGTAGGTTGCATTATGACGATGTTAGCAAGAATTGTCATCATCTTCCTTTATATTGATGATATTGATATTTTAGCAAGATGTACCTCTATTCTTAATAAGAAATTAAGAATTCTCAAGGTTTTCTACTCCACCATGGACATGATAATCAATATCGACAAAACCAAAGTTATGATCATAAAATCTGATGAGGTAATTTATGCTCATTTTTTGTTTGATAATAATATTTTGGAGGAAGTTTTGGCTTGTAGTCTCTCTAGAGATTCTTGAAGAACGATTAAGAAACTTAAGAAACATTTTATACCTTATTGTCTCTAAATTAAAAGCAATATTCCAGCTCCTATTCTCCTGATTGAATCTCATTTTTCCCTCATTGGGAACGTAGCTATGAGTAGGTACCTAATGTAAAATAAAATTTTGGGAGACCATAGACTTTAAATTGTAGTCGAAACCACCTAAGCTTGAAGCCAGGTTAGCATATGTTCATAATTAAAATAAGAACGAACTCTCATGAGATTCATAATGAAACGTGGTATTAGGCCTTTCTTAAAGATTTGTGGGGTAAAAGGATATACCATATTTATGAGGCTATCAATGCTGAGGATGGAAATTACTTCCTTAAATATGAGTGTTGAGGATGAAAAAAGCATCGTCTTAGATTTCCCTCCATACACATACATAAGGTATCAATTTAATTTATTTTTGTTATGATAGGAACACTCGTGTGAAAGCTATGTGGAAGTTAACTATCAACACTTAATTCCTTATTAATTTATAATTGGTTGATGGTAAATAGGCACTTGCACAATCATGGATTCCTTTAAAGGCACTTTAGATGCCACATAACACTGAAAAAACATGGTTCAACCTATGCCTTTAGGTGACAATTAGAGGTACTTCCCTGACCAATTTGAAGATGAAGTAAACAAACAAAAGTTAGGTAATTGAATAAGATTTCATAATATATAGATTTTATGTATATTAAATTTGTCTAAATGATTATAAAATTAGAATCCCTTAAATTGAGTTTTCAAATTTTCAGCACATCATAACATATATGCTTGTGCTCGTGCAACACTATATGAGGTAAATGATGTCATTTTTCGATGAAGCAAAAATATATGGTACATCAAAAGGAAGAAAAATACAAATATTTAGTTTTTCTTAAGATCTAATTGATTATCTAGGATATTTATATGAAATAATAACTAGTACACCAAGAATCATAAGATACAAAATTTATAGGAGACACAAAGAATTTCACCAAGGAAACCATAAAGGACAAAACCCCACAAAATTTCTAAGAATAGTAAGATGATAAAAAACAGTAATAAGAAGTATCCAACAACTATCTATCTCTCCTCCTTTGAATGTATCTCTCTCTCTCTCTCATGCAAACTTGAGAGTGTGAGGTGTGTATAAATGAGGGAGAGCGCCTCCCTATTATACCCTTTCAAGTCACTGACCAAACATAACAATTGAACCTACATGTCATCTCAGATGGGGCCCATTTCATGTCCCCAATTAAATAATTTCCAAATAAGACTATTTGTAAATAATGTTTCACCAACCTACCAGTTCCCTAGGTTGAGATGGAGTGATAATTTTTTTAATAAGGGGATATGGGTCACAAATGGACTGTAGTTTAACATATTCACATTTAAATGGGCCACATAAATGATAAATGGTAAGAAAATAAGGTGGCATGGATTCATGAAGACACTTGGAAGCTTGTGGATCCTTTAGGTGACTAGATTCACTGCACAATTGGCATGATATTCATACACAATAAAAAACATGGGTAATGTGACATTATTGGATGTTTATCTGGTGTCAAATATCATATAATAATATTCTATACACTCTATGACAACAAATGATGGAAGATTCTATGACAAGTATGAAAAATTCAGACCTAATTGCTCACATATGAAAATATGACATGAAATGGATACAAATAGCCACCAAGAGGTCAAATTTAGGAGCTAGAGGAAACCATTCGAACTAAGGAAAGAATTGGAGAATGAAGAGGAAGACAAGTGTCATGATAGTTACTAAATCACTAAGATAAGTTGGAGGAATCTCATGGAGGGAAATTCGACCTTGGGAGGCCTCATGAATTTATTAAAATGATGTCATGAGGAATTAGAATATATTTTGATCATTTTTTAATTGCAATTTGGCATTTTGGATATATTTTGCTTGTCCATTGCATGGTGAGTGTTCAGTCTCCCTGCTTGTGAACAAATTTCGAGGCAGTTGGATTCCTTTCCAAGTTTGTTTATGGAGAGGTAATTCAGAACTATCATGGAAAATTAATGAAGGATTTATATTTGCAGGTTGAAGGTCCATAAATTCTAATTCTCACCTATCTCCCCATTCTCTCATTCCTTCTTCTCCATTACCACACACTCTCATTTTATGGTGCACTTGTTGGAGTGATTCTTAGGTCTTTCTTAGGATGGTTGATGACGACCATTTGATTTATGATGTATGGATCTTTAATAGAATCTCCATATTCTATGTAATTCAAAATATCAGAAATACATGTATGAAAGGCTCGCATTCGCCATGCTCTTGAATAACTAGTTTTCATGGATTTGGCTTCAATATTGAAGTGTCTTTATATCATATTTGTATGACATTTATATGAGTTTTATGATGATGTGGAAGAAATATCATATGTATGGATCTTTGATATTATTTCCACATTCTATTTAATCTAAATATCATAAATACATCTATGAAAACATTGCATACTCATGCCTTGTATCACTAGTCTTCGTGGATTTTGGCTTCAATCTTGAAGTAGTTTTATACCAGATTTGTATGAGATATATTATATGAGTTTGAGGATGTTGTGACAGAAATATATGATTTATTACTATGTTATTTAATTGCCATATCCTTTGTGGGTCTAAATATAGGAAACTCGTGTGAAAATTTTGCATTCCCATGCCATTCGATCACTAATTTCCATGACTTTGGCTTCAATCTTGAAGGAGTATTGTATCATATTTGTGGGAGGTTTTTCCTTTGAGTTTTATGATGTTGTGGAATATACTTCAATTACATATATTTCCACCATGTTTCACATTTCTCTCATAACCATATATTCTACCTTTCCTATGTCAAAGTCTAGCTAGTAATGCAAATTCCCCTTAGGCAATTTCTATGAAAGTTACCCTACAAATGTTGCAAACCATAATCCAATTGCAGAACTTAAAAAACATTATTAAGGGAATTTATTTATGTTTGATACTCATTCCCATACCTTATTCTTAAATTTGGGAGGGTTGTACTTGATTTGGAGAGCTAGTCTTGCCATCACCATTGGGGGGATTTGAACACAATTTCCTAGTAATTTTAGTATTTTTTTAATTAGCCACAAACAAGTTTGTAGAGGCATTAAATATAATAGGAATTATCCATAAAACACATTGGGAAGTTTTAAGACTCTCCATACCATCTCCCTTCAAATTAGGGACCATTTCTTGAATGTTCGAACCCTCTAGAGTCATGACTAGTTAAGCTCGAATTTTGCCAATTTGTGTATTTCTCCAAAATTTACAAAATGGACATTAAATACCACTTATCCTAAAGAGAAAAAAAGTACATAATACATGAGATTACACTGGGGACTCTTTCCTTCACTTACAATGGAGGTTGTACCGCAAGGTCTAGAAACAATCTAGACATCCCGTAAACAGATAACACGCATTCCCAGTGGGGGTAAAAAAAAATACAAGGATAATATACATCAAAAAATATTCTAAAGTTACAAATACATAAACACTCTCTCTTAACTAGGAAGAAATTGTCTGTCTACATATTCATCAACACATCTTATTAGCTCTCCATCGCATAGTCATCATCGCAGAGTCTTCATCATAGTTGTTTCCATTATATTATTATAACTTTGATCATATTACCATATTATTTTTGATCAGAAGTTTCTACACTACCAACCATTTTTCATGTTGGATGTAGGCCTAGTCCTCTGTCAGGTCATCATCACATCTCGAGCAAGCCTTCACATAGAATCTATCCATGATAATCTTGATGTTTCCATAGAAATATCATGCATATTCTTCTTTCATATCATCGTATCCAGAACATTTGTTTTGTACTACACAAGAAAAAAAACAAACAACCAAAGCATCTATAGTCCATCCTCGTTCTATTAAATAACCACCTGGGTGTACCTTTCAATGCTTCAAGGCCTTATCATCTCAACATGGCAACTTCATATATATCAAATATATGGTAGGACTAACTATGACCCAATAACTTGCTACACCAAGATCTATTTACATTTTGCTGGAGTACTTCCACGTATTACATCTCAACAACCTACGTCCAAGATATTTTCTATTCAAATAACCTTCAGGACATATTATCTCTGAGTAACCTGCATACCAGTTTAGGTATCAGTATTTACACTTAGAGAACCCACGGGGCATATTACATATGAATAACCTATGTACCATGCTAGGGCTCAGTATTTACATTTGGATAACCTGTCACAGGACTGATTACATCTGAGAAACCTACTACACCAGGAATTTTCCCACTTGGAAAACCTATCTCATTTCCCATGCGAGATAATATAGTTTGTGACAGGACTGATTACATCCAAGGAAAACCTACAAGCTTCACTAGGATGTTACATCCAAGGATAAACTGCAGGACTAATTGCATCTGATGAACGTACAAACTTCACTATGATGTCACGCTCATACAACCTGTCTTTCTAGATATTCTAGAACACATCAATCCCTCTTTCAAGGGATCTCGATGTGGATCACACCAAGTCATTCTCTGAATTACTCGAACTTCACTCTCACATGAGGCTTGGTCAACACATCGGCTATCTCCTCTTATGTTTCTATGTACTGGAGCTTCACTGCTCCTCTCTACAACATATCCCCGATATAGTGGAACTTTATCTTGATGTGCTTCGACTTGTTATGGAACACAGGGTTTCCATCAAGCTCAAACAACTTGCATTGTTGCAGAAGATGCAAGTCAAATCCAACTGGATATCAAATAATTCAGACAATATCGTTCTCAACCACACAACCTTTCCACTAGTCGAGCAAGCGGCAACACACTTTGCCTCGACTGTACTCAGTGCCACACATGATTACTTCCCGTTGAACCATGAGATCATGCTAGATCCAAAACTGAAGCATCAACCTAAGGTGCTCTCCATGTCATTGTTGTTGCATTCCTAGTCCGAATCAACATATATGTGTAGGTTAATCTTAGTATTCGCATCATATTTGAGCCCATAATCCACTATACCTTTTAGGTACCTCAAAACATGCTTTACAATTCTTAGGTGACATTATATCATATTACTAAAACATATTTTTGAGTCTTCCAAGGCAATTTGGTCCTGGAAGGAAGGACAAGTCATCCCTGTTCGGTTATTAGGCCTATGAGATGATATGTAACTATGTCAGATGATATGTAACTGTGTCAATTCTTCACCAAAGGTTGTATCTCTACTGATGTTAATAATCTTAAATGATTGGAAGTATATTCGGTAGTCCTTTGATGTATAACTGTATGCTACTAATACACCCTTCCTCCTAGAAGGATCGACCTTGGTCTTTTCTCTTTTGGGACATGTATGTACACTGGGAACCAAATATTCTGAGATGGCTGACTTCTGGTTTTACTCCTAAGAAATATTCTTTAGGACTCTTTTTGTCAAGTAATCAATGAGGAGTACGGTTCTGTACATATAGTTTTTCTTACTTCCTCTGCCCAAATGTGCATAAGAATATCCTTTTAAGGCAATATTTCTCTTGCTACTACTATTATGGTCCCGTTTTTTCATTTCGCAACCCCATTCTGTAGACGATTGTATGGAGTGCTCAACTCCCTCCTAATCCTAGATTGTTTGCAGAGTTCCTTTAATTCTTCTGAAGTGAACTTTTTTCCATTATTTGACTGTAGAATCTTAATGTTCCTTTATGTCTGCTTCTCGACCAAAGATTTAAATTCCTTAAACTTTCTGAAAACTTCACTTTTCTCTTTCAAGAAATATATCCAAGTCTTATGTGAAAAATAATCTATAAATGAAACACGGTAATATACCCACTTAATGAGATAGAAGACATGGGTGCACATACATTCGAGTGTACTATTTCCAATATTCCTTTAGCTTTTCTATCACTACTGGGAAATGTATTCTTTGCATTCTTTCCCTTTTTACATTCTTTGCAGAATCCTTTATGCTTTCCCTGAATCTCTGGAAATCCTGAGACTTCTTTTATTTCCATCGATATTGCTCTGTAGTGCACATGTGTAAGTATTCTGTGTCAGAGTTCATTTCGTTCAATCAACTCATGAACACGTCCCTTCAACTTGTACAATTATTCATCTTCTTCTACAATTAATGGTGCATCCTCTATTATCTTTCCTCTAGGACACATTAGAAATTGGTCATCGACAAATGCAAAACTAATTCCCTTTGCATCTAATGCAGATATGGAGAGAATATTCTTCTTCAATATTGGAGAATATAGCACATCCTTCATATTTACGGATTTCCTGAAGTCAAGCTTGTTTGAAGCTTCACCACTCCCTTTTATGGGGTATTGATAATCCTCCCCAAGATTAAACTTGTGAGGTGACTCATGTTTAGACATATTATTGATTCCAAACTATGTTCTGTAAGTGGTGTAGTTATCACATACTCTTCATTTGAATCATCCTTCTCTCATTTGAATATTTTGTTTATTGGCTCATCATCTTCAGCAATATGAGCATGGTTTCTCTTTTTCTAGATGGGACAATCTCCTTCCAAGTTTCCATTTTCATCACAGGTATAGCATCGGACATTTAAAATATCTCTTTTGGTCTTCTTCGGTTTCTTGTCCTTCTTCTTGTTGTGAGAAAATATTTCCTTATTCTCCTTCTTCTTGAAGTTCTTCTTGGTGTAAACTGTGAGAGACTTATCATCTGTTTCTCCCATCTATTCTTCTCTAGTCACAAGTCTAGATTCTTCTTGTGCACATTCTTCTCAAAGTCTACTGAAGGAGATCAATTTCCTTCTTGCACAAATTCCTTGAATGAATGATTCCCATGATCTAGGGAGACCATTGAGGGTAGTTATTACAATTTATTCTTCCTCAAAATTCTCTTCTACTGCTTCAAGTTGTTCTTTGATTTGAGAAACCCTTGTGAAGTAAGACTGTATAGTATCAGAGTTATGTTTATTAACATTCTTCAGTTGGTTCCTCAAATTCATATTTCGGTTGATGTTCTTCCCTTCGAACATGTTTTTCAAAGCATCATATAATTCCTTCGATGTCTTGAATGTAGACACATGGGGGATGAGGTTATTCTTGATAGAATCTACAATGATTCTCTTAGGATTATCCATGATTCTATTATGAGAGTCCTTATCCTAATCTCCCTCTGGTTATGGAACATCTCAAGAGATAAACTGAGACAAGTCATATTCTTTGAGGATGAGGGTGATCATGTACTTCCATGCCTGAAAGTTATCATCCCCTCCAAGATTGTCCTCAAGATGAGAATGGTGAGTGATATTTTCAAAATGAGAACCTAAAATGAAAATAGTAAATATTTGGATCTTACCGATTTGAGGTGTCTGACAAGGTTCTGGAGATTGTTGACCTCAGGTTTGGTAGAGAAACCCTAATTTTTCAGACTTGGAATTTGGGAATTTTTTTTGGACAGAAAGATGTGCCTCCTTCAGGCAAGTTGCTTCGCTATATTGCTTTCTAAAAAATAAGGTGGGAATCCTTCGATACTTGATTCCCTAGTTCCTCTAGACACTAGTGCAACGTTGAAAAATGAAACTTCTTCGATTAAAAAACTATGTCCACCAAAAGATTCTCCCTACCGAGGTGAGTTAGCCTAGCCCTCTTTGCTTAATGATATGTGGAGAGAACACCTTCAACTAGGAATCCCTATTTCTCGCATCTCCGCAATGTTTTCTTTAAGAGAGGCTTGGATACCATGTTATTCTTATTCAAGATACGATTAGATTTTCAAGGATATTATCTGAAAGAACAACAAGTATATCAAGATGCATAAAATAGAAAAGATACATGAGACACAAACATTTTCACCAAAGAAAGCATAAAGGAGAAAACCAACAAACTTCCTTAGAATAGTAAGATGAACATAAGAAGTATCCAACAACTAACTATCTCTCCTGATTTGATTGTCTCTCTCTCTCATGAGATCTTGAGTGTGTGAGATGTGTATAAATGAGGGAGAGCACCTCTCTATTTATACCCTTTCAATTCACTTACCAAACAAAAGAATCAATCCTACATGTAATCTCACATGGCGCCCACTTCTTCCAAAGAGACAACAAGTACATATTACATGATCTTACATTGGAGAATTTTTCCCCGACTTATAATCGAGGTTGTACATCAAGGTCTAGACACAATTTAGACATCCCATAAAGGGGTAACACACATCCCCAATGGGGGTACAACAACATACAATGATAATATACATAAAATTGTATTATGAAGTTACCAGTACATCAACACAAAGAACCCATTGAAATTATGTGGCAGTAGTGAGAAATCTTGTTAATGAAGAACCCACATGTTTCTAAAGAATCCTCGAGGAAGAAGGAATGGATGCATGCCATGATCAAATAATACAAATCAATAATAAAGAATGATGTTTTGGAGGTGGTGCCAAGACCAAAGGACAAATCAATAGTTTCTTCAAAATGGATTTTCAAAACAAAGCATTCAACAGATGAAAGTATTGAAAAGTTTAAAACAACACTTGTCGCACGAGGTTTTTCACATAAGGAAGGAATTGATTATGAAGAACAGTTTTCACTGGTAGCAAGATACACTTCTACAATAACTATCGTTTCCTTGGAATCCAAGATGAAATGGAAGCTACATCAAATGGATGTGAAAACAACTTTCCTAAATGGAGTGATAGAAGAAGAAATATATATTGAACAACCACCAGGATTTGAAACACATGACAAGCAAGCATAAGTAGGCAAACCAAATAAAGCTATATGTATAGATCTATCTTAAGTATGGCTCTACCAAGCCCCAAGAGGGATAAGTTCTACTGAGGTGCAAAAAAAATTTAATTTACAAAAGGGATAAGTTCTATTGAGGTGCAAAAAATTTTTAATTTACAAAAATGTCTAATAAGTATTCCTACTTGGGAGGGAAATGACCAACTTGCTTAAGTAATTTCAAAATAGGGTAAATATAAGTAGAAGAATGAGCTCAGTAACATTAACACTTACATGTTAGGTTTAACCTTGACTTGGGAATGAGGAAGGATGTAAGTGGTTTATGGCATGTGGTTTTAGTGGCCAGTGGTTTCTTGCTAGTTCTATTTGCATTTAAAAAACATTATAAATATGGTTGTAATATTCCATTGTAATGTGCCAAATGTGCCAATGTGACTAGGAAATATTCTCTTTTGACCAATAATAGATTAAATCTATTATTGAAGGACGGTTTTCCCCTACAAGGTTTTCTACGATAAATCTAGTGTTGCTATTGTAATCTTTATTATTTTGTAATGTATTTTCTATCACATATTTGATATATAATTACATAAATGTGTTTTACAATTTAGCTAATTTAAAATTAAATTTTATATGTTCTTGGTTTTATAATTTTTCTTTTTACTTGTCAAGTCAATCTAATTTCACTACTAATATTTTAATACTGAGTTTGTAAGAGTGTGAGTATTACCCTAATATGGTTGCATATTTATATGACTCTAATATATTTTTTTTATTTTTTATTTTTTAATATAAGCCGACATGCTATACTTTTTTTTATTTGTTACTTTTTATTATTATTATTTTTATTGAACCGACATATGCCATGTCAGCGTTACAGGCGGGACACATCTCTCCCATTTGAGTTGTAGAAAGTGCCTCTCAGCGTAACAAGCACCCAAAGCATGGTATTGAAGGATTTATGGATTCTTAATGAATTTGGGCTTTACCAAGAGAAAATATGATTCTATCCTTTATTATAAGGTTGAAGATGAGGAAATTATGATATTACTATTCTATGTAGATAATTTATTCTTTACAAGGAAGGAGATGTTCATCAGTGAATGTAAGAAGAATGTTGCAACAAAATTTGAGATGAATTACCTTGGCACAATACACTGTTTCCTAGGTCTTGAAGTATGGAAGTTTCATGGAGAAAATTTTCCTGAACAAAGGAAAGTACAAAGTAGACATTTTGAAGAGATTTGGGATGTTAGATTGCAAACAATTAACACTCTCATGGTGAAAAACTTGAAGCTATTGAATGATGATTATTCACAAAGAGTAGATGTCACATTACACAGACATATAATTGGCCCACTAATGTATTTGACAAATACAAGACCAGATATATGTTTTTCTATGAACACCTTGAGTCAATATATGATGGAACCCATACATGTTCATCTAGTTGTAACAAAACATGTGATAAGGTACCTGAAAGGTACATTAGACTGTGGACTAAGATATACAACCGATAGTGAGTTCACATTATGTGGATTTACTTATTTATATTGGGAAGGAAGTGTTAAGGATAGAAATATAACTTTAAGACATTGTTTCATTTGGGATGAGTTGTGATATCATGGACAGTAGAAAGAAAACAAGGGTTTCCTTCAGTAAAGCCGAATTTGAGTACATTGCAGCATGTTCAGCATGTAGTGAAGCAGTATGGCTTCACAAACTATTGTAACTATGTTTTCATACTGAGATGGATGAAAATGATATCTATTGTGACAAACAGAGTTGAATCAGGTTGACAGATAACACGATGTTTCATGATAACTATAAGTATATATAGATAAACTATCACTGCATCCAAGACATGGTACAGAGAGAATATGTGAAGCTCCAGTATGTTCCTACATAGGAATATGTTTATGATGTGTTGACTAAACCTCTATCTCGTATAAAGTTTGAACATTTTTTAGACAAGCCTAGTGTAGACCAAAGGGACCTCCTTGGAAAGATGGGGTGAACATGAGACTATTATTGAGGATGAGATGATAGTAATGTGCCACTGCAATGACAGTGTGCTTACAGATGTTGATCTGAGATCCGACTTTCACTTGTGAATGATAGTATCCTCTTTGAGGATGGTTTTGTTGACAAGAATAGTCTATTGAGACTAGTCCCAGCACTGATAGGTTGAGGACAGTCCGCGTTGATTGAGTGTTCCTCTTTGAGAACGGTTCCATGGAAAATAACACTCAATTAAGAGTGGTCCTAGCACTGATAGGCTGAGGAAAGTTCGCATTTATTGAGTGGTCCTCTTTGAGGACAATTCCCTCGACAAGAACATTGTTTTGCGATTATTACTAGCACTGATAGGATGAGGATTGTATGCATTGATTAAGTGTTCCTCTCAGAGGATGGTTCCATGGAAAATAACACTTTATTGAGAGTGGTACTAGAACTGATAGGATGAGCACGGTCTACATTGATTGAGTCGTCCTCTTTGAGGTAGGTTTCATGAACAAGAACAATCTATTTAGAGTGGTCCTAACATTGATAGGCTAGAAACAGTATGTGTTGATTGAGTGGTCCTCTCTAAGGACAAGTCCATTGAAAAGAACACTTTCTTAAGAGTGGTCCTAGCACTGATAGGTTGTGGATGGTCTATGATGATTTGTCCTGCATTTACTTATGGGCGATTTCTTGCATTCAGTTACAGATGATGATGTTCCAACATTTAATTATGTTGTGGGTGATTTAGCTCAGTATTTATCTACTGATATAGCATGTGATGCTAGAGATGATGCCAGAGATGAAGCTCAAGATGATGCTAGAGAATATGCTCAAGATGATGCCAGAGATGATGATTCTTGATATGATGCTAGAGCTGGTGTTCGAGAAACGATGATGCTCGAGATGATACCAGAGATGATGATGCTCGAGGTGATACAAGAGTTGATGCTCGAGAAATGATGATCCATGATGATGGTCTTCCATGGATGATGATGATGTTGATGTGTTTGTGAAAAAATCCTATGACATATAGATTCATCAGTCAGTTGTACAAACATCTTGTTTTATTGTATAACACCTTCCTTGTTAAGGGGGAGTGTTACAGAAATGTAACTGCAGAAGATATTCTATTTTGTACTATTATTGTTATTACTGGTTTTAGAGATGTTGTTCCTCTTGTTAGTGATGTCATTAATGTAATTAGTCAAGTAAATTTCTGAGGTAAAACCTCAGTTGTAAGTGAGGTCAGTAGTACCCACTAAATATTATTACAATGTATTTTTGAGTCTTCCAAGGCAAGTCGGCCTTGTAAGCAAGGAGAAGTCGACCCAGATGGGTTATTACGCCTCTCAACATATCTGTATAAATAGGATAGGCACCTCCCTCATTTGGATAAGTAAAAAAATAAAGAATTTGGACTATTGAGAGAAGAGACAATCCATCTGGAGGAGAGGAAGAAGTCTGGTCTTGTTATTGGGTCTTGCACTTTTCTTGGGTGAAGTCTATATTCATGAGATATCTCCTAGTCTTTTCAAACACTAAAATAATACTATTGTGGATTGTACCTAAAATATTTCATAAGGCTATCATGGTCATCATTCATACATTGATATCGATCACTCTTAATGTATTATTTCTCATATTCTTAACCCAATAGATATATTATCCCTTATTTTTCATGCCAAACCTTAATCAACAAATAAAATATACTATTAAAGTAGTCAAGGAATATGAAAACATCAAAACCAATGCTATCATACTTCTTAAGTATGTAACATATTCATATAATATGTTGTGCATTCCTTAAAACACTTACATAATAACAATAAATCACATCATCACCATACAAAGGGAATACATTTTTTTAAAGGGCTGTGTCATTCCATTAATGCCGAATATGGGCCAATACATTTTATGGGCTTGCAGCAATTCCACAACCACTCATAATACACTCCATAGAAAAAGCTCGCTAACACTTAATCCTATCATGACCAACAACAACATATTTTGGCATAAGCCTTTACTATATGTAGCATCAGGCTAGAGGGTGGGAAGGTACACTTATTACTTTACAAATCCATTTCCCTTCTTTTTGTGTCATCATTATCTCTTTGTGCCTCATTACTAGCGTCATCCAAGTTAGTTGCTTCCTTCCACAAAAGGAACACTATAATAGTTTTAAGAAAATAACATAAAGTAAAAAATTATTTGAGGCATATGCTATGCCTATGGATGTTGTGAAGGAAACAACGCATTTTCCAAAATTATGTGTTTAACTCTCATATGGACTATGTAACTTCTATGTGACTTCATTGGCATCAATGTAATCAATCAATATGTTAGTAGGAGGAATCACATCATTGTCAATGTCAATTATGTTAGTGTGAGGAATTCCCTTCTATATGCCTCTTTTTGCATAAGAAGAGTCAACCATTACGTTAGTATGAGGCTTCACTCCCTTATGGATGTCGCCATTGGCATACAAATAATCTACCACTATGTTGGTAAGAGACATCACTCCCTTTTGGATGCCCTTATTTTCATAAGCATAAATATCATGATATATTAGAGACAGAGAAAGCACATGTCCCTTTGTGGATTCCCCTTAGTTGTAAGCCTACTCACTTTTGGATACTTACATTTGCATGAACATAAAGATCATGATATGTTAAAGATAAAGATAAGATTAATATGTGAATACCCCTATTTGCATCAAACATAATTCTATATGAAAGATAGAGCAAGCACATAACCCCTTTTAGATTGCTCTCGAGTAAGAAGCCCCAAATAAAAATAAAAATTATAACATATTAAACAATAAGTAAAGACATTGCTTTGTATATGTTTCCATTGATATTAATATTATTATATTTTGAAATATGGATCAATTCTTAAAACAAATATAGAATAATATGACTTGTATTTATCTTTTAAACGGTTTGTATTTAAACACAAGCACTTGGACCTTAAATTGCAAAATATTAAAATATAACTTTTTGTTGGTCCAAATTGTGAAAAGGAGACATTTATATATAAAGGTGGTCATAGACGTTTATGTAAATGGGTCACTATTGAGATAAGACTTATATTATTTAATTGAATTGGTTCTATTTGGTAGTTGGAGAAAAATCATGTTTTTTAGAGTTTATATTATAATGATGGATTTATTTTATGGTTTTGGTATCTTGTTAGGCTTAAATGCAAGGTGGACATGTCACATGGGTGGGGAGATATGCTTAAATACAGGGTGGACGTGTCACATGGATAGGGGAGAGTAAAATTAATTCCTCCCAATCATTCAATGTACAACCAATGAACAAATAGAATTTGTTTTGTAATTATATTAACTCTAACAATATAGTAGGAATAATAGATATTTTATATTGTATTGTTTGTTTAATAGCTAGTTGTCGGGTCACACAACCAAAACTAAGTGGTTAGTTGTGTCAATCAACATTCACTTTTTGCTATACTAGTTATTTGAAAAAAAACTACAAAATAGGAATTATTTGGAAAATAAATATATAAAATAAATATATAAAAAATACTAATTATTTGGAAAAAGTACCTAAAATATAAAATGAGATAAACCACATTACCGTTATTTTAGTAAAAAAACATTTTAGGCGGCCGACATAATTACCCTTGGTCGATCAGTATAAATAAGAAGTTTTGATCAAAGGATTTATAACACAGCTTCTGTATATTCTTTGTCTTTGGATTGCAGCGCACCTTATGCTGACAAAGCTTTTGGTAACCGAATATTCAAGCTTCGCAGTTTAAGGAAACATTTTTATTTTGTTGAAAAATGTCGATGAACAGTGACAATAGCATAAGAGTGAAGGAGGGATGGGCTATTGTAAAAAACCATATCATTGAGCAGGAAGAAGGTTGGGCTTTTATTTATAAATCTATCATAGAGCTCAAAAAACGCTTGGAAGCACGATATCCCAACTGTCAGGTGACTGTGGACGAGTCCCTGGTTCTTTACACTATCGTCCACAGTATGTGCACACAGAAGGCACGATCCTATTCTGATCAACTTTATGACAGATGCAGGGATTGCATTAAAGACTACATTACCTCAATGGTTTCACCAGCTTTAAAGGAACAGAGTGAAGCTCAGTTAATGTTGAGAGAGCTTGTCAAATGCTGGAAAATTCACAACGCCATGCTCCATTGGATTAAGGTCTTCTTTGAATATTTGGATGAATTCTTCTTTAATAAGTCCTCCGTTGCTTCAATCAGCGAACTTGGAATCATGTACTTCCGAGATCTGTTGTATAGTGAAATCCGAATTAATGTGAAGAATGCGGCGATCGCTATTGTTGATCATGGACGCGAAGGAGAGCAAATAGATGGCAGTCTGTTGAAAGATGTTGTGGCCATTTTTGTGGAGCTTGACATGGATTTCTATGAAAGTGATTTTGAAGTAGCTATGTTGGAACACACGGGAGCTTACTATAACGGGAGCTTACAAAAACAAATAGTTGTTAGTTGTTGGTTTTTTGTGATTCAATTTAAGTAATGATTTAATCATAAGCATGATCATACCACATGCACATTAATACATTTTTGTGGTATGGATGATTGCATTCACATTACATGTAATTGTACCCCATATGCTGTTGTATTTTAGTGATTTAAGTGCCTTAATACTTAAATGTCTTAAAATAAATAAAAGAGAATGTGATATACTCCTCTTATCTGTGTTAGGATTATCCATGCTAGGATTATCCATGCTTCTATTATGAGAGTCCTTATCCTAATCTCCCTCTGGTTATGGAACATCTCAAGAGATAAACTGATCCAAGTCATATTCTTCGAGGATGAGGGTGATCCTTTACTTCCAAGCATGAAAGTTATCAGCCCCTCCAAGATTGTCCTCGAGATGAGAATGGTGAGTCATATTTTCAAAATGAGAACCTAAAATGAAAATAGTAAATATTTGGATCTTACCGATTTGAGGTGTCTGACAAGGTTGTGGAGCAGGTTGACCTCAGGTTTGGTAGAGAAACCCTAATTTTTCAGACTTGGAATTTGGGAATTTTTTTTGGACAGAAAAATGTGCCTCCTTGAGGCAAGTTGCTCAGCTATATTGCTTTCTAAAAAATAAGGTGGGAATCCTTTGATACTTTATTCCCTAGTTCCTCCAGACACTAGTGCAACGTTGAAAAATGAAACTTCTTCGATTAAAAAACTGTGTCCAACAAAAGATTCTCCCTATCGAGGTGAATTATCCTAGCCCTCTTTTCTTAATGATATGTGGAGAGAACACCTTCAACTAGGAATCCCTAGTTCTTGCATCTCCGCAAAGCCTTCTTTTAGAGAGGCTCTGATACCATGTTATTCTTATTCAAGATACGATTAGATTATCAAGGATATTATTTGAAAGAATAACAAGTAGATCAAGATGCATAAAATATAAAAGATACATGAGACACAAATATTTTCACCAAAGCAACCATAAAGGAGAAAACCAACAAACTTCCTTAGAATAGTAAGATGAACATAAGAAGTATCCAACAACTAACTATCTCTCCTGACTTGATTGTCTCTCTCTCTCATGCGATCTTGAGAGTGTGAGATGTGTATAAATGAGGGAGAGTGCCTCTCTATTTATACCATTTCAATTCACTTACCAAATAAAAGAATCAATCCTACATGTCATCTCACATGGCGCCCACTTCTGCCAGAGAGACAGATAACATTTAATCTTTATTATTTTGTAATTTATTTTCTATCACATATTTGATATATAATTACATAAATGTGTTTTACAATTTAGCTAATTTAAAATTAAATTTTATATGTTCTTGGTTTTATAATTTTTCTTTTTACTTGTCAAGTCAATCTAATTTCACTACTAATATTTTAATAGTGAGTTTGTAAGAGTGTGAGTATTACCGTAATATAGTCGCATATTTATATGACTCTAATATATTTTTTTATTTTTTATTTTTTTAATATAAGCCGACATGTTATACTTTTTTTTATTTGTTAATTTTTATTATTATTATTTTTATTGAACCGACATGTGCCATGTCAGCATTATAGGCGGGACACATCTCTCCCATTTGAGTTGTAGAAAGTGCTTCTCGGTGTAACAAGCACCCAGAGCATGGTATTGAAGGATTTATGGATTCTTAATGGATTTGGGCTTTACCAAGAGTAAATATGATTCTAGCCTTTATTATAAGGTTGAAGATGAGGAAATTATGATATTACTATTCTATGTAGATAATTTATTCTTTACAAGGAAGGAGATGTTCATCAATGAATGTAAGAAGAATGTTGCAACAAAATTTGAGATGAATTACCTTGGCACAATACACTATTACCTAGGTCTTGAAGTATGGAAGTTTCATGGAGAAAATTTTCCTGAACAAAGGAAAGTACAAAGTAGACATTTTGAAGAGATTTGGGATGTTAGATTGCAAACAATTAACACTCTCATGGTGAAAAAATTGAAGCTATTGAATGATGATTATTCAGAAAGAGTAGATGTCACATTACACAAACATATAATTGGTTCACTAATGTATTTGACAAATACAAGACCAGATATCTGTTTTTCTATGAACACCTTGAGTCAATATATGGTGGAACCTAGACATGTTCATCTAGTTGTAACAAAACATGTGATAAGGTACCTGAAAGGTACATTAGACTATGGACTGAGATATACAACCGGGATTTACTTATTTAGATTGGGAAGGAAGTGTTGAGGATAGAAATAGAACTTTAAGACATTGTTTCATTTGGGATCAGTTGTGATATCATGGACTAGTAGAAAGAAAACAAGTGTTTCCTTCAGTAAAGCCGAATTTGAGTACATAGCAGCATGTTCAGCATGTAGTGAAGCAGTATGGCTTCACAAACTATTGTAACTATGTTTTCATACTGAGATGGATGAAAATGATATCTATTGTGACAAACAGAGTTGAATCAGGTTGACATATAACACGATGTTTCATGATAACTATAAGTATATATAGATAAACTATCACTGCATCAAGACATGGTACAGAGAGAATATGTGAAGCTCCAGTATGTTCCTACATAGGAATATGTTTATGATGTGTTGACTAAACCTCTATCTCGTATAAAGTTTGAACATTTTTTAGACAAGCTTGGTGTAGACCAAAGGGACCTCCTTGGAAAGATGGGGTGAAGATGAGACTATTATTGAGGATGAGATGATAGTAATGTGCCGCTGCAATGAAAGTGCACTTATAGATGTTGATCTGAGATCCGACTTTCACTTGTGAATGATTGTATCCTCTTTGAGGATGCTTTTGTTCACAAGAAGAGTCTATTGAGATTGGTCCTAGCACTGATAGGTTGAGGACGGTCCCCGTTGATTGAGTGTTCCTCTTTGAGAACGGATCCATGGAAAATAACACTCAATTAAGAGTGGTCCTAGCACTGATAGGCCGAGGAAAGTTCACATTTATTGAGTGGTCCTCTTTGAGTACAATTCCCTCGACAAGAACACTCTTCTGCGATTATTGCTAGCAATGATAGGATGAGGATGGTATGCATTGATTGAGTGTTCCTCTCAGAGGATGGTTCCATGGAAAATAACACTCTATTGAGAGTGGTACTAGCACTGATAGGATGAGGACGGTCTACATTGATTGAGTCGTCCTTTTTGAGGTAGGTTTCATGAACAAGAACAGTCTATTTAGAGTGGTCCTAACATTGATAGGCTAGAAACAGTATGTGTTGATTGAGTGGTCCTCTCTAAGCATAGGTCCATTGAAAAGAACACTTTCTTGAGAGTGGTCCTAGCACTGATAGGTTGTGGATGGTCTGCGATGATTTGTCCTACATTTACTTATGGGTGATTTCTTGCATTCAGTTATAGACGATGATGTTCCAACATTTAATTATGTTGTGGGTGATTTAGCTCAGTATTTATATACTGATATAGCATGTGATGCTAGAGATGATGCCAGAGATGAAGCTTAAGATGATGCTAGAGAATATGCTCAAGATGATGCCAGAGATGATGATGCTTGATATGATGCTAGAGATGGTGTTCGAGAAACGATGATGCTCTAGATGATACCAGAGATGATGATGCTCGAGGTGATACCAGAGTTGATGCTCGAGAAATGATGGTCCATGATGATGGTGTTCCATGGATGATGATGATGATGTTGATTTATTTGTGAAAAAATCCTATGACATATAGATTCATCAGTCAGTTGTACAAATGTCTTGTTGTATTGTATAACACCTTCCTTGTTAAGAGGGAGTGTTACAGAAATGTAACTACGGAAGATATTCTATTTTGTACTATTATTGTTATTACTAGTTTTAGAGATGTTGTTCGTCCTATTAGTGATGTCATCAATGTAATTAGTCAAGTAAATTTCTGAGGTAAAACCTCAGTTGTAAGTGAGGTCAGTAGTACCCACTAAATATTATTACAATGTATTTTTTAGTCTTCCAAGGAAAGTCGGCCTTGTAAGAAAGGATAATTCGACCCAGATGGGTTATTAGGCCTCTCAACTTATCTGTATAAATAGGATAGGCACCTCCCTCATTTGGATAAGCACAAAAATCAAGAATTCAGACTATTGAGAGAAGAGACAATCCATGTCGAGGAGAGGAAGAAGTCTAGTCTTGTTATTGGGTCTTGCACTTTTCTTGGGTGAAGTCTATATAGTGGAAGTTTTGCTAGGTTTTTTCCTACGAGGGTTTCCCAGGATAAATAGTTGTGGTCTCTTTGGTTATGTTGTGCTTGTTATTCTTTCAGAGATCCTTTTGTTTTGGTATCAAAAATTTTAAAATCTCAACACTACAAGGGGAAGGTAGAAGTAAAATTTCCTCACCTTATTTAGTAAAATAGTTTTGGGATTAAAATCCTCCTAAAATGGGGGGGTGTGATACAAAATGGATTACTACATAAGTTTTCACTTATTTGGATCTTTCAGAGTCAGAATATTGGATGAATTGGATTGTATGGTCCATTCTATGGGCATAGATCATTTTGCAAAATTAGGGTTTTAACCTTTCGAGGCCTATTTGAGGTTCTAAACAACATTTTTGGGGATAAAAAATCAATCACTAATGGCATGGATAGTGACGTGATTCTACACTCTGATAGGTTCACAATAGTCCAAATACACCTCAATCCGAGTCCAAATGAAAATTTATGCTTCCTGCAAGTTGACCTATCCAATTGGTCTCCACGATACCAAGTACACACCATGTCAACTCTTATTTTTCACACATGTAGATCTAGTCATGTGTGGGATTTCAAGAGCATTGGAGAGGGTCTAAAACTCTAACACTACTCAAGAGTTGGGCCATACAAAAACCCTAAAATAATCCCTTAACAACTATCGATCTTGCTAAATACCAGGTCATCAAGAGAAGAAGGGTTTCCATTCCTTTGATGTTATGTATTGTTGTATAGTTGAGAAAGAACACATGACTGGATAATAGAGTAAAACATAGGAAGTAGGAGATCATGTAGTAGCCATTGAAGCCACGTAAAGAGTCATAGGTAACTCATGAGAGTACCACTTTACTTGTATTTGTACTACATATTGAAGAAGAAAAAAGAAAGCGAGAGTCCTTATTTCTAACTGGGGTTTTCCCCATAATTAATTTTCCGTTCTTATATATTGTGTAATTTACATGGATTGTATATTTCTTTTCTCTAGTTATTTTTCCTTTCGGTTCTTGTTACTTTATAAACTAATACAAAAATAACTAGGTTGCAACATTTGTTGTGATGAACTGTTCTAGTCGAATATCCACGGTATTTTACAAATGTTACCCACTTTTCCATTCCTAAGCCGACTCAACCCCATGCACAAAGACTTATGATACTATATTTGTTGTGTCAAAGCTACTGGGAACATTTTCAGGTAAGTCGCCGCCTCTTTCACATGTCCTTTGTAGGATCCTTTCTTGAACCAGTTTTCTACCTTTGAAAAATATTGAGTGAATGCTATCTTGAACTCAATGATGTATCCTTTTATAGTCATCTTCACCCTAAATTTGAGAACAATTGGAACCTCATGATCTAACCTTTGTAATGCAACCATGTTTTAGAGGTTGCACTAGATCTCTCTCATCTTCTTCTAAGTTATTCATGAGATATCTCCTAGTCTTTTCAAACACTAAACTAATACCATTGTGAATTGTACCTAAACTATTTCATAAGGCTATCATGGTCATCATGCATACATTGAGATTGATCACCCTTAATGTATTATTTCTCATATTCTTAACCCAATAGATATATTATCCCTTATTTTTCATGCCAAACCTTAATCAACAAATAAAATATACTATTAAAGTAGTCAAGGAATATGAAAACATCAAAACCAATGCTATCATACTTCTTAAGTATGTAACATATTCATATAATATGTTGTGCATTCCTTAAAACACTTACATAATAACAATAAAGCACATCATCACCATACAAAGGGAATACATTTTTTTAAAGGGATGTGTCATTCCATTAATGCTGAATATGGGCTAATACATTTTATGGGCTTGCAACAATTCCACAACCACTCATAATACACTCCATAGAAAAAGCTCGCTAACACTTAATCCTATCATGACCAACAAAAACATATTTTGGCATAAGCCTTTACTATATGTAGCATCATGCTAGAGGGTGGGAAGGTACACTTATTACTTTACAAATACATTTCCCTTCTTTTTGTGTCATCATTATCTCTTTGTTCCTGATTACTAGCCTCATCCAAGTTAGTTGCTTCCTTCCACAAAAGGAACACTATAATAGTTTTAAGAAAATAACAAAAAGTAAAAAATTATTTGAGGCATATGCTATGCCTATGGATGTTGTGAAGGAAACAACGCATTTTCCAAAATTATGTGTTTAACTCTCGTATGGACTATGTAACTTCTTTGTGACTTCATTGGCATCAATGTAATCAATCAATATGTTAGTAGGAGGAATCACATCATTGTCGATGTCAATTATGTTAGTGTGAGGAATTCCCTTCTATATGCCTCTTTTTGCATAAGAAGAGTCAACCATTACGTTAGTATGAGGCTTCACTCCCTTATGGATGTCGCCATTGGCATACAAATAATCTACCACTATGTTGGTAAGAGACATCACTCCCTTTTGGATGCCCTTATTTTCATAAGCATAAATATCATGATATATTAGAGACAGAGAAAGCACATGACCCTTTGTGGATTCCCCTTAGTTGTAAGCCTACTCACTTTTGGATACTGACATTTGCATGAACATAAAGATCATGATATGTTAAAGATAAAGATAAGATTAATATGTGAATACCCCTATTTGCATCAAACATAATTCTATATGAAAGATAGAGCAAGCACATAATCCCTTTTAGATTGCTCTCGAGTAAGAAGCCCCAAATAAAAATAAAAATTATAACATATTAAACAATAAGTAAAGAGTTTGCTTTGTATATGCTTCCATTGATATTAATATTATTATATTTTGAAATATGGATCAATTCTTAAAACAAATATAAAATAATATGACTTTTATTTATCTTTTAAGCGGTTTGTATTTAAACACAAGCACTTGGACCTTAAATTGCAAAATATTAGAATATAACTTTTTGTTGGTCCAAATTGTGAAAAGGAGACATTTATATATAAAGGTGGTCATAGACGTTTATGTATATATGTGGTCTCTTCCTTGCTTCTTTCCCGGAGAAATGGGTCACTATTGAGATAAGACTTATATTATTTAATTGAATTGGTTTTATTTGGTAGTTGGAGAAAAAATATGTTTTTGAGTTTATATTATAATGATGGATTTATTTTATGGTTTTGGTATCTTCTTAGGCTTAAATGCAAGGTGGACATGTCACATGGGTGGGGAGATATGCTTAAATACAGGGTGGACGTGTCACATGAATAAGGGAGAGTAAAATTAATTCCTCCCAATCATTCAATGTACAACCAATGAACAAATAGAATTTGTTTTGTCATTATATTAACTCTAACAATATAGTATGAATAATAGATATTTTATATTTTATTGTTTGTTTAATAGCTAGCTGTCCAGTCACACAACCAAAACTAAGTGGTTAGTTGTGTCAATCAACATTCACTTTTTGCTATACTAGTTATTTGGAAAAAAAACTACAAAATAAGAATTATTTGGAAAATAAATATATAAAAAATACTAATTATTTGGAAAAAGTACCTAAAATATAAAATGAGATAAATGTCAATCAATCCTATTCTGATCAACTTTATGACAGATGCAGGGATTGCATTAAAAAGTACATTACCTCAATGGTTTCACCAGCTTTAAAGGAACAGAGTGAAGCTCAGTTAATGTTGAGAGAGCTTGTCAAATGCTGGAAAATTCACAACGCCATGCTCCATTGGATTGAGGTCTTCTTTGAATATTTGGATGAATTCTTCTTTAATAAGTCCTCCGTTGCTTCAATCAGCGAACTTGGAATCATGTACTTCCGAGATCTATTGTATAGTGAAATCCGAATTAATGTGAAGAATGCGGCGATCGCTATTGTTGATCATGGACGCGAAGGAGAGCAAATAGATGGCAGTCCGTTGAAAGATGTTGTGGCCATTTTTGTGGAGCTTGACATGGATTTCTATGAAAGTGATTTTGAAGTAGCCATGTTGGAACACACGGGAGCTTACTATAATCGGAAGGGTGCTTCGTGGATTTTAGAAGGTTCCAGCTATAAGGACTACATGTCGAAGGTTGAAGAATGTTTGATACGCGAAAAGGACAGAGTCGTCAGATATTTGCATGGTACGAGCGAGCAGACGGTATTAGAGAAAGTTAAAGAAGGACCCCTTTCCTGTTACATGACACATTTTCTGGAGGATGAGCATTCGGGCTGTCTTGCCTTGCTCAGGGAAAACAGAAATGACGATCTTGTGATGGTGCGGAGGTTGTTTGATGGTTTACCTAATGGCTGGGAATTAGTGGCAAATACTTTCAAGCGCTATGCTATTGCTGAAGTTACTCAACTTTTTGAACATGTTGAAGATTATATAAATGTATCTACAAAGGATAAACGTCTAGTGCTGAAAGAAGTGGCCGCATTTGTGGTGAAAGTTATAGAATTACGTGACCTGTGTAGGAGATATGCTGTGGATGTCTTTCAACAGGTTCCTATTTTTTCTTTCGTTTCGACAGAAGTATTCAAGGAGTTCTGTAATAAACGAATTGCGGGAACAAGTACTACACAATGGCTATAGTATGTGATAGTTTACTTGAAAAGGATAGTGATAATAAAATGGTAGGAAGAGATAACGTAATTCAAAATGTGGTGGAATTTGTAGAGTATCTCAGTGATAAAGAACTGTTTGCTAATTTCTACAGAAAAAAACTAATTGATAGAGTTACGTGCTTCAAGAGTGTAAATGTTAATCTTGAGAAGAGCATATTGTCAAAGCTGACGAAGAAATGTGCTTGCGAATGTGCTTGGGAATTGACATCACACATGGCTGGCATGCGTAATGATTGTACAAATTCACAGGAGATGCAGAGTAGATTCGAAACATATCGTCATAATAATAGAAATATCCATACTGGAATTGAGTTTACAGCTACTGTGTTGACAACTAAATTTTGGCCACCATACAAGTGTTCTCAGATTCATTTACCTTCAGAGATGCTTAGATGTGTTGAAGTATTTCAAGACTTTTATTCTACAGAAACCCCACATCGGAAACTTCGATGGATATATTCCCTGGGATTTTGTAATATAATTGGTAAGTTTGATGGAGGACCAATAGAAATGATAGCAACAACTTACCAAACAGCGATACTATTGTTGTTCAATGACTCTCAAAGATTGACTTTTTCCAACATCAAAACTCAGTCGAATTTCTCAGAGGAAGAAGCTGTTGGACTGTTATACTCACTTGCATGTGCCAAGTATAAAATTCTGGTCAAGCATCCTTATAATACCACGGTAGGCACGACTGACTATTT